>LPNX010502925.1:886241-913799 GCA_001517045.1 Pseudotsuga menziesii | reverse complement strand
TACACTCCCTAGCCCACAAGCCTAGCCTAAGCTAGTAGGTGGAAGGCCCTAAAAATAAAAGCTTACTAATAAATTTTAAATTTATGCGTTCATTTTATGGGCTGTTTTTAGTCAGAGGAAATGGAATGGTAAACTGGTGGTGTTTTGACTCAAAAAATGAAACAAACTGACTCAGCAAAAGAGAAATGAAATGCAAAAAGCAAATAGCTATTCTCTTTATATTTTCAAATAACTTGAAAGCCAAAAAAGATCAAATCTTTTTATATTTTTTTTTTTTTTTAAGTTTTCAAAAACAATGCTATGCTATGCAACCTAGACTAACAGCCTAATCTACATGCATATAAAGCAAATATGTTTTTGTATTTTTCTTTTATAAATGGAAAATAAAAATCAGCCTATCTACTTATGCAACCAAGTACTGAAAGCAAAGAAAATAGACAACTACTCTACTCCCCAAAAACAAGCCCTAGGTTTCCCTAAAGTTGAATATAAACCTCTTTAAAAGGAAAGCTTACAAAAGTAAACAAGCCAATACTTTGGAATGAAAAAGACTGAGCATAAAGACTGACATAAAAAAAGGTCAATAAGTCCCAAGCATCAATCTAACCTACAAACAAAGGCTGCTCAGTACCTTGTCCAACAAGGTCAAACCAAAGAAAGAAGTAGGGGGAAAAGCAAGAAATAAAAGTTCTTTTTAATTTTCTTTTATAAAATGCAAAAGAAAAACTACCTACAAAGCAAAGCAAGCAGATAAAAAGAACAAAGCAAAAGGAACTTTGCTATGCAACCACCCAACAAACTCTATAAAGAACTAAAGTCAGCATAAACTTTACTTGGGAGGAAGGCCTGTATAAGAGACAAGTCAACAACTTTGGCAAGGTAAAGTAAACCAACAAAAGAAGGAGGAAAACAATACCCACAAGCTTCTGAAATCAAACAAAGGCCACTAACAGAGGCTGATCAGAAACATAAGCCAAAAACAAACCAAGCAAAGGAGACAGGTGAAAGAGCAAAGAGAAAATCCTAATGCTATAAAGGGGCTCACCACATAGATAAAGAACAACAAACAGAATGACACAAACTCCCTGGATTCATGCACCCACAGAAGACCTTAACAGACCTACCATGCACCAAGAAATGCACTGTGCTTTGAGCAAACTTGGATCTAATAAAGCAGACAAGCAAGAATTACTCCAAGCAAGAAGACTCAAAGGCTTTTGAAAAAAGCAGGTAGGGTGACCACAAACAGTCTTCAGACAAGCTACACAACATTCATAAAGAGACACCACTCACAAACAGGGATTACCTGAAGAAGGGAACAAGCAAAAACTAACTTAAAAAATCCTAACTTCCAGGTATATGCATGACTGTCTATAAGGGCATGTCGCGAATGATGCACGACTGTTCAGAAGAACAACCCGCGCATGAAAACTTGTATGCGCGACTGTCCAGAAGGACAACCCGCGCATAGGTGTAAAAATCACAAACAAAGGTAGAAAAACTGCCTTAGGAAGGCAGGGGAGGAGTGCAATCAAACTTAAAAAATGTTCCTAAGTGGCAAGAAGGACCTGAAACAATGCAAAAACTGAAAGAAATCAAGAGAAAAACCCCAAACAGACAAGGCTAGTCCCCAGCGGAGTCGCCAGTTCTGTTGTAAAGGAAAGTGTCCTATGGCTAGGGTTTAAGAGGTCATCAACGTACTGGGGTTGAAAGAGAGATGCACAATGTTCAGCAAGTATATAACAGCAAGTTTCAGAGATGAGAAAGATCCACACCTGATAAAATGAAGGCTGGTCCAAGATTTCTCTTCAATCCTCCTCTTGCTCCTCTCGCTCCAAGAGACCTGCAAAACAAGTTATACCTTCCTCAAACCATTATGACCAAATATAAACAAATGATAATCAAATAAATCTGAAATAATAACCTGATTAACATTATAATCTGATCATAAACAGAGATTCAATCACACATTGAACAATGATTTGGGAAGAAGAAGGACATCACATCTTTATTAATCTTGAAAACAAGTACAAATATACCTTCTCTTCAAGTTGGCACCTCACGAAACCTTGATCTGGATCTGCTGTTTCTCTTCTCCAAAGAACTCAGACTCCAAGCTCTGCAACACAAGGGGAAGACCTCCAGGGCAAAGGTGTGGGCAAAGAGAGTCCCGATTCCTCCAGCATAACAATGCAGAAATTCCAAGTCCCCTTTCATGAACCTCCCTACCTCTATTTATATGATGAAGAAGAGTTAGGGGCGAAGCCAAAGTGGTTACAACTGAAGGAGTCAGTTGTATAACTACCCAAACTAACTCAAAAGGCGATTTTTTATGTTTTAATGTTGAGAAATAGATGCGCAGGTCTATAGGAGGGAAACCCGCGCATGATACGCAAGTTTACACAAGAGCAACCCGCGAATATATGCATGCGCGACCTGCAAAACACAAGAGTCGCGCATGATGCGCGGGTTGCACATAAGGAGAGTCGCGCATACACAAAAAACGCATTTTTAAGGTATTTCTGGGCATTTTCAGACTTTGGTGTCTTCTGGAAAGTTTTAGCTAACTGAAATACCTTTCCAACGGCGCATAAATGAGGTCAAACGGAGTTACAGAACTCAAGATATGGGTCCTCCAAGATAGGTGTTTTTTCAGTGACTTTCAGGAAGTGTCGACATGCGACGAAATCATGGGAAAGTGGTCACAGGCAGAGATGTGTCATTTTGGGCTATAACAATCATTATTAAAGCACTTAGTGAAAACATAAAAATTGAAAATACAGACAGGGCAGCAAATAGAGGTGTTGAAGCATATGGACAACCGAGTGGTGTTAGTAAAGAAGGGAAACCCAAATCTGTCAAAGATTTCCCTTTTAAAGCCATGCCAATAGATGTTTATGTGCAGAAGGCAAATGCAAAAATATGCAATGTTCAACAATAGAAATATTTTTCGGTACTCAAGCCCATGTAGCATAATCATGAATGGCAAGAACCCGTCAATGCCTTTTAATGAGAACTCCCTTTAGATGGGCATAAACATTGACGTGATCAGGACTGTCCAACTTGCACCAGTTTTCACCTAAGCTTAAAATTAGAACGATGTAATTATTCATTGAACAAAGCTACCAACTTTTTAGATTGCACTCATAGGTATGCTACTACCCTTGATGCATCTGGAACTAATGTAAGATTCTCAACGCAAGGCAGAAATTCTATAAAGAAAAAGAAAAGTCAGGAATGTTGATAACTTAAATGCCTTTCATTGAGAACACTCTTTAGATGCCATCAACATTGGCCTGCTCAACACTATCCATCTCGGGCTATTATTTTCACTGAAGGCTGGAAGTTAGAACAATATAATTATTCAATGAACAGAGTCATCAAATTTATGGATTGCACTTTGAGGTCTGTTGGTGCGACTGATGCAGCCGGCCCTAATGTGAGTCTACTGTGAGTTTGTCACCACAAGGCAAGAATTATATGGAGAAAGAGAAAAGTTAGGAAGCTTCATAAAGAAAACAAAGGTTGAGCATATCTCTCCACATAACATATCGAAGACATATGAAACCAACAGAAATCTACCAGTTTCTAATACCAAGCAAGTGGCATCCCAGATCCAACATCAGCCTAGAAAAGAAAATGATTGATGAAGCATGAGACAACTCCAATTTGTTACGATTAAAATTGGATGGTGCTATCCTTTTCAGAGTATGATTTACCTTATATTTATTTTGTTTACATTAATTTCCATTTCACAATGATTGCAAATTTTGTTGGACTGGTACACGTATTACATAGTTTCAACCAACAAACTTTAAAATTATCATTAAAAAAATTTGGTAAGAATTCTCCTTTCATGAGCGTCTGAAATCCATATTTTTTTATATAACTGTAAGTTTGTGCCATACTTCAATCTCACAATTTATACACAGGGCAATGATATAAACTCTAACACTTCCTATTTTTTTTAGCCATTAATGGTACCAAACTTTTGGTACATGATTTTGCTGAGGCATAGTGTCCATTTGAACAAAATTAACTTGTAAACTACTTCTATTCAAAGGGCCATTGTTACCCTACTTTGAGTCTCACTTGATCTTTCGTATTCTTATCTTAGAAGCCCATTTTCTCACAAAAGCAAGCCACCCCTCTTGTTTTCTTATTAATGATTTTAAAAGCCAACTTTAACTTCAACGTAAAGGCCTAGTTTTCCAGCATCTCTTATACCTTAAGCTCACCAAGCAACTATAGCATCCCAGAACATAGGAGAGACCTTCACAAGAACCAAAGCAAGTTTCTCTTATGTAAAGTACTTTTTAGTTCATTCTGGTCGTATGTAAAGTACTTTCTAGTTCATACTGGTATTTGGATTGGAAATGTTGAAAAAACACTTTTTCTTCATGACTTCAAGTGAACTATAGAGTGCATATTGAATCTGAACAACCCTACAGTCACTTCACATTTCCTTAAAGCTCAACGAGAATTGTAAATTGAAGGGAAAAATGAATAATGTAAACAGAAACCGTTATGAGTGAGAAACCATAAATGTCTTCATAATGTGTTTTGTTCTACGGTACTAATGTGCTGCAACACATGACTAAGCTGTTCAGAACCCTAAGGGAGTTAGGGTTACCTTCTGAGTTCAGTTATCTCTCAACATCAACCATTAAACCAAAACCAAGGCTCTTTCTACAGCTGTTGCACTGACCTCTCCAGACATCGTCGAAGGGGATCTTTCTATAGGATGGGCTCTTTCACAGGACGGGCTCTCCAAAAATCACCTCACGGCACTACAAAATCGCTGGACAACTACGGGTCTCCAAAAATCGTCGGACTATAGAACAAAGAAAAATGTGAAGCTGCATAAACCAATGGACAATACAGAAAACCTATGAACAATGCACAGCCCAGGAGAAGACATGCATAAAATTACCACTAGCCAGAGGGACGATGACATCTACAGTGGTTTAGAACAAAACTTCAGAGAAAAATGCCTAACGGCGTTCCATTCAAGTATGTGATTTGATTTGATTGAAGATGCAAGTGCAAATTCTAAAATATGTTCAATTCTAAGTTTTAGTATAGTTGTATATATTTCAGCTTATTCTTTACTTTGCATGTGGAATCATCCATCTCTTCTGTTACATTTCATTACTTATGGCTTAATGCTTTATCGAAAATAGTTTAGAAAATTTTATTTTTACTGTAGTTTGGTGAAGCGAAAAATCCAAAGGGGACACAGTTTTAGTTTTTCTTTTAGATTGTTTTAGGATTTTTGAAAGTTTTAGAGACCCTCAAAACCTCTAGGACATGAAAAACTATCTTTGAAACTTTAACTTATAAAACTATGCCAATCATCAATTTTTTGCAGAATTTCTACTTAAAACTTATTTTTGCACCCTCTTCGATAGGCAACCTGCCTTACTCATTTATCATTTATCCTCAACATGCCAGAACTCTATGGACATTGATTTGATTCATATGAAAGTGATAACATATCTTTAAGGTCTCTGGACTGCAATGACTTTAGAATCCATTAATTAAAAAGGGAAAATCACTTGCAGAGTGCACTCTGAACTCAATGGATTCTAAAGTCCCCAAATAAAAAAAGGCTTCCTCCTCCTGTGTAAAATTCCGGTTCCCTCAAGCAATCTATAAAGGCTTATCACAACTTGTGTTACAAACATTTCCATATAAAAAGTTTTCATCATGTATCAAAATGCTGGTTGAATTAAGGAATCTAAAAAAACTCCATGAAATACTTTCACCTTTTAATTTTTATTCTGTAGATTATTATTTTATTTTATTCCTATTAAGAAAATCTTCAAAAGCTTATTACATATGCAATTTCCCTCGCACCTTTAAATAAATAAGCACCCAGAGAATACCGGGGCACTCCATTCGTCTGGTGTCTGTGTGCATATATTTATGTGCATTATAGAAGGTTCATTAAATCTAAAAGATGTATTCCATGCATTGAACATAGACATTCATCTGCTTATAGATTTGATGGGTAGGGAAATTTCTTTAACAAGGATTGGGATCTAAGCAAAGGGGAGGGCGAGGAATTCTGTTGGTACCATGTTGAGCTACCGAGATGTAATCAGAGACTGGTAGTGGCTGCACAATACTTGATTGATGTTCTTTTCCACCTCTGAAGCTTCAAGATATCTTATCTCTCGTGAGCAGTGGGCCCTTCTGTGGGAATGTAGATGGTGCTCTTGTGTTTAGGGTAAATTCCCTAGGCCCCACTGTCAGCAAATTCACCCAAAGGCTTGCTGCGACGATCAGTGAGAATAATGTGATTACAATGTCTATGGGTAAGGTGCCAAGGCTGGGATTTTCTCTGGCGGTCCAGTCTCTACTTTCTGAGATCCCCAGTGTGGAGACTCCTTCATCCCAGGCCCACTATGGGGGAAAGGAGGAGAACAGCTCAAAACATAACACAGAGCCCAATGGAATTGTCATCAGAGAGCATGTGCTAGAGTTTCTGTTGACTATGAACCATTCCGAGGAAGCTGATAACCCTGTGCCCACTAGGGTCTCCAATCTCCTTGTACACATTGTGGACACCCATGTTGATCATCTGTAGGATGTAGTAACTAGGCTTGAGATGGAGTTGGATACAATAGAGCTTGAATTGGATAAAGGTAAGAAACTCTAACATCTTTGCTCTCTTTGTTCTACTTTTTATACCACTAGTGATTTTTAAGTTTAGTTTTTCATAATGAACAATTCTCAATTTTAATTCCTGGTAACCAAAGTGACATTGATACGGTTTCTTCTCATAGAAAAAGTCGAGATTCATTTCAGAAAATTGCTTCCCACCACTTTCTTTCAAACAATTTTTAATCCTTTATCCATTTTGGTTTCCTTAAATACAATTGTTTCTTGATTGCAGAATGCTATATTTTCCATTTCTTAGCTACCTGTAATCTCTATAATATTCTGGATTTTTACTGTTAAATTGTAAATTCCACCTTAAGAACCAAGTATATTCTGGATTTTAATTCTTTCTTTTATCAAGCCCTTCTAGCTATAAGGGATTGCGTAAATAGCTGAGGTAATTGTTGCAAAAGATGTTTTCTGAGAAACAACTACATTGAGAATTTTGAAAGAGTGGTTCTATGTAACAACCTCCTTTGGATAAATAGCTGGGGGTAATTGTTGCAAAAGCTGTTTTCTAAGAATCAACAATATTGGGAATTGTGAAAGTGATTCCATGTAAAAGAAAACCCATCTTGTAGTTTTGAGACACTGCCCTATTATTTGATTTGTAAGAGATACCAGTACTTGTAGATTAGAATTTAGCTGAAGTCATCTAACAGTTGCCTTGGTATCAGCTATTTTTACAGAAATTCTAGAAAACAAACAATGTTAAAAAAATGAAATTGATTATCTTAGGTTCATTTATCACATACTCCAATTGTATTACGATTTTGAAGATATTATAACTCAATACAGTTGAATATTTGAGTAGAATTCTTAGTGTTGTTCAGCAATAAGTAGAATAAATCTAAACAAATGATAAAAATAAAATCCTAAATAGTATTCAGCATTCAAAATCAGCACAACTAATAAATTTCCATGCAAGCATCACTGGGAATCCAAAATCATAACAACATATATAATTTACCAAACCACAGAACACTACAAGAGAATGGAAAAATGAAATTGCACACCAAATTTGCAATAGAAATTAAATTGCAAAGAATGAAATCTAGGAGGAGTGGAAAAACAAAGTACCCGTGATTGTTTCCTCTTCTTTGGATCTTTGAATCAGAATTCCTACAAAGGTATTCCTAGAAACAATGCAACTTCTTTGTGCCAACCCAAATAATGCAAATCATTTAAAACTGTAAACTAAATGTGACCAGTAAACACCATTTATGCAAGAGGGAGGGGCGGTCGCCATGACAAGATGTTCAACCACCTCCTCCATGAATAGAAAGCTATCTATGGGGTTTAATAAATTTAGAATAAATTCCAAACTGAGAAAAAAATAGATGCCATCCTCTGATAATCTGACCAACCCTAGAGTCACTTGACATTTCAGACGGGCTCTTTCACAGGACAGGCTCTCCAGAAATCACCTCACAGCACTCCCGAATCGCCGAAAAACTGCGGTTCTGACCAGCTCAAGAGTCATGGCTCTCCAAAAATCATCGAACTGTAGAAGAAAGAAAAACGTGAAGCTATATAAACTGGTGGACAATACAGAAAACCTATGAACAATGCACAGCCCGGGAGAAGACACGCATAAAAACCTATGAACAATGCTCAGCCCAGGAGAAGACACCATGCAAAGAGGTGTAAAAAACTATGAACAATGCCCAGGTTAGGAGAAGACACCACATGAAGAGGCGGAAAACACGCAAAAAGGAACACTAGAAACCAGTGGATATCTTAGTGACACCAGAAAAAGCAGTGGATCATGAAGAAGACAAGCGGAGAAATATGGTTTGCTGAATAGACAAAGAAATGAACAGTGGTTTCAAAAAGAACTTTAGAGAAAAATGCCTTATGGCGTAATTAAGTCCATATAAACCAAGATTTCAAAATTCACATGCAAGGTAGATGTTTTATGTCTTGCATTCATTCGAATATCTAGATTTCAAATGCACCTAGACATTGCAAGTCTATATAGGCTGAAAATTGTATCTGCCTAATTTTTTTTTTAAATTCTGGAGACAAATGTAAACTTCTCAATTTGTGTTGTATTGTCCTAAATTAATGGTAAGGGTTGTTTCACGAAAGCATATAAATTCTAATATAATATTATCTATATTGCAATGTGGACACGGCCACAAAGGAGTGATATCTATTACCAATTTTTTTAGACACTACCCATCATTTTTCTTTTATCTTCCTACTTGATGGTAAATGCTATAAAATTTCCTCTTGTATAATTGAACATTTCATTCCTTTTGAACCAGACCTGAACTTAATAAGAACATGTTTGCTTGGCAAGTATGAGTTGCAACATTAACAAGATTAGTTTTAGAGTAACCTAGTGGACCATGTAAAATAACTTCACGAGCAGAGGAAATCCCCATTCTTGCAAATGGCACTGCATGTTTTATAGGTCATTCCACAGTCTCATGACCAAAAAATATTTTGGCTAAGTTTGAGAGAGACCTGGAATATCTCGAGGGAAAACAGTGGATTCTAAATTGAAGTGTTGCATGGCTTGTATGATGCCTACATCACATCTCTAATGAGCAAGGATACCTTTAAGATTCCCCTTGGAATTTTCTTCATACCACTGTAATAACTTTCTTTTGAGCCTTCTTCTCATAGCTGTCAGTACAGGGAGCCTTATAACCATCCGCTTTTTTTAATCATAGGCAATGTCTCATTTATTTTCCATCAATTGAAGTTCAGAAGTCTTCTTAACCATGGACATAAATCCACATCTACTTTTGTAGGTCTTCTATTTGTTGTTATCACATCACTCTGTCATTTGCTCTCATCACACCTGTTTCCGTCATCACATTTGTTTGTCATCATGTCTTGGTTTGTCCTTTGTCATTATTGAAATCTGGTTGACATCAATGACAACTATAGCCAACCTATATTGCCATATTTTCCAACAATAAAAAGGTGGAAAAAACTAATGCACGCCATTTCCAACTAAAATCACTTCAATAAACCCAATAGAGAGGTTTGGGTGTGCATTTTTTACTGAAGTGAAGATGGGTCCAAAAAAAAAATTTGTCATCTTGGCCAAGGAAAAATTTAAGAACCCCCTAAATTTATATGTATAATAAGTGGGTGAACCCCCATGATACATGGGAAATCATGAAGACTATTTGATCAATATTATAATATGTATATGTAATTTTTTGGCGAATCATTCATGGAATTATAAAACCTTATAAAATCTAGTTGAATCATTCAAAAAATTATAAAATGTGAAAATATGATTCACAGCAAGATCTAGGAGCTAAGGGAATCCTCACAACTCAAAAATTTCACAAACTATGCAGAAAAACAATGAAAATAGTAAAATTAACACATAGAAATAGTGTCAATAACCGAAGTTTCTATTACTGTCCAACATGTAAATATGTATGGAACATGAATGTAATACAATACGTGAAAATCATTATCATTTGGAGGCAAATTGGAGGCATATATGTCTCAAGCTTAGATTAGACCTCAAACCCCTCTAGGTAGACCAATGAAATCCCAAACCACCTCACACAGTCACGAATGGCCATGTGAACATGGGTAAAGTATGTTAGGACATAGATGAAGGTATTCTAGACGTTTTGGAGTGCATGGGTGAGTGGGAGTGACTCTAGGAAGCAATAAATGGTCCAAAAGAGCAAAAAACACACAAATACAATGCATGGGCGTATCTGGTCAAACCAGTTCCCTATTTTAAGGATTGGGAGTGCATCGAGGAATGGACTATCATAAATGAGGGCGAATGTGTCTCCTGAATTATCAAATATGGGTTCTTGGGTGCATTAATGAGTCCAAAACCCAAAAATACCTTGCTTGACCAACATAACCAAGGTTTGGACGATATGACAGAAGTACAAAACAATAAAAATGTGTCCTAGCTGTATGTGACCATGGTATTTGGTGGTATGATCCTCTAACATAAAACCTTTTCAAAGTTTTGGAAAATCTTTCATAGCATTAGAAAATCTTGGAGAACCTTTCATTGAACTATAAAAACTTGTATTGTCATGGAAAATTGTTTGAACTTCGACTTAATAAAATTTCCTAGATGATATTGTATTCACTTTATGTTTTTATTGTAGTCTTGGACTAAAAAACCTTGTAAACAAAATACAAGCCAATTTGTTAACTTTATTCATCACAACTACTTGTATTTTGCCAATTTTAAACCTCCTTAGAGATGATTTTAGAAATATTTTCAATATACAATTAAGATCTTGATCGAAGTGTGAAAATCATTCTACCTACTACACTTGGTGTACAATCAAATTTCATGAATTATGTGGAACCTAACAATCACCCTCAATCTAAAAATATGCTACAATAAAACTAGTTGTTTGATGAACTACCTGAAATAAAAGGCTTGGTAATATCTACTTCAATGCTCTCAAAATATTCAATGGATGGTTGCATTGCATCCACATTTACATTAACATATTAGCATGGATGTACCCATTTTATATCATGACAATGTTCATATTTATGTTTTATTCATCGTAGGAAAAGTTTTAGAAACATGCACCTCAACATATTATTTCAAGTTCTACTCCACGTGCCTTATATTAATCAAGTGTGTCTTATTGACCAATACCACTTGAGTTGTAACATTAATATGTGATCAAATACTAACGTTTATTGAGGAATCAATGAGTATATCTAGAATCCTAAAGGCTACATATAATCATATTTTAGTCATGAAATCGAAAGTATAATTTCATTAGAGGAATAGTAGTCTCATTGGAAATAGGTCTCCTATGATGAATATGTAGGAACCTAGTAAGCTAGTGGATAGAGCATTTTTATATTCACTTTGCAACTCATTTCTCATTTACCTTTTCAAATACCAACAGGTCTTTTGAAAGAAAATATAAAATAAACATAGTATATTCTAAATGGTGAAGATGCTTGAGTCATGTTACAAAGTGAAAATAAATACAAATTACTTCCTGCAAACAATCAAATGCTTAAAGAGAACAATAATCATTATGATAAACACATTGAATGCCTAGATCATAACCAATTCCATATATTAATCCTAATACTGTATGTTTCTCAAATAAGCATGATGAAATATGAACAATTTTTTTTACTCAACAAAGGTCTTTAACATTAACCCAAACCCTTCATGGATCCATAGAAGTCACATGAAATGAATCAAGATACTATAAAGGGATCAAGCCTCAGTGAAACATCAAATAAGAACTATAAGCATTCAAGGGACTAACAAAAATTTTCAAACTTAAAAAATACTCCAAATGCATGAAACAAATAAACTATTTAAATTTGAAAAGATACAAAATCTAGAAATCCAAGCAATTTTCATTTACTTTGAATGAGCCCATTATTGCTTAGTGGAAGTCTTGTTAAATTAGTTATTTAACCATTATAACTAGGACACTATCTGTGAATAGATAGGTCCCATGTTCATTTTGTGTCATGGATAAGAAAAAACAATGTGTAAGTTAATTATCAAAACATCAAATTTAAAATAACTTACTTCAAGGAAATGTAGATCCATTGTTACAATGTTTAATACAAAGTATAAAACCTACTTTTACCTGAAATTCAACCTAAAATTTATATATGGTAAATTTTCTCCCATCAAGAACTTCCATTTTCCAATCTACTCCAAAAATATAGGAACAATGAAATCAATCAAGTAACAAGAATGACAACATATATTATATTCATTCATTATTTATACACCACCAATGGAACACATAGACCAAAATAAGAGACCCTTGATGCATATTGATTTAGATAACATCTAGTGGTATATCAATTTCTAAATTCTCATGTCTACCCTCATTTTATACATTTTGTACCTGAAATTTTATATATGAATTATTAGTATGAGCCTCTAAAATATTATGTTCCATATCAAGTTCATTAGATAAATTTGTTATGTTGTATTATCCCCTTATAGCATAATCTAATTGCCAAAGCGTCAATGTTCTATTGAATGGAAATTGGTACTATCATACTTGCATACAATATTTAAAATGTATCCATATGTTTATCAAGCTTATTCCTCAACTTTGACTTTAAGAATAATACGTGCACTAAAAATTATCTTATCCTCCACCAATCCCAAAATCGTGGTTTGGAATAAATCTGCTAATTTGAAATACTTTGAGATGTTTTGTTGTAGGTATTGGTTTTCACCTAAAATAGTCCATAATATTCTTGTTGCACCATATTCTGAAGGATTTTCTAAACCAAAATATTGATCCAACATTTATTTAGCAAAGTAAGTGGCTTGTTTATATAATTTAGTTAATATAATATATATCCAATCTCTTCTCCTCGTACATTGACAATCTTGCCAAAGTAGTGCACTAAATTTTCAATTTTGCTAGAAATCCAACTTTTAAAGTGTTTATATCTTGTTTAGCATTCCAATATTGATGCTATACCACATACATGGCCTCCACTAATTTATCAACTCATTTTAATAATTTTTTTCATTTGTAATATCCTCAAAAAAAAATTTAAACTATGTGAATCGCTTGGGAATTCGACAAAAGTATGTATGAGCCTCACATACAAGATCTTTAACTTTTGAAACCAATAGAAACTTGCTTACTATTTTAAATGCAAGGTTCATCATATGATTCATACAATGATTACTAATAATAAATGGTGAAGTTAATAGTTCAAGTTTGACACAAAGTGTTGGAATTCTTATTTATACTTAGAGGGGGGGTGAATTAGTATAAAGAACACATTTAACATATTTTCTTCTCAAAATAAGTATTTGAGTTTCTATTTCATTTGACCAATAAAACACTAGTGCAAAAATGTCTGAATAGTAAATCTATAAATATGTGTGTGTGTGTGTGTGTGTGTGTGTGTAAAATATGATTACAATAGGAGACATTGATATCTAAGTGTGAGCACCAACTCACTTGGTTTACCAGCACCAACGGGAAGGAAGATACAACTCCCTCTTCCTTGGCTCATTCGACCACCTTGATATGATCTTCTATTTGACTTATATGAAATGTGTGCTTTAGACCTGCAATGTTCAATATCTATGATTTGCAACTTCTTCAATCATCTTCTATGATTCCTATGATCTATGTATTCTAACCTTCTGAGATCCATCTTATCTACATATTATGATCCCTATACTATATGCATCTTATGCACTTATCTGTAACATACACTAATATACTTCTTTTTCACTTTCTACTATCTACATCTTACATGCTTTCATTTATCTACAATATACGTGGATTTGTGACTTCTATGATTTCTATTATATACATCTTATGCACATTCAATAATATGTAACATACACTGATTTGCATCTTATGCACATTCAATGATATGTAACATAAACTGATTTGTGTCTTTTGTACTTTCTTAAGCACATTTAGAAACTACAACTTACATTGTTCAGCACCTTCTACTTTTTTGGCCAATGAAAATCTTCTCTGAACTTTGTTATCTACTTCTTATTGGACTTTTAGTATTGGTGTCAGTTGTAAGCAATATTCTTAGTTTTATGATATTTGTAAACTATGCAATTTGTGTCCACTACAAATTATCTCTACTGAAGTGTGATTTCTACAGACTGTAGCAATTTGCATCTTCTACAGCTATCTAGGGTCTTCTATGGTTTGCTTCTACTTCTTCAATACTTCACAATATCTACAAAATACTCTTTTACAATAGGAATATTATCCAACCTTTTGCGATCTGTGATCTCAACAGTGTTTTGCTTCCTTTGTTTCTTCCATCACAAATCTTAGTGCTAAGCACTCTTCTTATCTGCACATATTATGTTGATCTCCATCAATTCTTTTTGTGCATTCAACTCCTTGTTGTATATATTCTTTCTAGTTAAACAAGCCACTGATACCCCAAAATACAAAGCTTGCACATTCAAAAACTCATATTAAATTCATCTTCAAGCTTACTTTATCACAAGCACTTCATGTATATTTATACTACTCTTGTTCAAAGGGTGTGTCCATGTATTTGGGGTTCATTTGAATTGATGACGCATGCACTTCCTTACTCTTAGTTAGGATGACCACTTCATTCTATCTCTCGTTGATGTATATCTTCTCATGTTTTAACATGTAAAATTTTACACTCTACTCCAACACCATGGTGTCATTTGCACATATGTGTTTGTGGTTTAGTGGAAGATTATGTATATGTGTCCCATTTCTTAGTGGGATTCATGCACTTTGGAATTACTTCATGTGTGATCCATGGATAATTTTAAGAACACCCCCAAAATTTACATGTATAATAAATGGGTGAATCTCCCTTAAATATAGGAAAATTCGAAGGCTATTTTAAAAATAACGTAATATGTATATATAATGTTTTGGCTAATCTTTCAATATATTATATAATCTTGTAAAATTTTATCTAATCTTTCACTAAATTACAAGATATTGAAAATCTTGGCGAATATTTCACTGAATTAGTAAATATTGTAAAAACTTGGTGAATATTTTATCAAAGTATAAAACCTTGTAATGTCTTGGTGAATCTTTTTCTAGGAATACTTGCCTTTTGATTTTACATATTACTAAGGTAGTGCAATAGAAGATCATATACCAGATATTAAATATCTCGACTCCTATACCCTCAAATGAGCAAATGCATGAATGCAAAGAGGAGGGATTTATTTATACATTTCACAAGTAGTATTGGTTACTCACAACAATAAGTGTTTGTGAAACACAACTACACTAACTAGATTCAAGGAAAGTGGGGAATCCACTTTTTAACTTGTCCCTTAATGGTCCAATGAACATGTGGGGACCCAAATATTGACATACTGACATACTAATAGAATTAAACACTTTACATTCTTGGGTGATTATGGCACCCACGAACCATTATTACAATGTGGAGTATTATCAAGACCCACAACCTTAATATAGTGTATGAATTCCCAGTTAGAGTATTTTCCAAATCTCTCATTTTTAAGCTACCCTCTAAGAAAAAAATAACCTGCTTATATGTTTATAAATACAAATGCCTCTTTTTCCCTTCTTTTGTTGACAATCAAAATATCAATTATGTCATTTGATTTAGAATTTTTAGAGCTAGGTAGAAACTTGCAATGGTTATTAGAAATAAGAACATACACTAACAAGAATAAAAATCACATTAATGAATCATTACACATATCATTACAACTACTCAGTTAAAGACTACTTTTTCTCAGATAAATTGAGGAGGTGTTTGTATCCATGTCCTTAAAATTTTAGAAAGCATGCAAATTGTGATAAAATTGTTGTAGCACCCTAATTGAATGCAAAACATTAGATGTCAAATGGCATAATGTCTACATATCAAATCAAACATACCCTGTACATATTATATAAAATCATGATGGAAATTATATCATGTTCCAACTAAATAATATATTTATCATACATAACTAGATCCATTTTTGCATGATGATAGAAATTACACATAAAAAAAAATCATCAAAAAATATTTTACTTTTGAATGACCTTTACAAAACACAAAATATTGCAAAACAAGTACCGAACACAACAAAATTTAGGTAACAGATAAAATCGACAAAATTAGCAATACGAATAAAAAAATATATCAGTCATGTACTTATGAATACAAATAAAAGAATCTACTAGAATTCTTTGGACAACTCTATAAGAAGACAACAAAAATAATGACCATTCCACTATATCCCCATCATTGTAATTAGTGTGAATTCATTTATATTGTAAACATCCCAAACATCAATAATAACAGGCATAAAATATGAACATATACACTCTCATTAATGCCTTAGATCCAATAATAATTATAGAGCAAGATCCTGATAAATGCACATTTTAAACAACTCGATCAAGTTCAGTTTGAATATATAAAAACCATGTGGTGTCTCTCCATCAAGGGTAACATCCACCAACAACATATAAATTACATACGATAGTTTAAACATGACAAGGCTTAAAATAAATCATATATTTTGATATATATAACACTTTCATGGAACTAATACTTCTAGGATAGAATAAAACCCTAATAACATCGAATGAGCCCTAAGAACTAAACGTGACCTAAAATTCAACAGGCCTTAAAAAGCATCCATGATAAAAAAAAGTATGATAAAAGAGAAGTTTGTATTCTCTAATAAATTGTATGTGCGGAATGCCCCTTCAAGACCTCAGTTTTTGGGAATGGAGATATTATGTGAAGATTAAAATGTCAAGAAAACTAAGAATGAAAAGTGCAATCACATCAACTAGAACCATCATCATGCTAGTGCAATGAGATGTGGGTGAACCATGAATCACTGTAGCCTTTGTGTAGAAAAAAATATCCCCAGGTTTTCCCTCCAATATAGGAAATCGAGGGCTCAAAGAAGGTATGACATGAAATTGACTAAAAGTACAACCAAATGCAACCATGTGCCTAAATTTCAAGGAAAATGGAGGGCAAAATAACCCTTAGGATCCTCCATTGATCAAAATTGGGCGCGAAAGAATGATATCACTAGAATTTCTCTATAAATTGGGGGCAAAAGACAGGTTAGAGGGATATTTTGCTAGGGAGAAAATAGATTTTTTCATTTTCATCATTAATATATAGGATGATATTCATTTTGGATATTTTTTTTCTAATAAATATTAGGTGAATATATTTAGCTAAAAAAAACATTTCCATGTACGAAATATCCCACTAAATTTTTGTAACCCCCTTAAGATAGCCCATGGGATATATACATCCCCTAAAATTATCCATGGTGTGGTCTTGTTCCCTTGAAGTATTATTGATTGTGGGTATTACACACTTCTGGGATTAGAATACTTGTACAACTACATTTTACTCTCACACCTCTTATGCACTCCTAAACTTTTGTCCAACATACTCTTTTGAATTTTACCTTGAAGTAGCATGACTGCGTGGACTTAGGATTTGAATATATACCTTAAGTACCTCTTTGTGCTAGATGGAATTCTTGGGTATTTCTTCAAACTAGAATTGATATGTTTCTTCAAACAAGAAATTGAATCCTATTTGACAACAATTGAATGTACTTCTACAATCTGGATGTATTTCTTCCCTTCAAGATTAACTTCATATACCTCATTGCACTAGATTTCATCATATATTCATTCAAACTGGCACAGAATATTAATGTTATATTTTCACTAACTTCATTCAGTTTGTTTATGCAAGTGAACATGCATATCCTTAACATATTCATTAAGCTTATTTTCCTTATGCATCATAATTGTTCAATGCTCATTCCTTCATGTGTCCCTTTTTTACATTTGACATCAATGACAATATGAAGGTTTAACAATCTCCCCATTTAGCATTGATGTCAACACCTCATGATGCTGTGCATTTCAACACTTATGAAGTGTGTGCTTCATATATTATGATCATATTACTCCCCCTGTGTTCTTGCGAGTTTGAGCCTTTGCTCATCTGTGCAATCTGTTGTCAATGCATTATCTTTTATTATTGCATGGATTCCTTGATTTGATGCAAGACTTCTGATTTTCCTATTTTTGCACTACATAGATTAGTTCTTTCCTAGTTTTTTTTCATCTATGCATTGATCATATGCTTCATGATATTTCTCTCCCTTTGGCATCAATGGAAAAGATGTTTGTTCAATGTGAGATTCTATATTCTCTTATGTCTTTGGTTTTTTGTTGGACGTCTATATTTATTTTTTCTTCTAATACTCCCCCTATATTCATGATTTATTCTCTAGATTTTTTAAAATCTCTGTAGCTACTTCCTTTTATCTTGATCTCTTGTTTGGGTCATACTCACATTATTCAATTTCTCCGAAATTTTCAACGCCATCTTCTTATTTGTATTTACTGTGCAATACAAGGTTCCATTTGTTTTGGGTTTGCATTGTCTTCCAAACAGATTTTTAGCATTCAACCTTTTATTTTAATTCCATTTAATATGTTATGGCCAATATTCATTGATTTTTTTTACTTCTCATATCTTGCCACAATATAAAGATTTTTCACACATATTACCATTTGTTAGCTACCATGGTAACAAGATGATGTGACCAGTAACTTGTGCAGAAAATTTGTCCTATCACTTTCATACTTCAGTCTTTTCGAAAACATATTTACGTTCGAACAGAACAATGAATTGGATTTCCACTTTTTCCCCTTTTCCCCAAATTCATTAACTAGTGCATTAATTTTGGAATCTTCATAACCCTCTTTTCATCATTCACACATGAATTTCATTAATCCTTAACGTCTCTTCAATTTAATTTCATGTGCACGAGGAAAGTACCTTTTGATTCTATAAATGAGTTGCATATTTCCTTATTCATCACCTCGGTTTGTTTCCTTTCAATTTTGTTCTTATTTTCGCATCCTTTGAGTTTTTCTTCTTCTATCATCATCTCTTCCTACTCCCATATATTCATTAACTAAATTGAAAGTCCTCGCTTGATTATCCCGTTGTAGCATGTGGAATTTGGAAGACTAAGAGTGTTCATGAGAGTTTTGCAGCCCTAGATTAAAGAATTTGTCTTCATGCACTGGTACAAGAAATTGCAGGTCAATCTAAGGACTACAAAGGCGGTGTCGATTCTAACTAAGGGAGTCAATTTCCTGGAGAAATAACAAAAACATAGCCTTGACCTCCTTATTTGGGATGAACAAACTGCCTCCAATGTGTTGTCTTATACTATGCAGGTTTGTCCATTGTTGCACCCCACGGAGTTCATCAAGCCAGTGCCAGTGGATCTAGAGCTTTTTCTTTCACAACATCCTCCCAATTGTGACACGGAGTTAGATCTTGAGTTGCAACTCTAAAATGATTTCACTCTTCTAATTTTATTCAATTCATACCCTATCGCTATCTTTGTACTTCAATTTGTCCTTGGGATTCTACATGATACCTTTTTGTACTTTAACTTTATTTTTTGTGATAAAGGTCTCATGTAATTTTCTAAATATCAATTTTGAATATAATACAAACTTCATTTATGTATCTGCACGAGCTTTATCTGTGTTCATCCAAAACAGTAATTTGTACTTTGTCTTTTCACTGTTTCATGTATGAGCCTGATAATTCAACACATTCTTGCATATAATTGAATAAATATACACGTTCTTTCCAACATTACATTAATGCAACAACCATATTCAAATATTTTCAAACTACAAGACTTCACTAACATACTCCTTGAATTCCTAGTAAACATCATGTTGAATTCAAGGATCTAACTCAATTTCTTGTAGATTAGCAAGATGGGAAGCACTTACTTGCTGCATGAGATGTACTTGGGTTCTTTTCTTCTTGAGTATTTTTCCTTACCCTTGTCTTCATGTGCACACTTTCATCTTGATATTGTGTCTAGTTGCTTTCCTTCCTATTATGTATATGGGTTATTCTATCACGTAAGATGTTTCTTTCTAGAATGGTTGCATCCTTTAGATAGAATTGAGCCTTGTGTCCAAAGCCATAACAAGTGTAGCATCTCATTGTGTGGAAATATTTTTCTATGTGCCCAAAGTGATTGCACCTAAAACACTTCAGCATATTGACCCTTCTTTTATTTTTGTATCAAGAGAAATAACTATCATACCTGTCATGAATTCAAACTTTACACTTTATTTGTTTTGCGTCTGTCATGCCTTCACTTTCACAAAATATTTGCTACTTTTTTATTGAATCCAATCCTTGTTTTTTACTCTCAGTGATATTTGGTTTTTTAGTCTCTGATTTAAGACTGAGGTGTTGTTGTGGAACTTAAATTCGGTTTCTGCGTCAAGATAGACTTTATGTTCATTCGTATTTGTGCAAACTGATTTGTTATCCTTGGACGATCTTTGCTTATGCAGAGATTTATTTCACATCTTAGTTCATCCACTTCACTTCTTAAGTTTGAGATCTCCATATATTTTTGTTAAATGATTTCTATTGACAACTCATTCTTCCTCTATGTTTCTCTTAATAATTCTTCAACTACATAGTTCTTTTTGTCCAATACTGTTAATTCATTTTGTGCACAATTTAGTTTCTTTTCTAGTTCCTCTTTCTTTTGACTCATATGTTTTGTCAAAGCCTTTTCTTCCTTTTTCAACTCTTCAATATTTATCAGTTGATCCTTCAGTAATTTATTCTTCTTTCTCAACTTCTTTAGCTCTTCCAAACCACTCACCAATTTTTCTTCCCAATCAACTTCCATAACTTCTCTTTCATCTTTATTACTACCATTATCAAGTAGAATTCTTGGTCCATTGTCACTATTGGATTTTGAAGGTGAGGTAAAGACTCTTTAAAAAAAATACTTATCCAATACTCCCAATTGACTTTCATGCATTACATTGTTCATTTATGAGAAAAAAAATTCCTTTGGTTCTTCATCCTCTAAAAATGCCATGAAAATCACTTCCCTTGGGCTATCACAAGCATCATCTTCATCAGTTGAGCTTTCTTCTCCCTTGGCACACAAACTCTTTTTTTTGTTTCTGAATTTTCTTTTTGTTTTCAAACTTGTCATATTTGGGTGCCCTTCTTTGGTCTTTGTAGTCAACTTCCTCCTCACTGTCACTATCTGCATTTTCCTTGTAGGGACCTTTTGAAGAAAAGTGTCCTATTCTACCATGCTTAAAAAAATTGAAATGAAACTTACCTCTGTACTTTTTGCATCCTCTCTTTAACTTCTTTACAAAATTTGCTTCTTCTTTATCTAATTCTTCATATATAGTTTTGTTGTGCTCATGTTCACTGCTTTTTTCTTTCTTAGTGACCTTGAATACTTCCTTCCTTGAGGGGTTTTCCCTTGCAGTTCTCATCTCATAGACTATAAGGATCCCATGTAGCTCATCCTTGGTTAAATCATCTATATTGGCTTAGTCTTCTAAAATTGATAATTTGATATGAAATCTTGGTGGAAGCATCCTAACAATTTTTTGGACTACAACTCCATCAAGATCCACTATGAGGCCCTTGATAGTATTAACAATTTCATAAAATCAAAGAAGATATGATGCTATGTTTTCATCTTCTTCCATCCTCAAGTTTTCAAATTGCTATGAGAAGGTCTGCAATTTTTCCTTTTTGACTTTTCCATACCCTTCATAGATATTCTTGATTTTGTCCCACATATCTTTCGTTGTTGCACACTACATAACCTTGATGAACACGTAATCTTCCAATCCACACATCAATTCATTTTTGGCTTTTAGATTGTATTCATATTGTGTTCTAAGTGTTCATTCTGTTGGTGCATTTTTTGGGTTATGGTATCCATTTCCTACTAACTCCTAGATATCCACTCCAAGGAAATGTAAATATACTTCCATCTTCAATCTCCAAAAGGAATAATTTGTCCCATCGAATATTGGTGCTCTATTTATGGATATGTCTTCTTGCGTTTCCATATTTTCACAAATATATTCCTTTGAGTTGTTAAAATATCACTGAAGACACCTTCTCTTATGTCAATTGTTGGAATTTGTATTTATACTGAGAGGGGAGTGAATCAGTATAAAGCACATATTTAACAATTTTTCTTCTCAATATAAATATTTTAGTTTCTATTTCAATCAACCAATTAAACAATAATGCACAAATGTCTGAATAGTATATATATATATGTAAAATATGATTACAACAAGAGACACCGATCGCCAATTGTGAACACCAACTCACTTAGGAACCAACTTGACTTGTATGAAAGCACCATTTTGTAGATTACAAGCACTAATATGTAAGGACTTCTATCCATTGTGCAAGCACCACTGTGCAATTAGAGGCACCAAATTCTATGTGATCACCAAATCACTTGGTTTACCAACACCAACTAGAAGGAATCTATAACTCCCTCTTCCTTTCCCCATCCTACCGCCATGGTATGAACTTATGTTTGACTTTTGTGAACTGCGTCCTTTAGACCTGTAGTGTTCAATATCTACGATTTGCAACTTCTTCCATCATCTCCTGTGATTCCTCTTATTTATGTCATTTGACCTTATGAGATCCCTATGATGTGCATCTTCTTATCCTTATACTATATGTGTCTTACACACTTATCTATTATAACATACATTGATATACGTCTCTTTTGTTAAATTTTTATCATTCAAGCTAGCATTATGATCTTAGGATCTTTAATTGAGAGAATAACATGCACAGCAATAAAACACAAGAGACAAGAGACACAAAGAATTTTCCTCAGGGAAACCATAAAGGAAAAAACCCTATAACTTCCTCAGAGATAGAATAAGCACCAAAATTAAAACTCGAAAACAGTAAGATGATCTCCACAACTTATGTCTCTCTCTCTCGGACTGAGAGAGCTTCTCCTCTCTCACTCATGTGCCCCAATGAGTGACTGTGTGTATCCTAAATAGAGAGACTCACTCTCTATTTATATTCTTTCATTCACTTGGAACCCACTCCATCATGCCATCTCACTTAACAATTACTTACTAGGGCCAACATCTCTAGAAGTGTCTAATAACCCTAGTGCCCCAGAACTTGTGGGGACTTTGCCTCCTCCAACCAACAAGGAGTTTTATCCTTAAAACAATGGTGGGGACTATTGCCATGACTTATAATGACTCACCTAGGGTCGACTTCACTAGGATAGTATAATAACCCTAGGGCCCCACAACTGTGGGGACTTTAACCCTTGACCAATAGGAGGGTTACCCACAATGACTTGACATGACTTTCACATTATAGAAACTTCCCAGAATAAACATTGGGGTATGACATGACTCAATTACATTACAATACATCCCGGAATAAACATCGGGTTACAATACATAAGAAATACAAGTGAATACATTCTGAAGTTACAATTACATCAACATCTTTCACTCTACATCTTACACACTTTCAACTATTTGCAACATACTTTGAACAATTTGCAACATACACTTATTTGTCTATTTTGTTATTTCTACTATCTGTGTCTTATGCACATTAAAGATTCTATAACATGCATTGATCTGCATCTTCATTTCTTTCTAATATCTACATCTTATGCACATTTAGCAATCTTCAACATACACTAATATGTCTTTTGTTCTTTCTATTATATGTTCCTTATGCACATTCAATAATATGGAACTTACATTTTTCCTGTGTCTTCTACTTTTTTGGACGATGGAACTCTTCTCTAATATGTGTTATCTGCTTCTTATTGCACTTTCGGTATTTGTGTCAACTGTCACAATGTTCTCAGTTTTACACTATCTACAAACTATGCAATTTGTGTCCACTTCAAATGATCTCTACTGAAGTGCAGTTTCTACATAATGTATCTATTTACGGTATAGTGATTTCCATCTTATCGAGTTATCTAAAGTCTTCTCTATTTTTCTTCTACTACATCAATACTTCACAATATATGTGAGATACACTTTTACAATAGAAATGTTCTCAAACCTTTTTTATGTATGATGTCAACAATGTTTTTCTTCCTTTGTTGCTTCCATGACAAATATTGGTGCTAAGCACTCTCCCTATCTATGCAATTTATGTTGATCTCCATCAATTCTTTCTTCACATTCATATCCTTTCTATATATATTATTTCTGGTTCAACGATCCATTTATCCCCAAAGATATGAATCTTTACACACCCAAAAACTCATATCAAATTCATCTTCAAGCTTACCTTATCACAACCCCTTCATGTCTATTTATACTAATCTTGTTCAAAGAGTGTGTCCACACATTTGGGGTTCCTTTGAATTGATGACTCCCACACTTTCTTAATTCTTGGTTAGTCTAACCACTTCATTCTATCTCTTGTTGGCATCTATATTCTCATGTTTTAACACAATAAGTTCTGCATACTACAGTCCAACACCATGGCGGTATTTGTGAATATGTGTTTGTGTTTTAGTGAATGTTTGTGTATATGTGTTTGATTTCTTAGTGGTATTTTCACACTTTAGAATTAACTCATGTGTGTTATTGTGTCCTTAAAGTATCATCGATTGTGGGTATTGAAAATAACTTATGGGATTAACATACTTATCCAAATGCATTTTATTCTCATGCCTCTTGCACACTCTCGAACCTTTGTCGAACCAACTCTTTTGAATTTTACCTTGAAGTAGCATGACTAGGTGGACTTAGGATTTATGTATTGTAATACCCCAGTTTTGACCCCATGGTATTTCATTGTACACAATGTAAATATTGTATGAAAATCATGAAGAGGAGCTCAAGGCCAAGGCCCTGCCATTGATTGATATTTCTGGATAGGTGATCAGGGTTGATACCTATGGTTTTGGTGCCAACTCAAGCACAGTATATACATATATCACTACTACATTTCGACCAAAAATCCGACGGCCGTATTGTCGAATTTTCGACACTTCCCTGTTGCATGTATGACACTATGATTTTTTTAAAGCATCGGTGGATTTTCATTAGTTATCTGACATCTTTCCCATCCGTCGGTTAAGCGACGGCTCATTTTACCGTCGGTTAAATGTAAATCGTCGGTTATCCGACACTTACAGGCCGTCGCTTCTACAGCATGGCCGTCGGTTAAGAGACGGTGATGAATTTTTTTTTTAAAAATTTACACCTACAGGCATCGCTTAACCGACAAATACAGGCATCGCTTAAGCGATGGTATTGTATTTTTTTTTTAAAACACAGGCGTCGCTTAAGCGACGGTATTGAAATTTTTTTTTTAAATACCTACCTACAATTGAAATCCCTCACCAGTGCTTACTATTCACCATATTAAATTATCCGTAACTCAAAATGCACATAAAAACCACTAACTATATCTTGAATATAAAGCTGGCCAATAGCAGGATAGAATGGCTCAGGCCATATTTGAGAAACCGATAAACATATCCATGTAATAGGCATTTTTCTTATGTTTTCCAGTAAGCATGAATCATCCTTTTCTTCTGCAAGAACTAATCCTAATGACTTGGCTGGTAAAACATATTGTAGTCATTCGAACAGGTTCTAAAATCATGGTCTCATTTCACTGGCATCAAAAGAGCAATAATTATACCTGATGAATTAACTGGTAAAATCTATGTTGGCCATTTGTACCAGGTTCTCCAAAATCTATTTCACCGGCCTCAAAATTGAGAGGTATACCATCAATAGAAACTCCCCATGCTAAGCTGCAACATACAGAAAAATAGATTCATATCATTATCAAAAAATATCGAGGATGATCTCAGAAGATGAAAGCTCAAGTGCACAAAATCAGACAGCAGAAAACATCCAAGACAGAAGTTTACCTGTTGGATGTGTGGTGCAAACTTCTCCAGAGCCTGAGTGTATGGCAAAATAGCCTGCAAGATTGAGAGGAAAATAGCCTAAAATGATGGCAAGCTAGAATAAATCTCTATTTAAGTTAATTAAAGAACCCTGTTTGGGTCCATTACACTCTACTAAGATCTTGAAAAGATTTACCCTAGCCGAATACCCGAGAAAGGATACATTCCACACACTGAGGAGACCCAGCAAAACCTGTGAAAAAGTCACGAGTGTCATAATTAGAAATGCGTTCACCTTGATTATGTGAAACTTAAGCAACATCATATTCTACTAAATCTCATTTGTACTGAATTCAGTGAATTGTGGGTATCCTGGCATATAGGAATATTTTTCTCGAATGGACTTGTGTGGAAATGGTTATCTATACTCGTTTCTCCCTCCAAAAACCTTCATAGACAATGAAATGAATGTTAGTATCATTGGTCAGCCTACTGGTCTTTATAGGATAAGATAAAATACCTATATAAAATGACCAATCCAAGTGTGAAATTAATCATGAAAATAAGAAAAAACCCACGCATCTTCAGCTTATCATTAGACTGTATATTTAGAGATGTATGGAGCATAAAATCAGTCAACTAGTGCCAAATGAATTTGCATATTGTGTGCAATTTACGCAGGTCCTGATAGAAAAATTGCACGAAGGAATATTTAGCAGGCTAGCAAGTTGTTCTAGATGTCAAAAACTAATGTCAAAATGAACTCTCTTTCTTTTCTTTGAAAGGAAATTTCTGGATAAAAATCAAACCTCCTGTCAAGTTCCACTTGCATATCAACTTCAGACAGAGGAATTTGAGGTGGGCATCCATTAATTACACACCCTACACCTCCACCATGGGATTCTCCAAAAGTTGTAAAATGAAATAAAGTACCAAATGTATTTCCTATACCATCTCATATCTCTGCCATTTTAAAGACAAAACCATAGCAAAATGAGGACAAATACATTATAGGTAATCCTCCTTGCAATTTGAGGAAGGATACAGGAAGCTTAAATTGCTAATTTGCTACTCATTAAGTCAGAGACTTTCCAATAATAGATACAAATTTAAAATACTTGGAGACAAAGTCAAAGAAAAATGAGGATAAATTCGTTATAGATAATCCCGTTTCCAATTTGAAGAAAGAAACAGGAAACCAAAATTGCTACTCGCAAAGTTAGAGACTTTGCAATAATAGTACAAATTTGAATGGCTTTAAAACTTTCTATGTCTCACTAATCTCTTCAACATGAAAATCAGTACTACATACACATGGTGAATGGATTTAAAACTTTCTATGTCTCACTAATCTCCCTCTATTTGTACTAACAATGATGCAGGGATATGAATGCATTAGAGGAAATTTCAACTCAAAATGGGCCTTTTAACTTTTATTCAAATTCCATGTCATCATGTGTTAGCCAATGAAATTGCTTTAAATTTGAAATACCGTATAGGTATTAAACACTTTTTTAATATAAATTTGGGGATAGGTATCATAAAAAAAACTACTTTTTTTGTTTGTATTTTTTACATATCTCCCCATGTTTTTACTCAAACTTCAATCGGGAGAGCTCGTTAGATGCGGAATTAAATTACACATCCAACGA
>LPNX010502925.1:854875-886088 GCA_001517045.1 Pseudotsuga menziesii | reverse complement strand
TCCTCCAAAATTAATAAATATTATTTTATTATTTTAACTATTATTTTATTAATTCATTTTAGGAGGCCCATTTTGAGTTGAAATTTCCTCTAATGATTATTAATTAATAGAATAGATGTCTCTGCATAATCGATGTTGGCAGCAAATAGCACTACAAAATTGGAGGGAAGAATATCAAGGTTATGGCTGGCAAACACATGATACATGGTGTGGACTAGATAACATAAAATTGTTCGATCATCATTTCTATAACAAGGTAAAGAATATGGCTACAGTATGAATTTTAAACGAAAGTCATGCCAGCATCTAATATGACAGCTGCATCCAAATAAAAATCTAGAGGAAACAATACCTTATATCTGCCTGATAGAGATGTAGCTTCAATGAGGTTCGGAAGGGTAATAAATAATGTGCAGCAACTTTCACCCTCTCTACAGGGTAATTGATCCACTAGCTTCCCAACAATATCTTTGATGGGGAGATATCATTCCCATTAGTTTGCTCCATTGATCCAGAAAAACTAGAACTATGTTCCAACAGAGAATGGCTGTCAAAAATTTCCTAGCTTGAACATTTTGTATCCCGCTTCCATTATCTCCAATGCTATTTTGTATCCCCGATTCTTCTTCCAATGAAGAACTTGGGAGATGTAAAGCATTGAGTTCAATGGTCTCACCACAACAAGCCATTGCTAGATAATTATTCAAGCCATTTCTGTAGTACACACTAGTGGGTTTTCATTTTTAGGCATTGAAATATAAACCCAGTTGAGATCTTCAGCAGATCTGGATTGGGGGTGCTATTATAAATACGTATGGATGGCCTGCCGTGTACAGCTATACATTTGCAATTGTGGGCAAAATGGAAATTTTATTTTTCATAGGAATCCAAATGAATTGGGACTTGAAACGTCTGTACCTTGATTTGGAGATCATCCATAGCAGTGTGTCTTTGAAGCCCTTGAAGGTCTGTCTATTTGAGACTAACAATGCCCATTATATCAAGTTTAGACAAGCTGGGCACGTTTGATTGAGGATGCTCATGGACTTGTCAGCATTTGATGGAGGTTCTTGCTGCGTAGGAAATGGACAAAACGTGTTAGGCTATCCAATGACCTTCGGATTTACTAGTTGGCATTGGATTAACAAAAGGCATCGTCGCTTAAGCAATGCTTACTAACGCGTCGTCGCTTAACTGACACTTCACCGATGGTTACGAGAATAGTCATCGCTTCACTGACGCTTGTGGCCACATTTACAAAAAAAAAATGTATCCTTGTGATTTTTGGTAAGTTTAAAAAGAGAAATCCATGCACCGTCGGATTTTTGGATCGAAATGTAGTAGTGTATCTTGATATATCATGTAAATGTATGAAATTAATATAATACCATAGCTATCTATGGGACTTCAAACATTAAAGAGATGGGGGCATGATTCCACAAGGGATAGGGTGGGGAGTTATTCAAACCCCCTAAGCCAATACGTTGTGCCATATGTCAATGGGGAAACACATGAATTCTCAGCTACCTTTTTTTCCTCTATCCTCAATCATCAATTTCTTCTAGAAGTTGGTTGAGTCTGTTAATGCCTTAGACAGAGCAAGGCATGGCAGTCTGATGGCTTGACTGAGCAATCCTGCAAGCCTACAATCTACATAACCTATATTCTTGGTTCTGCAGCAAATAAACTTGCATGGGAATGTGTGCCAATTCCCTCATACCTAAGTCACGATGAGAGTTGTGGCATTAGGATTATTCATGTTGTTTGTCGAGTGGGATGGAAAAAGGTTCTGTAACCTACTCGTGGTTGTTCATTATTCTACCCTTTTGTTGTCCTAAACTATTCGATCATTCGGATTCGTTTTTCATGCACGTTGTTGGTGGTTCAACCATCATGAGTTGTGAAAGTGTGGTTTTGCGGTGTTTGTCTTTGTGACATTGTGGTATGAGACCCTTTTTTCTCTGTGTTACAGAGTAGAGCCTGTGACACTGATTTTTCCTTGTGATTTGTTGTGTTGTGCATTTCTGTTTTGGTTTGAATACTAAGGAATGGAAGAGGCCAGAATGGAATGATAAACCTAGTTAATACAAGAACCTCACAGACAGATCAAGAGGGAGGGTAAATCCTTTTTGCACACCCTGAAGAGCACTAAAAGGGAAGGTATGGCCCAAGGGACTGTGTAGCAGTGAAGGGAATACTTCCTTGTGTTGGCTGGTGTAGGTACTGAGGAGGCCAAGCCATATCTTCTGTAGGTTCCCATGGCTCTGTGGTTGAGATAACTAGCTTAGTAATTATAACTTTTGCATTGCCTTAGCAAACTGATAATCCCAACCGTTAGTTGGTTTGGTTGTGTCTTGTGATGTTTTGGCTTGTTTCCTAGTATCCTGCGAAACCCAATGGTATGTTTTCTTGGCTGGATAGTCTGTGAAACCTAGCAGTATGTTGGCTTGACTGTGTGAGTATGTTTGGTCATGTTTAATCCCGTTGTTTCCATAGTTCCTTGTGGAAATCATTCCCATCTCAGGGTGAGCTCGGGGGTGGTAGTGTGTTGAGATATTAATGACCACATTAGCCTACAGTTGGGTGGAACGTTGCAACGACATAGCTAGCTGTGGAACAACTTAATCATCAACATAAGTATTCTCTATTATCCTTGTTTACACATTGAAGTTGCTTATGAATGAATGTGATGAATTGATAAGGAATAATGCTTGTTATGAATGAAGTAGGATTCATTGTTGTAAAAGTATCTATGTTATGCTTGTGTATGCCATATATTTGTCTATGAATCACTGTGTTCATGTTGTATGCTTGATGATGATTAAGTATAGGTTTTTATTTGTGTATATTCCTTGCATTTTACTTTTGTTTGGCCTTGTATGTTCAATGCATTTTTCTTAAGTCCATGGAGGTTAGAAAAGACCGGTTAAATAACCGGTTTACATCTGATCTAAGTGTTTTCACACCCTAAAATTTGCAGCGGAAGGTAGGATACGGGAGGCGGGAGGAAGAAGTTTAATTCCAAGAAAAATATGGGATTTCTGACTTTCAGGATCCTCCTACGAAAGGCGAAAGGCAGAATGTAGAAACTCGGAAAAAGGTTAAGGTTGGGATTTGGTCTTATGATTCCATATTTCTACACTGGAGGGTGGAAAAGCAGAATGTGGAAGGATAAAATGAGGATAGAGGTTCCGTCATTTTATATTTTTCCATCTTATAAGTTCTGAAGTGTGGAATGTGAAAGGGTGGAAGGAAAAACGGTGGTTGAAAGACTCCGTCGAAGAGTTATGTTTCTGATTTCCAAGTTCCAAAGTGCAAAAGGCGGAAAGTGGAAGTGCAGAAGGTGGAAGGCAGAAAGGCCATTGAAAGTTCCTTCACACATTTAAGTTTCTGATTTTCAAATTTTGAGGTTGGAAGGGAGGAAAGTGGAGTGCAAAAAGCAACTTGCAAAAAGATGGGTTCAATACAGAAGAAGTCATTTTGGTCGCAGAAAAGGATCTATCAAGGGAGTAATGAATGTTACAGTGACGTACAGGGGTTCCTAAGCCTAGAAATGAAGGTATAAGTGTGAGTTAGCATCCATGCCCGATGTTTGGAAAGAGAAAAAGTGTTCTTGAAGTAAAAATTTTAACATAACCGCATTATGGGCTATGGGGACATGACAGCCTGGTATCAGAGTTATTGGTTGCAGCACTAGGAACTAAATGGGCCAAAATAAAATGTACAAGAGGAAAATTACCCTCTAATACCAAAATTGTAGTATGCTACATTCTAGTATCAGAGCTTCAGGTTGCAGCATTGGGCCTGTACGAGCCAAGTTGAACAGTTAATCAGATGTTGGTAACAGTAAGTAAGGGGATTTAATTTTGAATTCACTATGCAACTAACAAATGATGGTGTTAACACATTTTGCAGAGTTAGAGTACATATTGAATAAGTGGGTTTTTGGTTCGGCCATGAGAACCTATGGCATGTATGATGACGCACAAAACCCCTATGAGCACGAGGAAGCTACTACGTGAGAAAATGTCCAAGTTGGGAATGCCGTTACAGATTCCAATGGAAGGATATTTCAAAAAACTCTGCCAGATATTGCAGCCACCATGAGAAGGTTGAGGGTGGAGATGCAAAGTTTGGGGAAGACAATGAAATAATGGTTAAGGCTCAGGAAGATAAAAATCATCTGAATGCAGCCATGCTACAGAGTTTGACAGAAATCCACATGCAAATGAACTCGGAGCATCGAACGGTAAATCCAAAAAAAAGTAGGAGCGATGCTAGAAGAAAAAAGAGACCTTATAGTGGATCATCTGACTCTGAAGGATACATTGGGGATCCAAGTTATTCCTATCATAAGAATAAGAGAAAGAGGTGTTACAAGAATGGCTCATGCGATGAATTGAAAAACGCTAAGCATTCTACCGTTGATGGTAATGTAAAGAACGGTCAAGAACTTGAATCCTAGTTTCTTGGGATGAGAAACTATTTCCAAGTCCAAGACTACTACAGAAATATTAAGGCTAGGGTATCCATCTTTAATTTGACTGGAAGAGAATCCATATGGTGGGAGCACTTCAAAAAAGTGAAGAATATCAGTGAAAGGAATATTGTGTGGAAACAGTTCCAAATTTTTTTTAGAAAGAAGTACCTCTTTGATAGGTACTATGACGGTAAGATTAAATAATTCCATGAGCTGAGATTGGGGAAGAATACCATGGAAGAGTATGCTAATAAGTTCTTGGAACTATTGAGGTGTGTCAGGTATATCAGGGATGATAAAGTAAAAATCCAATGTTTTCTGAGTGGGTTTCCTCAGTCTTACAAATATAGGATTGAGTTTGATGAGCCTAGAACTATGGAAGAGGCTATCAGGAAGGATAAGTGTTGTTACGATCAGAATAAGGGAAGAACCGATTACCATAAGACATGGAAGGATAAGAAGAACAAAAATTCTGATCAGTGGAAGAAAGGTTTCAAACCCTCTAACTTTAGGAATCAACAGAAGGAGTCATCATAAGCTGTGAACCAACCAGCTAAGGTGATGAGGGAGAAGCCAAGAAATTCAAAAGTAAGCAAAGAACCTCTCCAATGTTATAGATTATTAGAATTTGAATGTCATTTAGATCTTCAAGTAGATAGTTGTACTAATGTTTGCATTAAATGGGGAATCAAGATACAAACTGAACAAAACAAAACACACCGGAAATGGACAAGTATTGCTCAGGAATTTACAGTATCATTCACAATGAATAAAATCTGGTGTTACAAAAATTTATATAGGAAAAGAATTCGAATGCATTAGGTATAAATTTGAATCTATCCACTGGATCTGACTATATCTAACTAACCATCTAACTCATGGTGTCTCAATCAATATCGGATTCTAACAGATCAACTCCCAGATGTCCAACAACTCAATCAATCAGTGATAGATAGTTAACTCAATGCAACTGAGTGTGGTAGGTGGGAAAAGGAACCTACTCCACATGCAGCCATGCATTAGCCATGCATAACTAGCACTAGCTAACTAATTGTGAACTAACTAAAAGTAACTAGGGGCTACCTAAGACTAACTAGTTCCAACTCCACCTAACTGATGGAGGTTGGTGTCGGGACTCCTAGTGGCTCCTAAAATGTATCAATTGGTCTAGGAGGCGCTCAAACTGATGCATGTACATGCAGTAAGTGGAAGCTAACCTCTAGGAGTGCTCCCCACACTCTAATAACTAGTACATGTGGCCACATTACGCCAAGTAGACCCAATAGTACTAGTGGACCCAATTAATTAATTAATATTCCTAAGTTATGCTAAATAATCTAATAGATATTATGGTCAAGGGAGGATTAATAATCCTAACACCCCCCCTGAATCCTAACTTGGACAACTATGGGCCCTGGTAACAAGATGATAGGTCACCCAAATACAATATAAAAGACAGGAAATAAAAATGCTTCTTAATACAACCAAGGAAATAGGGGAAAACCTCATGGGAACCCACCCCCTCAAAATAAGCAGAAATACAAATTTTGAAAAAAACTTGTGAAAATTTTTGCTGCCATTTACAGCACTATGCAGCAGCAGTATCTTGGTTCTTCTGTGCAAGTGAAACCATGAATTCAAACAAAGTGCTTATGTATGGAGTAATATTCCTCTTTGGAAGAAGAATAATTTTCCCACCTGAATCGGGAATATAGACATCTGTCGGATGAAAATTGGACCCATGTAGAGCAGTTGAAATCAACTGATGAGAGAGAAAAGGTGCTTGAGAGTTCAAACCATGTGAGGAACACCCAAGAAAATAATATATTGCAGTATTTAACATCAAAAATTTGAGTTAGAATCATCCCCAAGTGTTAGGAGCAAGTGTCCAGGAGGATGCAGAATGTCTCCAACTTTACTAGTTCTGTGAGGGGATGCGCATGTGATCAAAAACGTAGGTAGATAAGCCCTGGGAATGTGGAGAGAGAATGCTTGAGATACATTCTGATATATCTTCAGAAATAACTATTACTTCACAAAATATAATATCATCAAACTCATAAGAGAAAACTAACATCAAATCCTCAACAACAAAATTGAAGGAGACTTGCGGTTCTTGATTTGTCACACCAAAATTAATGAAACCTGTTACAAGAAATATATTAAGCTCTTGAATATTAAAACCTGAAAAAAATATTATCATATCATAAAATAAATAATATCCAAATAGGTTCATATCATATCCAAAACTGTGAATTGAAATCAAATCCTTAGCAGCAATTTTGAAGGAAACTTGCGGTACTTGATTTGTCTCACCAAAATTGAAGAAACCAACTACAGGCAGTATTGAAAGCTCATAAACCTGAAATATTGAACCAATTAATATCAAATCATATCCAAATAATATCATATCAAATCCAAATAAGTCCATATCAGATCCAAAAGTGTGTAATGAAATCAAATCCCCAACAGCAATTTTGAAGGAGACTTGCGGTACTTGTTTCTTCACACCAAAATTGATGAGAACAGCTACTAGCAGTACTGAAATCTCATGAACCCTAGAGCCATGTAATATCATATCATATCCAAATAATATAATATCATATCCAATAAATTCCATATCAGATCCAAGAGTTTGCTCCACCAAGATGGTAGATGCACAATTTTCTCCTTCTTCAAAATTATGAATATTGGTGCATGCAATCATGTAGGAATTTTATGGAAGCTCAAGATCAATGAGAGTGTTCGAATATCTCCTACAACCTGAAATTATTTCCAAAATATCCAAATATTTTCAAAATATAATATCAGCAAACTCATATTTTCAAAATATGATATCAGAGAAAACTGACATCAAATCCCCCGCAGAAATTTTGAAAGAGATTTTTGGTACTTGTTTCTTCACACCAAAATTGATGAGAACAGCTACAAGTGGTACTAAAATATCTTGAACCCTAGAACCAAGTAATATAATATCATATCCAAATAATATCAGACCATATCCAATAAATTCCATATCATATCCAAGAGTGTTCTCCACCGAGATGGTAGATGCATAGTTTTCCCCTTCTTCAAAACCCTAAGTATCGGTGCATGCAATCATGTAGAAATTTGTTGGAATCTCTAGATCAAGGAGAGTGAATGGATCACTCCTAAAATATGATATTATTTCCAAAATATACAAATAATTACTTATCTACACACCAGCAACATCATTAGAGACAGAGAAATCAAATTCGTCACCCTTTCCTAGAGAAATCACTTGTAAACGATGCACAAAATTTATAATAGAAGAATCACTGGAGAATTTTTGCATAGAATGGAAGGAGAGATTTTATTCAATGATGGATATTTGAATGTATTATTCTGGATCATCCATGTGATGATATGAGATATCATAGATCTCATACACTTCTGAAGCAGTAGGAGGAATCACTCCAAGAAAACTTGCTTCAATTCGATTGGACTGTGAGGAAGATTATGCTTCTGCTTCATCTTGAACAACTTCATCAGAGAGAGTAGAGGACAAGACTTTTGAGTAAATAACTCTTGTGGTTCTGAATGTGCTCCTCAAACTGCTATAAATATCCTCATTGTACTTCCCAAAGGTTCTATCCAGTTATGTCCAGAGATCCTTTGGGTATTCTACAGACTCAATAAGGTAGAGCAAGCTTGGAGACTTCCAAAAATCCATGCCTGTTGTTCCAAAAACTCTATCACCATCATTTAGACATTCATTCTCATATTTATAAGACTCTTTACCAAGTCCAATATATACCTCATAGAGACCTTGTCTCTTCATATATGCAATCATCTTCAACTTCCATTCTGAATATTTTGTGTATGGGGTAAGAAGAGAAACTGATAATATAGAATCCATATGAAGTTGAACTTGTAAAATATCATTGCAAAACACTAAAACATATTTGAACTGTTAGAATCCTACTTTTCCTCTTGACATGAACTTATTTTTAGGGTCTGTCATGCCCTCTCCACTAATCTAAATAAATCCAAAGCTAGCAAATCATTGTAGGAGAATTCTGTGGAAAACCAACTGCATCTGATGTTCGATAGGGAGAAAAAAGCATGAAACCTTCCTGAGAAGGCTCAGATACCATATTAGAATTTGAATTCCATTTATATATTCAAGAATATAGTTCTAATAATTTTTGCAGTAAATGGAGAATGAAGATACAAGCTGAACAAAACAAACAACATAGGAAATGGACAAGTATTGCTCAGGAATTTACAGTATGATTCACAATAATAAAATCCGTTGTTACAATAGTTTACATAGGAAAAGAATTTGAATGCATTAGATAGAAATTAGAATCTATCCACTGGATCTAACTGTATCTAACTGAACATCTAACTCATGGTGTCTCAATCAATATAGGAGTCCAACAGATCAACTCCCATATGTCCAACAACTCAATCAAATAGTGATAGCTAGTTAACTCATTGCAACTGAGTGTGGTAGGTTGGAAAAGGTGCCTACTCCACATGTAGCCATGCATTAGCCATGCATAACTAGTGCTAGCTAACTGATTGTGAACTAACTGAAAGTAACTTGGGGATAACTAAGACTAACTAGTTCCAACTCCACCTAACTAATGGAGGTTAGTGTCGGGACTCCCAGTGGCTCCAAAAATGTAGGGATTGGTCTAGGAGGCACCCAAACTGATGCATGCACATGCAGTAAGTGGCAATTAACCTCTAATAGTGTTCCCCACACTCTATTCATTGGGACATGTCATCCCATTAGGCCAAGTGGACCCAATGGTACTAGTGGACCCAATTAATTAATTAAGGTTCTTAAGTTAGGCTAAAATATCTAATATACAGTATGGTCAAGGGAGGATTAATAATCCTAACAGAGATGCGGAGAACCATATATGCGCAGGAATTTTCCACTTGAGAATGGGAATATAAGGTCATATTACCACATTCAATAGGCAAGAACTGTGGATCAAGTAGCAAGGATTGTCCCTAGAATTTATGCAGCACTGGAGGACCTTCTGGAATATCATCAATCAACCGTGGTTGAGGATGCAAGTAAGATTGTTGACCAGTATGTTTCTTTTTTTATTGAACCTGGTTCTACTCACAATTATATTACTACTAGAGTAGTTGGGATTTGTGCTTTTAAGAAGCTAAAGCATAGCAAGTCATGGTTAGTCCAACTATCCACTGGAACCAAGAGAAAGGTTAGTAAAATGGTAAAGCAATTCCTATTGGTCATGAATGGATTCATCACTTGTGTATATCTTAATGTTCTACCACTTGGTTCCTACGATGTTCTCATTGGAATGGATTGGTTGGAAGCACACAGAGTAAAACTTGATTGTTACAACAAGACTTTTGATTGCTTGGATCAAGAAGGCAGCCTAAGGGATATGAAAGGAATTCCAAAGGTGATTTCTGTTAGGAATATTTCAGCCATGCAGCTGAAGAAGTTTTGTAGGAAAGGTTGGAGAGTGTATACAACCCATGTGTTGGAGGAAGCAGAGAATGAAACTCCTAGTTTGGAGGGCATTCATGTTTTTCAGGAATTCATGGATGTTTTTCCTAATGAGATTCAAGGGCTTCCTCCAAAGAGGGACATTGATTTTACAATTGAACATGTGCCAGGAGTAGCAGTAGTGTCTAAGAAACCCTACAGAATAGTACACCAGAAATGCTAGAGATGAAGATGTAGCTATAAGAGATGTTGGAAAAGAAGTATATCAGACCAAGTGTGTCCCCTTGGGAAGCACCTGTGTTGTTCGTGAAGAAGAAAGATGGTACACATATTGTGTATTGATTACAAACAGCTGAACAAAGTCTACTAAGAGACGTGGAAGAGAGGTGGCTATTGTGGAGATGTCTTGTGGGAAGCTAATAGTATGGCTAGAGTATTTGTATTGGCCACCACATGCATGCGTAACTTGAAGTATTGGATTGACTCGAGCAATTAGCATTTCTTCTATTTGAGTCAGGCGTGCAAGTTCAATTGGTTGGTTTCCAAGATCCACATTGTTATCTGTGGAGAAGTGATGGCCATGTCGCTCACTATTACATCGAGAGCATCTACAGATTCCATTTGAAAACATTGTTTTCATATGTGTATATGATTCCTTGCATATGGAGAAAACATGAAGTGGGTGGAGGCGAGAAAGTCGGTTACGAAAGAAAGCGTGACCATCTGGCAAGGGGGTGGTTGGAGGTGGGGGTGTAGTGGATTTGTGCATTAGGGTAGGGTTGATTGAAGCATTGATGTTTCCACACCTAGATTGATAAATAAGATGTCTCTGCACATTTTGGCGGTCCTTTGTTTGGCTATAAAGAAGCCTTCTACGTGCATTTATTTGGTCACATGCACTATTGGGCAACATAGGTTGTTGAAGAGGAGTTTTCCTTGAACCTGGAGGAGACATTGATGGGAATTTCAAATGTTATAAATGTGTTATTGTAAGAAAAATTCGATGCATGTACATTAAAAGCAAGATATGCAAAGTACAAATAAGAAGGTATATCTACATATAGAAAATAATGGATTGCGAAAGTTTTTGCAAAAAAGAAGGTATAAAACATTTTTGTGATGTATGTGGAGCATGTATGTATGTGAAAAGCAACCAAGGAGAAACATAGTAGAAAAAATATATCCACATATATGACATAATAAACATTGTATACATGTAATAAAACATGAAATGTTGCATGGACACATATGTATGGCATGCTTTAAAAAAAAACACGTAATGTATACGATAACACACATGTCATGTGAGCACAAAATTTATAGTAGCTAATTACATTGTAGATCTTTGTAAAAAGACAGGAAAGTAAGGGAAAAGTCTATATACAAGCAATGAAGGAAGGAAAGCGAGGGGGGGGAATATAGTGATCATGATGAAGTGGAAGAAACATAATTGGGTCGAGATGAGGTGGAATGCATTTGGAGAGATGGGATGGTGTATTGTAGGGTACGATGTGTCGAAGATATGGAGGTTGAAGAAAGGAGTGAGGGAAGAGTAAGATGTGGGAGGGTGAGTAAAAGCGGTGGTTGGAATAGCCGAGGGTGGAGTGTATGAAGGGGATGTTAGAGACGGTGTGCAACAAGATGTCTTTGAGTAGTGAGTACAGATATTTCTTCAAGGAGCTTGGTTGATGCAGCAGCATAAGGAAGCTCTTCAGAATTGACAATGGTTGTCTTCAAGCATGTATTGGAGTTGAAAGTATCTATCTTAATGGACAAGGTGAATAGGTATCGGTGTGAAGTTATGTGCAGAGAGATATCCTTTATAGCTGAGGGCTTAGTGGTGAGTAGGCATAAATCCTTTGTAGAGACACCAAGTAGTTTGTTGGATGCATCATCAAAAGCTATGGCCCCATTGATCTAGTCGGTGTGGTCTTGCAAGGAAAGCTTTAAAATGTATCTGTATTCACATTCTATGAATTCACCATCACATTTGCTGCAATGCCAAGTGTTGAAAGCTCTATGTGCAATTTTATTCATGCATTGAACACCATCAACAAAGAGAGGGCATGCAAGGAAGTGGAAGTCATCCATGTTAATGTCAACAATGGAAGCGCACACAGATAACCACAGGGCCTTATCAGAGGGTTGCATGCTTTTCAAGTCGAAGATTGTTTTAGGTGGGTGTGTTCAAGACATAAAGCCTATGTATTTGTGTCTCAAGGATAGCGACGTAGCGTGAAATCTATGATCAGTGTACCATTTTTTAAGGTGATGGGTTTCCTCAATATCTAGATTGATAAGGATGGGACTACTGCGAACACTTCTAATTGTTTTACCATTGTAATCCGTAAGACGACCACCCTTTATTGCAAGGATAGCTGGTGGGTTGGAGGAGTATAGTGAAGCAATATGTGAACCCTCAGTGTGGCAATGATGACCCCAAAGTGTGACATCGATGCTAAAACAGGATGTGTCTCTAAGGTAGACGGTTCTCCTACTTGTTTTAGAACCGTCTTTTTTTTGAATTGTAGATGCAGGCAAGACAGACCTAACCAGGGCAACCAGGTCAACCATGGAATTTGAAGGTAAAATTTGGAGGTCATTGATTGTTTTAAAGTGGAAGGAATGTAAAAGAATGGAGGGAAATGCATCGAGGAAATGGTGGATGGTCTATGTAGATGAAAGGACAATCTCAAGATGGTTGTTCAAATGGTTATATGAAGGGTTGCTTGTTTTGATTGTGCCATTCAATATAGTGTACACTGTCCCTATTTCAACAAGGGAATAGAAGGTGTCAACAAAGTTGTTAAAGGTAGAGATGTGGATCTCTTCTCTAGAACAATCAAGAAGGTCAAATCCAAATAGTTTCCCTAGGCTGTGTTGGTTGGTGTATTCATGCATGGGTGTCTTGGCAAGGACGCGACCTTAGATGGACCATTTTTTATAGTTGGGATTGAGTGCTTTGAATGGAATTATAGTAGTTGGCATGGATATTGGTGTATCTGATGCTTGGGATGAGTGAACATCGCTTTCTTCTATGAGGCGGCTGGATTGGTTAGTTGATGAACCAATTGGAATGCCAAAGCAAGTCGGTAGTAAAAGAGGAACAGGGCTCCCAACAAGGGCAAGCTTGCAGTGGACCAGTTCAGGATGGAGTATTGTAATAGTCCTGTAGGAGAAGAAAAGGAAAGAATTAGTAAAGGTGTTATAAAAGTGATGATGTTGGTGGTAGGTAAAAATTTATAGGCTAAGCTACATAAGATAGGGCTTAAAATAATGGGCAGAAGAAAGTACGTGTTATCATGGACGACGGTGTAGGTGCACTTGGAGAGCTTGATGACAGAGCCTTCTTGGAGTTCTCCATTTGATATGAGAGAGTTGAAGGTAGTTGGGAGCAAAGTTTGATGCGTGTTGTTATCATCAGAGATAGTAATTCAAAAACATGGAGTAGTTCCACTTCCTGGTCTGCATGGATGGAGCGAAAAAACCTGCAAAAGTGGCTGAAGATGTACAGAACCAGACATCAAAGAAGATATCGTATTTTCTGTCAAGGGTGCCTCCATTATGCGGGGGAAACACTGAGAGTAAGAGGAAACAAATGTGTAAGTATATGACATTTTTTTGTGTATATATATATATACTATTGTAGGAGTTACATACAACCATGCCATATGTACAATGAAACTGTAGCAGGCAGAAGAGTAGAATGTAAAAAAGTGACAGAAAGACGGTAGTTTTTGACTTTTTTTTAATATAATGTGAGAAGAAAAGCATACAATGGAAGAGTGCAAAGTTAGGTAGTAAATGCTTAAAGTGTATTAGAGGTACAATCCAGCAAGGAATTTATTGGATACTTCGGCCCTTCTCAACGTATCCCTTCTGCTCAACCCACTGCCTCATTACGACCCTCATTATGTGTTTTATTGAGTCTCATTCTCCTCACTTCAATGCACCCCTCCTTCTACTTTTCTCCTACAACACACTCTATGCATCCTCTAATCTTCCATATCTAACTTTGTATTTTTTTCCATCACTGTATAGGGAGGGGATTCAAACTAACAATGTGATGCACAAGTCAACAAAGGGCTTGACTATCTTCTCTCTCTCAATGTAGGTATTTTTTTTTCTTGTGTGTCATCACTGTATAACAATAAAATCCAAACTGAATATGTCATATGCATGTACCTGTAGAAGTAAAAAACTATTTCCAATATGTATAAACTTATGCATTAATGCATACTTATGTTTTCATATTTTACAACAAGTTAGCAAAAGAAAATAGCTGAGTAAATAAGAGATAGGACTAAGGATCACCAAGCAGGAAGGAGCTCTATTAATGACTTCCTAATTATTTTAGTAATGGCAATGGAAGTTGTTGAATTGCTGCCAAGTAACATGTCATATTCACTTCAGTTACCTATCTCATTGTCTAATAAGGCAAGGCACAAACGATGAAAATGCAATAACCTTCTCGGTTGGTTGAAGTTTGTAAATCCTATGCTTAATGTTATAATATCGCTAGAGTGGAGAGTGGTTCTGTATTCCTTTTAGGGATGGGGGCTGGGGCGTGGCATGAACAAGCTCAACAAGTATGAGCATCAAGTCTGAATAGGGCAAGAAGGGAAGCTAGCTCTGTATGGGTAGGTAAAGGAGGTGAATACCTCATCCCATGGCCAACAAAAGAAGGTCATAGTAGGCACGACCCAGGTCTTGGAGGGCCAGCAAAGGTGCAGGGCCTAGCCCTAAAGGGCAAGCACAGGCACATGCTAGCCACAAAGAGGATGGGAATGAAGGTTAAAGGAAAAACAAAGTCATGTCCTAGTCATGGAAAGGATGGAAAGAAAGTCTAGAAGGCACATGAAAACAATGTATATGCAAGCTAAAAAAAGGACTAAAAAGCCAAAGGGTATGTTGTTTTTTCCCTGAGATAAAAAGGAGGTGTTTACTTGATTCCTGGACCAAAGAAAGTGCAAACTAAAGAAGAATACAGAGCTCCCACAGGGTATTGCTTGTTCAAGAGTGTAAAGTGAAATCTATGGATCAATCCAGATATAAAGAGGTGGGTAGATTGTGGCCAATATATGGTTCTAAATTTGCAGTTGGTTAAAATTTGATAGGATTTAGTTCTAAAAGAACACATAAAACATGTATTTTTTGGTACATGAATAACCTGCAGTTTGGTGGGTGTTTCATACACGAAGACTAAGGAGTTTATTTTTTTACCATTAGGTGAAAACTTCTAAAGCTAACGTTAGTATAAAATAAAAAATATATTGGGAAATTTATAAATGACAGAATAAACAAATATAAAGGAGAAAGTAAGGAAAGTTTGATTATAATAAAACGTATCAAAGCAAATTTGCAATTTGCAATGGATTTTGAACTTGTTTTTTTTGTTCACAATGAAAAAGCTATGATGTGTTATTTAAAAGATTGAATCAAAATTATATAAGTAGTTCAAATATATCAAACTACTCTTGATATTCTTGTTGATCTACTACTTGTAATATAAGACAATAATAATAATACTAAATCTGTTCATTGATATACTGAGTGTAAATCACTTTTAAGACTTTAAGTGGATTCTAGACTTAATTCCTTGTCATTGTGGTAGGATGATGAGAATATTACATTCGGTAAAGATACATAGATTTATCTCTTCCCAACCCTAAACTAAGATAAAATGAAGAAAAAAGTTAATATCACATTGTCTTCCTCACCTTAGCGTATATAAAACAGAAGTTAATATTCTTGATCCTAAGTTCACTTGAGGTTTCAATCTTTTTTTCAGTAAAAAAGAACAGTTCCTTGATATTCTAATGAAACAAAGGTAACCTTTTACATCATCAAACAACTGTCCATACCCCAATGGGTCACACAGAATAGTAAATATTACATTACAATGCAGTTCAAAATAGAAATATAACTATACCCAAGATGTGAAAAAATACTATAAAAACCTGGGTATCAATACATGAAAAGGTCCTCTCATAAGTGAGCAATATATACATCAGTCAGAGAAATGTCCATAAAGAACATAACAAGAGCCCAAACACCTTATCCAAAGCAAGCAAGTGACTCTCAAAATTCATGTTACTGCTGCTCAGCATAACCAGAAATAACTCAAAAAAAGCCATGAGATAAATATCTGAAATAGAATGAGCAAATTCTAAAAAAGATGGATTGAGACTTCCCCAATAAACTCAACATCATAAGATTTAGTAGGTAGGAGATGACCAGGACCCATACACAAACACTCCATGGATAAGGTGTGTGCCCTCTTGTTATGTTCCCTATAGACATGACTGAAATCCACCCAGGTGAATGAGGATATGAGTAGTCTGGTGTTGTAGCACCAAGCCTCAAGGTTCACCATGTCAAGGCTGGATTTCCCCTCTGCCCAATTTACAATCACCGAGGAGTCTCCAAATATATGTAGGTAACGCAGCCCAACATCTTTGGCAACCGAAATGATGCCCAAACTGCTATAAGTTCTGCTCTAGTATTAGCACTGCTCCCACATCCAAGCTTAAAAACTTCAAGGTCTCTACATGGCCCTTTAAGTAAGATAACTTTTTATACTTAAACATTTCAGGTCTTCATATATTCATTGCTTCATGGGAGTCTAGAAGGCACATGAAAACAATGTATATGTAGGCTAAAAAAAGGAGTCAAAAGGCAAAGGATATGTTGTTTTTTCCCTAATATAAAAAGGAGGTGTTCACCTGATTCCTGGACCAAAGAAAGTGCAAACTAAAGAAGAATGCAGAGCTCCCACAGGGTATTGATTGTTCAAAAGTGTAAAGTGAAAGATATGGATCAATCCAGATATAATCATGTGGGTAGATTGTGGACAATATATGGTTCAAAATTTGCAATTGATTAAAATTTGATAGGATTTAGTTCTAAAAGAACACATAAAAACATGTTTTTTTTGCTACATGAATAACCTACACTTTCGTGGGCGTTTCATACACGAAGACCAAGGAGTTTGTTTTTTTGGTGGGCGTTTCATACACATAAAAAAAACATTTTCTTGATATTCTAATGAAACAGAGGTAACCTTTCACATCATCAAACAACTATCCATACCCCAATGGGTCAAACAGAACAGTAAATATTACATTACAATGCAGTTCAAAACATAAATATAACTATACCCAAGATGTGAAAAAATACTATCAACACCTGGGTATCAATACATGAAAATGTCCTCTCATAAGTGAGTAGTATATACATCAGTCAGAGAAATGTCCATAAATAACATAACAAGAGCCCAAACACCTTATCCAAAGCAGGCAAGTGACTCTCAAAATTCCTGTAACTATTGTTCAGCATAACCAGAAATAACTCAAAAAAACCATGAGATAAATATATGAAATAGAATGAGCAAATTCTAAAAAAGTTGTATTGAGACTTCCCCAATAAAATCATCATCATAAGATTTAGTAAGTAAGAGATTACCAGGATCCATACACAAACCCTCCATGGATAAGATGTGTGCCCTCTTGTTATGTTCCCTATAGACATGACTAAAATCCACCCAGGTGAATGAGGATATGAGTAATCTGGTGTTGTAACACCAAGCCTCAAGGTTCACCATGTCAAGGGTGGATTTCCCCTTTTCCCAATTTATAATCACCAAGCATTCGCCAAAGATATGTAGGTAAGGCAGCCCAATATATTTGATGACCCGTAATGATGCCCAGAGTGCTAAAAGTTCTGCTCTAGTATTAGTACTGCTCCCACATCCAAGATTAAAAACTTCAACGTCTCTACATGGCCCTTTAAGTAAGATAACTTTTTACACTTAAACATTTCAGGTCTTCATATATTCATTGCTTCATTGGAGTCTAGAAGGCACATGAAAACAATGTATATGCAGGCTAAAAAAAGGAGTCAAAAGGCAAAGGATATGTCATTTTTTCCCTAAGATAAAAAGGAGGTGTTTACTTGATTCATGGACCAAAGAAAGTGCAAACTAAAGAATAATATAGAGCTCCCACAGGGTATTGATTGTTCGAGAGTGTAAAGTGAAAGCTATGGATCAATCCAGATATAAACACGTGGGTAGATTGTGGCCAATATATGGTTCAAAATTTGTAGTTGGTTAAAATTTGATAGGATTTTGTTCTAAAAGAACACATAAAAACATGTTTTTTTTGCTACATGAATAACCTGCAGTTTGGTGGGCGTTTCATACACGAAGACCAAGGAGTTTATTTTTTTACCATTAGGTGAAAACTTCTAAAGCTAAAGCTAGTATAAAATAAAAAAAATATTGGGAAATTTATAATTGACAAAATAAACAAATATAAAGGAGAAAGTCAGAAAATTTTGATTATAATAAAACATATCAAAGCAAATTTGCAATTTGTAATGGATTTTTAACTTGTTTTTTTTTCCACAATGAAAAAGCTATGATGTGTTATTCAAAAGATTCAATCAAAATTATATAATTAGTTCAAATATATCAAACTACTCTTGATATCCTTGTTGATATACCACTTGCAATATAAGACAATAATCATAATACTAAATCGGCATAATACTAAATCTGTTCATTGATCTACTACTTGTAAATCACTTTTAATACTTTAAGTGGATTCTAGGCTTATTTCCTTGTCATTGTGGTAGAATGATGAGAATATTACATTCAGTAAAGATACAGAGATTTCTCTCTTCCCAACCCTAAACTAAGATAAAATGAAGGAAAAAGGTAACATCACATTGTCAATGAAAAAGTCAAAGGAAAAATTGAATATCACATTGTCTTCCTGACCTTAGAGTATCTAAAACAGAAGTTAATATTCTCGGTCCTAAGTTCACTTGAGGTTTCAAGCTTTTTTTCAGTCGGAAAAAATAGTTCCTTGATATTCTGATGAAACAAAGGTAACCTTGTACATCATCAAACAACTGTCCATACCCCAATGGGTCAGACAAAACTATAAATATTACATTACAATGTAGTTCAAAATAGAAATATAACTATACCCAAGATGTGAAAAAATACTATCAGCACCTGGGTATCTGTTGGGTCATGTTTTTTTTTCCATCTTTTAATACTTTTGTTTATGTTTTGAAGTTTGGTTTTACTCTTTATTCCTAGAAAATTTTGTTGATTGGGATAGTTTGAGTTTTTTCCCTTTAGCTTTCATTTTATTTGATTCTTTTTAGTTTATTTTTACAAGTTTTGGTTTGATTTCATGATCAAAGGGCTTATATAAGGCTTATATGGATTAAAAAAGTCTAAAAAATAGCATAAAATTTTAAATAGGACTCCTAAACCAAGTTTAAACCTATATCATGAGATTAATTTTTGAAAATCATTAACTTGAATTTTCTTGTAGCGCAAGTCAAAAAAAAATGCACACAGGCTCTACAAGAAAGTTGTGTAAGTTAAAAAAATCATCATTCAACGCTTCGGAGAATTAGTTCTCTATGTCGCCGACATTGAGGCAGCATAGTCGTTTAAAGCGCCAATCGGAGATTTAGTTATCTAAAGCGTCAACACTACAGCATCATTCTGGAATAAAGTTCCAACGAGGTAGTTGATAGAGCTTATGATCTCCAATCGTGAAGCTAGTGGTCTAAAGTTTTGACACTGCCACGATAGTTGATAAAGCTTCCAATCACCGATGAGCAAAGTTAATTTCTTTGTGAAATGTGCTAAAACAATCCTCAATAACTACTTCATATTTGCATCATAACTTCATACCAAATCTACCCTTCAACAAACTTTCAAATATGTCTACTGAAGATAAGGCTCTTCTTTGCAAAAAAGTGCGACATTTTTTCCTTACATTCCTCTCTAAGAGCACCTTGAGAATTCACAAGAAAGTGTTTTATGTCAGATATGTAAGTTTTTTGCATAAATTTTGAGCCGTTGTGTGTGAAGAGACTCTTCACCAAATTACTTTTATCTCATCCTACTTAGACAAGAGCTACCTCCTTCCAAACAGATAACTCAAAATAAAAGGCCATGAACAAGTGATCTACAATATCTAAATCATGCTTGCAAAGTATGCATCTCTTAGCATGTCTAGTTTCTTTTATGTCTATTATCCTAGGTTAACAGCTTCTTGGCTATTTATAACCATAAAATAATCTTTATTTTTAAAGGAAATGTTGATTTCTAGACCGCTCTCCCCAAATAGACTCTATATGAAAGAAGGCATTCTTCAATGCTTACAACATAACCCAACTTGATAGTGTATACCCTTGTTCCACTATTCTTGGACCACTTGAGTCGATAATATTCTTCTAAAAGTTTAATAGCACTATGGTTAACAATATATACAAAATGTATACTAAAAATATATACAAAATGTTTCAATTATTTAGCCAAATGACCTTGTAAGTTTACATCAAATTCCTATCACAATATATGTACATTATATATCACCTTTATGTGCTGAAAAGAGTGGGAGAGGATAATGGAATTCTTATTCATTGTAGTGGATAGGTAATGAGGGAGAAGCGATGATGCAATGGATGAAGAATAAATAAGAGTTGATAGCAATGGGATAAGGTTAGGAATATAGAATAGAGGTTAAGAGGAGTTGGTATGGTCACTTAGTAATGTTTACCGTGTATGTAGGAATAACCAAAACCAACTATAAATAAAAGGATCCAACATACTAGGTAACAAAGATTAAATGAAAGGTTCAACATATTCCATTTACCACCGTCCATAGAAGTCAAAGGATCCAAAATTGTTAAAAAGAAACTTTGAATATATTATATTTTAAGAATAATAACAGACATAACAGTTTTCCATGAAAACCAACATCATTAATTGTTACATAAATCTCCAAGCTCCAAATAGTTTCCATGAAAGTAGTGCCAACAAGAAGTGGCAGCGGTCAAAATGTCAGAACAAGTTATGCATGCATTCATTTTAAGTAAATGCTTCCTTTTGTAAAAATTTGTTAGAAAAAACTGTGCCTTTAATTCCTAGCCTCTACTACTTCAAAAGCTAGAATTAATTGAAATCTACAGCAAAACCATAATAAATAGGAAATCCTTGACAATATTATCGCAAACGAGGAAATGGGTACACGTTGCAAAAATGAATATCATTCCTAAGTTGAACTATGGAAAAGTGAATAAATTTGAACGCTTTGAATAAAGAAAAAAGTAGTAATAGTAAAAAACTCACAAATTGATACAAATTTATTACCAAGAGTCTTAGTTCAATTTAAGCAATGACTAATAACATGATATAACATCCACCGGAAAAACTTATCCAAGAGACATGGGAGACACATCATTATTAAAGAACTTAGTGAAAACATAAAAATTGAAAATATAGATAGGGCAACAAACAGAGGTGTTGAAGAATATGGACAACTGATTGGTGTTACTAAACAAGGGAAACCCAAATTTGTCAAAGATTGACCTTTTAAAGCCATGCCAATAGATGTTTATGTGCAGAAGGAAAATGCAAAAATCCACAATGTTCAACAACAGAAATATTTTTCGGTACTCTAGCCCATGTAGCATAATCATGAATGGCAAGAACCTATCAATTCCTTTTAATGAGAACTCCCTTTAGATGGGCATAAACATTGATGTGATCAAGACTGTCCATCTTGCACCATTTTTCACCTAAGCTTAAAATTAGAACGATGTAATTATTCATTGAACAAAGCTACCAACTTTTCATATTGCACTCATATGTATGCTACTACCTTGATGCATCTTGACCTAATGTAAGATTGTTAACGCAAGGCAGAAATTCTATAAAGAAAAAGAAAAGTCAAGAATGTCAATAACTTAAATGCCTTTCATTGAGAACACTCTTTAGATTCCATCAACATTGTCCTGCTCAACACTATCCAGATCGAGCTATTATTTTCACTGAAGGTTGGAAGTCAGAACAATATAATTATTCAATGAACAGATTCATCAAATTTATGGATTGCACTTTGAGGTATGTTGGTGTGACTGATGCAGCTGGCCCTAATGTGAGTCTACTGTGATTTTGTCACCACAAGGAAAGAATTATATGGATAAAGAGGAAAGTCGGGAAGCTTCATAAAGAAAACAAAGGTTGAGAATATCTCTCCACATAATATATGGAAGATAGATGAAACCAACAGAAATCTGCCAGTTTCTAATACCAAGCAAGTGGCATCCCAGATCTAACATCATCCTAGAAAATAAAATGAGTGAAGCAATAGTTTGATGAAGCATGAGACAACTCCAATTTGTTACGTTTAAAAGTGGATGGTGCTATCCTTTCAGAGTATAATTTACCTTATCTTTATTTTGTTTACATTAATTTCCATTTCACAATGACTGCAAATTTCATTGGACTGGTACATGTATTACATAGTTTCAACCAACAAACTTTAAAATTATCATAAAATTTTTTTGTTAATAATTCTCTTTTCATGGACGTCTGAACTCCATATTTTTTTATATAACTGTAATTTTGTGCCATACTTCAATCTCACAATTTATACACAGGGAAATGATATAAACTCTAACACTTCCTATTTTTTTTAGCCATTAATGGTGCCAAACTTTTGGTACATGATTGTGTCAAGGAATAGTGTCCATTTGAACAAAATTAACTTGTAAACTACTTCTATTCAAAGGGCCATTATTACCCTACTTTGAATCTTGCTTGATCTTTCGTATTCTTATCTTAGAAGCCCATTTTCTCACAAAAGCAAGCCACCCCTCTTGTTTGCTTATTAATGATTTTAAAAGCCAACTTTAACTTCAACGTAAAGGCCTAGTTTTCCAGCATCTCTTATACCTTAAGCTCACCAAGCAACTATAGCAGCCCAAAACATAGGAGGGACCTTCACAAGAACCAAAGCAAGTTGCTCATATGTAAAGTAATTTTTAGTTCATTCTGGTCTTATGTAAAGTACTTTCTAGTTCACACTGGTATTTGGATTGGAAATGTTGAAAAAACACTTTTTCTTCATGACTTGAAGTGAACTATAGAGTGCATATTGAATCTGAACAACCCTAGAGTCACTTCACATTTCCTTAAAGCTCAACAAGGATTGTAAATTGAAGGGAAAAATTAATACTGTAAGCAGAAACCGTTATGAGTGAGAAACCCTAAATGTCTTCATAATATGGTCTGTTCTCTGGTACTAATGTGATGCAACACATGACTAAGTTGTTCAGAACCCTAAACTAGTTAGGGTCACCTTATGAGTTCAGTTATCTCTCAACATCGACCATTAAACTAGAAACAAGGCTCTTTCTACAGTTGTTGCTCTGAACTCTCTAGAAATCGTCGGATGGGCTCTTTCTACAAGACGGGCTCTTTCATAGGACAGGCTCTCTAGAAATCACCTCATGCAACTCCAAAATCACGAGACAACTGCGGCTCTGACCAACTCAAGAGTCACGGATCTCCAAAAATCGTCGAACTATAGAAGAAAGAAAAACGTGAAGCTGCATAAACCAGTAGAGAATATAGAAAACCTATGAACAATGCGCAGCCCAGGAGAAGACACGTGTAAAAGTACCACTGGCCAGAGGGACGACGACATCTATAGTGGTTTAGAACAAAACTTCAGAGAAAAATGCCTAACGGCATTCCATTGAATTCTATGATTTCATTTGATTGAAGATGCAAGTGCAAATTCTTAAATATGTTCAATTCTAAGTTTTACTACAGTTGTCTATATTTCAGCTTATTCTTTACTTTTCATGTGGAATCATCCATCTCTCCTATTACATTTCATTACTTATGGCTTAATGCTTTACCAAAACAGTTTAGAAAATTTCATTTTTACTGGAGTTTGGTGAAGCTAAAAATCCAAAGGGGACACAGTTTTAGTTTTTCTTTTAGATTGTTTTAGGATTTTTGAAAGTTTTAGAGACCCTCAAAACCTCTAGGACATGAAAAACTATCTTTGAAACTTTAACTAATAAAACTATGCCAAACATCAAATTTTTGTAGAATTTCCACTTAAAACTTATTTTTGCACCCTCTTGGATAGGCAACATACCTTACTCATTTATCATTTATCCTCAACATGCCAAAACTCTATGGACATTGATTTGATTCATATGAAAGTGATAACATAACTTTAAGGTCTCTGGACTGCAATGACTTTAGAATCCATTAATTAAAAAGGGAAAATGACTTGCAGAGTGCACTCTGCACTCAATGGATTCTAAAGTTCCCAAATAAAAAAAGGCTTCCTCCTCCTCTGTAAAATTCCGGTTCCCTCAAGCAATCTATAAAGGCTTATCACAACTTGTGTTACAAACATTTCCAGATAAAAAGTTTTCATCATGTGTCAAAATGCAGGTTGACTTAAGGAATCTACAAAAACTCCATGAAATACTTTCACCTTTTCATTTTTATTCCATAGCTTATTATTTTATTTGATTCCTATTAAGAAAATATTCAGAAGCTTATTACATATGCAATTTCCCTTGCACCTTTAAATAACTAAGCACCCAGAGAATACTGAGGCACTCCATTGGTTTGGTTTCTACATGCATATATTTATGTGCATTATAGAAGGTTCACTAAATCTAAAAGATGTATTCCATGCATTGAACATAGACATTCATCTGCTTACAGATTTGATGGGTAGGGCAATTTATTTAACAAGGATTGGGATCTGAGTGAAGGGGAGGGCAGGGAATTCTGTTGGTACCATGTTGAGCTACCAAGATCTAATCAGAGACTAGCAGTGGCTGCACAATACTTGATTGATGTTCTTTTCCCACCTCTGAAGCTTCAAGATATCCTATCTCTCGTGAGTAGTGGGGCCTTCTGTGGGAATGTAGATGGTGCTCTTGTGTTTAGGGTAAATTCCCCAAGCCCCACTGTCAACAAATTCACCCAAAGGCTTGCTACCAAGATCAGCGAGAATAATGTGATTACAGTGTCTCTGGGTGAGGTGCCAAGGCTGGGATTTTCTCTGACATGCCAGTCTCTGCTTTCTAAGATCCCCAGTGTGGAGACTCCTTCATCCCAAGCCCACTATGGGGGAAAGGAGGAGAACAGCTCAAAAAATACCATAGAGCCCAATGGAATTGTCATTAGAGAGCATGTGCTGGAGTTTCTATTGACTATGAACCATTCTGAGCAAGTTGATAACCCTATGCCCACTAGGGTCTCCAATATCCTTGTGCACATTATGGACACCCATGTTGATCATCTGCAGGATATAGTAACCAAGCTTGAGATGGAGTTGGATACAGTAGAGCTTGAATTGGATAAAGGTAAGCAACTCTAACATCTTTGCTCTATTTGTTCTACTTTTTATACCACCAGTGATTTTTAAGTTTAGTTTTTCATAATGAACAATTCTCAATTTTAATGCCTGGTAACCAAAGTGACATTGATAAAGTTTCTTCTCATAGCAAAAGTCGGGATTCATTTTAGAAAATTGCTTCTCACCCCTTTCTTTCAAACAGTTTTTAATCCTTTATCCATTTTGGTTTTTTTACATACAATTATTTCTCGATTGCATAATGCTATATTTTCCATTTCTTAGCTACCTGTAATCTCTAGAATATTTTGTATTTTTACCGTTAAATTGTAAATTCCACCTTAAGAACCAAGTATATTCTAGATTTTAATTCTTGCTTTTATCAAGCCCTTCTTGATATAAGGGATTGGGTAAATAGCTGAGGTAATTGTTGCAAAAGATGTTTTCTAAGAAACAACTACATTGAGAATTTTGAAAGAGTGGTTCTATGTAATAGCCTCCCTTGGGTAAATAGCTGGGGGTAATTGTTGCAAAAGCTGTTTTCTGAGAATCAACAATATTCGAAATTATGAAAGAAATTCCATGTAAAAACAAACCCATCTTGTAGTTTTGAGACACTGCCCTATTATTTGATTTGTAAGAGATACCAGTACTTGTAGATTAGAATTTAGCTGAATTCGTCTAACAGTTTCCTTGGTATCAGCTAATTTTGATAGAAATTCTGGAAAACAAACAATGTTAAAAAAATGAAATTGATTATGTCAGGTTCATTTATCACATACTTCAATTGTATTACAATTTTGAAGATATTATAACTCGATACAGTTGAATATTTGAGTAGAATTCTTAGTGTTGTTCAGCAATAAGTAGAAGAAATCTAAACAAATGGTAAAAATAAAATCCTGAATAGTATTCAGCATTCAAAATAAGCACAACTAATAAATTACCGTGTAAGCATCACTGGGAATTCAAAATCATAACAGCATATATAATTTACCAAACCATAGAACACTGCAAGAGAATGGAAAAATGAAATTGCACAACAAATTTGCAATAGAAATTAAATTGCATAGAAAGAAATCCAGGAGGAGTGGAAAAACAAAGTACCTGTGCTTTTTTCCTCTTCTTTGGCTCTTTGAATCAGAATTCCTACAAAGGTATTCCTAGAAACAATGCAACTTCTCTGTGCAAACCCAAATAGTGTAAATCCTTTAAAACGGCAAACTAAATGTGACCAGTAAACACCATTTATGTAGGAGGGAGGGGTGGTCTCCATGACAAGATGTTCAACCACCTCCTCCATGAATAGCAAGCTATCTATGGGGTTTAATAAATTTAGAATAAATGCCAAACTGAGAAAACTGAGAAAAAAACAGATGCCATCCTCTGATCATTTGACCAACCCTAGAGTCACTTCACATTTCAGACGAGCTCTTTCACAGGACAGGCTCTCAAGAAATCACCTCACAGCACTCCCGAATCGTCGGACAACTTTGGTTCTGACCAACTCAAGAGTCTCGTCTCTCCAAAAATCATCGGACTGAAGGAGAAAGAAAAACATGAAGCTGCATAAACCAGTGGACAATACAGAAAACCTATGAACAATGTGCAGCCCGGGAGAAGACACACGTAAAAACCTATGAACAATGCTCATCCCAGGAGAAGACACCATGCGAAGAGGCGTAAAATCCTATGAACAATGCCCAGCCCAGGAGAAGACGCCATGCAAAGAGGTGGAAAACACACAAAAAAGAACACTAGAAACCAACGGATATCTGAGCAACACCAACAAAACCAATGGATTACGAAGAAGAAACGCAGAGAAATACGGTTTGTTGAATAGACAACAAAATGAAAAGTGGTTTCAAAAAAATCTTCAGATAAAAATGCCTTACGGCGTAATTAAGTCCATCTAAACCAATATTTCAAAATTCACATGCAAGGTAGATGTTTTATGTCTTGCATTCATTCGAATATCTATATTTCAAATGCACCTAGACATTGCAAGTCTATATAGGCTGGAAATTGTATCTGCCTGAATTTTTAAAAACGTTTTTCTGGAGACAAATGTAAACTTCTCAATTTGTGTTGTATTGTCCTAAATTAATGGTAAGGGTTGTTTCACGAAAGTATATAAATTCCAATATAATATTATCTATATTGCAATGTGGATGCAGCCACAAAGGAGTGATATCTATTACCATTTTTTTTAGACACTACCCATCATTTTTCTTTTATCTTCCTGCTTGATGGTAAATGCTATAAAATTTCCTCTTATCTAATTGAACATCTCATTCCTTTTGAACCAGAACTGAACTTAATAAAGAACATGTTTGCTTGGGAAGTATGAGTTGTATCATTAACAAGAGTAGTTTTAGAGTAACCTAGTGGACCATGTAAAATAACTTCACAAGCAGAGGAAATCCCCATTCTTGCAAATGCGACTACATGTTTTATAGGTCATTCCACAGTCTCATGACCGAAAAATATTTTGGCTAAGTTTGAGAGAGACCTAGAATATCTCGAGGGAAAACATTGGATTCAAAATTGAAGTGGTGCATGACTTGTATGATTCCTACATCACATCTCTAATGGGCAAGGATACCTTTAAGATTCCCCTTGGAATTTTCTTCATACCACTATAATAACTTTCTTTTGAGCCTTCTTCTCATAGCTGTCAATACAAGGAGCCTTATAACCATCCACTTTTTTTTATCATAGGCAATCTCTCATTTATTTTCCATCAATTAAAGTTCAGAAGTATTCTTAACCATGGAAATAAAGGCACATCTACTTTTGTATGTCTTCTATTTGCTATTATCACATGACTCTGTCATTTTCTCTAATCACACATGTTTTTGTCATCACATTTGTTTGTCATCATGTCTTGGTTAGTCCTTTGTCATTAATAAACTTTGTTTGACATCAATGAAAACTATAGACAACCTATATTTCCATCTTTTCCAACAATAAAAAGGTGGAAAAAACTAATGCACACCATTTCCAACTAAAATCACTTAAATAAACCCAATAGAGAGGTTTGGGTGTGCATTTTACTGAAGTGAAGATGGGTCCAAAAACAAAAAAATTGTCATCTTGGCCAAGGAAGAATTTAAGAACCCCCTAAATTTATATGTATAATAAGTGGGTGAACCCCCATGATACATGGGAAATCATGAAGACTATTTGATCAATATTGTAATATGTATATATAATTTTTTGGCAAATCCTTCATGGAATTATAAAACCTTATAAAATCTAGTTGAATCATTCAAAAAATTATAAAATGTGAAAATATGATTCATAGCAAGATCTAGGAGCTAAGGGAATCCTCAAAACTCAAAAATTTCACAAACTATGCAAAAAAACAGTGAAAATAGTAAAATTAACACATAGAAATAGTGTCAATAACCAAAGTTTCTATTACTGTCCAACATGTAAATATGTATGAACATGAATGTAATATAATAGGTGAAAATAGTTATCATTTGGAGGCAAATTGGAGGCATATATGTGTCAATATTAGAATGGATCTCAAACCCCCCTAGGTAGACCAATGAGCTCCCAAACCACCAAAAATGGTCATGAATGGCCATGTGAACATGTGTGAAGTATGTTAGGACATAAATGAGGGTTTTCTAGATGTTCTATATTGCATGGGTGAGTGGGAGTGGCTCTACGAAGCAATAAATGGTCCAAAAGAGCAAAAAACACTCAAATACAATGCATGGGTGTATCTGGTCAAACCGGTTCCCTATTTTAAGTATTGGAAGTGCACCAAGGAATCAACTATCATAAATGAGGGTGAATGTGTCTACTGAATTATAAAATATGGGTTCTTGGGTGCATTAATGAGTTCAAAACCCCAAAATACCTTGGTTGACCAACATAACCAAGGTTTGGACGACATAAGTACAAAACAATAAAAATGTGTCCTAGGTGTATGTGACCATGGTATTTGGTGGTATGATGCTCTAATATAAAACCTTTTCAAATTTTTGGAAAATCTTTCATAGAATTAGAAAATCTTGGAGAACCTTTCATTGAACTATAAAAACTTGTATTGTCATGGAAAATTGTTTGAACTTCAACTTAATAAAATTTCCTAGATGATATTGTATTCACTTTATGTTTTTATTGTATTCTTGGACTAAAAAACCTTGTAAACAAAATACAATCCAATTTTTTTACTTTATTCATCACAACTACTTGTATTTTGCCAATTTTAAACCTCCTTAGAGACAATTTCATAAATATTTTCAATATACAATTAAGATCTTGATCAAAGTGTGAAAATCATTTTACCTACTACACTCAGTGTACAATCAAATTTCATAAATTATGTGGAACCTAACCATCCTCCTCAATCTAAAAATATGCTACAATAAAACTAGTTGTTTGATGTACCTGAAATAAAAGGCTTGGTAATATCTACTTCAATGCCCTCAAAATCTTCAATGGATGGTTGCATTGCATCCACATTTACATTAACATCTTAGCATGGATGTACCCATTTCCTATCATGACAATGTTCATATTTATATTTTATTCATGGTAGGAAAAGTTTTAGAAACTTGCACCTCAACATATTATTTCAATTTCTACTCCGCGTGCCTTATATTAATCAAGTGTGTCTTATTGACCAATACCACTTGAGTTGTAACATTAATATGTGATCAAATACTAAAGTTTATTGAGGAATCTATGAGTATATCTAGAATCCTGAAGGCTACATATAATGATATTTTAGTCATGAAATTGAAAGTATAATTTCATTAGTGTACAAATTCTGACCAGCAATAGATTAATTTCACTCACAACAAATTACAATTGATCATGCAAAATTGTCAACAATGGAGATTGAAAATGGAGCTGTAACACAAAATTATATTAACTTAGTGTACAATAGCCAACCCTGTAATATCATAGGCTGATGAATAAATAGAATACATGAAGAAATAGAATGCATGAGGAAGCATCCAAATCTAGCATAAAGCAGGCTTACCCAAAATAGGCAAATCCCCCATAGGTGTAAAAAGCTGATCCCAAATCTGTCATGAGGCTCACGAATTGGCAATGGCGCATGGGCAAGCTAATGAATGGTGGAATGGCAGATCATACATGCTTTTGCATGGAGGAAAGAGTGGAGGATGAAAGGGGAATAAAACAGGTTCACCTCACCTAGTCTTGCTTTCCTTATGTGCTTTAAAAACTGAAAAAGCAGTCAACAAAGCAGAAAAAGCAGAAGGGCACCTAGGAGGCTAGGAATAAAGCAGATTTGATTCCTAAGGATTTCCCAAGCGCTACATGAGTCAAATATGGCAATTTTGACCTCTATGGATAGGCAATTAGCAACTTGAACATGGTGGGACTCATGAACTAGGAAAATAAGACAAAAATAAATGAATTCATGTCTAAGTGGGTAATACTATGGGTTTGATTATTCTAACACCCCCCCTTAAGCCTGAATTTATGAGTAATAAATCAAAATATAGGGCCTAGCAACAAGGCTTAGTCACCCTTTTACATACTGCAAGTCCATATGAACCAAGGAAAGAGGCAAAACCAACTTGGGAAAATCCTCCCTTAAACATGGACTGTAAAACAAAATTGTAGAATCTTGTCTCCACTCATGCCTTTACAGCATGATCAGCAATCCCCAGCAATGATTTGAGATTGCTGAAGGTCTTCTCACAAAATGCTTTGTTGAAGATATCAGCTACTTGTTCTGAAGATGAACAGAAGAGTAGGTGAATGGTGCCATCATGCACAAGCTCTCTGATGTAGTGCATGTGAATCTCAAAGTGTCTGGTTCTCTGCTTCTGAATTGGATCTTTCCATATTCAAATGGTACTCTGGTTATCATAGTAGATGGTAGTTGAGTACTCAGGTTCGAAACCACACTCTCCAAGTAAACCCTGCAACCATAAACACTGAGTTGCTGCATTGACAACTCCTCTGTATTTAGCTTCTGTAGATGAGAGTGCAATGGCACTCTGTTTCTTGCTTGACCAACTGATTGGCCCTTCTGCAAGCATGAACACATAAACTGAAGTGGACTTCCCA
>LPNX010502925.1:813323-854607 GCA_001517045.1 Pseudotsuga menziesii | reverse complement strand
GATTTGCACCGAACAAAATTCAGAGATAGCAAGAAGCTATCTATCTTGGCATACCAAGCCCTGGGGGCTTGCTTTAGCCCATACAATGACTTTCTCAATTTGTACACAAGAGAATGGTCAATAGAAAAACCTTGGGGCTGCTGCATATATATCTCCTCAGTGAGATCACCATTCAAAAAGGCACATTTTACATCCATATGATGTACCTCCCATTGCCTTGATGTTGCAATGGCTAGAGCTGGCCTGATTGAATCCATCTTTGCCACTGGGGCAAAAGTCTCATTGTAATCAATGCCATGAACCTGTGAGTAGAATTTAGCTACCAATATATCCTTGTACTTTAGTGGTGAACCATCAGTAGAAAATTTGGTCTTATAGATGCACTTACACTTTACTAGTTTTCTCCCTGGAGGAAGATCCACTAGCTCCCATGTGTTGCTCTTCTGTAGCGAGTTGAACTCCTCATTCATGGAAGCTTGCCATATTGGATCTCCTGCTGCTTGTTGATATGTTTGAGGATCAGACTCCAACATCAAATAGCATTTTTTAGCAAACTCAGGATCCTTCATGCACAGACCACTCTCAAATTGAGATCTAGTCCTCCTTGGGTCATTGGGATCCCCAGCTAACTTTCCTGCTGCATGCAGTGTCTTGGCTGCCCATTTAGGCCTTGTGGGGATGTTTGGGTCTGCAATAAACTCATCTCCATCAAACAAATCAGAATCAGCATGTTCAACAAACTCTTTACTTACTTCTTGAGGTTCAGGTGGTGAAGAGGCTTCACCAATTTCCACATCTGCAAGGGGTTCTTCTTCAAACTGAACACACCTTTCGATGAAGGATTTGTTTGTTCTAAAATTTATCAAATTGTACCCTTTTGAATCTTCAGAGTATCCCACAAAAAGACACTCTTGGCTTTGGGCTGCAAAGCCTTCCTCTTCTCTGTCGGGTTTCTAGCCCATGCCTTTGAGCCAAAAATCCTGAAATGGGTCACATCTGGCTTGTGCCCACTCCATGCTTCGAAGGGAGTCATGCCATCCAACTTTTTTTGAGGCACCCTATTCTAAATATAGGCTACACAGTTGATAGCTTCGGCCCAGTACTTTGGTGGCAAAGTTTTGGCCTCCATCATGCATGTTGCCATCTCCTTCAGTGATCTGTTCTTCCTCTCTGCAACACCATTTTGCTATGGTGTGTAGGGGATAGAATGCTGCATCTGAATACCTGCATCTGCACAATAGTTAATAAACTCAGTATTGAAATACTCACCACCATTTTCAGACCTCAGTACCTTGAGTTTTCTTCCACACTGGTTTTCAACCAAAGCCTTGAAGACTTTGAATAGGCCAAAAACTTCTGACTTGTGTTTCATGAAGTGAACCCAACAATACCTAGAAAAATCATTAATAAAGGTCAATGCATATTTGTCCTGACTCATGGACATATGAGGGAATGGGCCAGCAACATCACTGTGAATCAGTTCGAGGGGTGCAGAGGTTCTCTCATGGCTGGCTTTCTCAAATTCGTGCTCTGGGTGTTTTCCTAGGATACAGCCTTGGCATACTCCTTTGGAAAATTTTATCTTGGGAAACCCTATGACCATATATTTCTCACTAAGATCAGACAAATACTTGTAATTTAAATGGCCAAATCTTTCATGCCATAGCTTGCTAGCTTCATTAGCATGGATAAGAAGAGCAGAGGGGTTTAAGTAAGGCGAGAAGTGTGAAAACATGTATACCTTTTGAGCATGATTCGCTACTCCTTTTGCAATGATTCTTCCACTTGAGATTTCTGTGATGTCAACTTCATTTGGTGAGAATGTGACTTTCTTAGGAGACCCAGTGTGGGTCATCTGGTACACTGATAGAAGGTTGGAGGTGAGACCAGGGACATACAGCACATTGTTGAAGTTACCATGATCAAGTTATATCCTTCCTTTTCCTTTTCTTTCAGTGAGAGAGTCATCTCCCAGTACAATAGATGGTCCTTTTGACATATCCAGTGAGGAGAAGGCCTCCTTAGTTGAAACCATGTGTCTTGAAGCTCCAGAATCTATGATAAAACTGGGTGAGCTTGATGTGCCAGCAACTAGAGCATGAACTCTCTCTCTCTGTCATCGGAACTTGATCCTCCTTCTCTCTTCTTTGAGCTTTCTAGAAGGGAGATGCCATTCTTATGCAGGAGATTGGTCAGCATATCAATCTACTTTTTCATACAAGAGCTTTCATTGTGATTGCCCTTCGAACAGTATGAGCAATTGTTCATTTCACCTTTGTTTTTCTTCTTCTGGGTATTTTTCTTGGGACCTTGTTGATCCTCTGGAGACTGCTTCTTGTCTCTTCCTTTCTCAGGTGGCTTTTTAGCTTTCTTCTTACTTTTTGAATCCACCTTCGAATCTCCAGCAATCAAATCTTGATCTTTGGATGGTTTGATGGTGCCCATCATCACCAGTTTGTCTTGTTCTTGTGTGAGAGATTCCATGAAATCTGCAAGGCTAGGCATCTTCCAGGTTCGAGCTGTGGGTTTTGTGGCATAGAAGGTCAAAACAAAGACTGAGTAGTCAGGTCCTAGCTTTGAGAGGATGGCCAATACAAGCTGATCATCTTTCTTTTCAATACCACACTGTTTCAGCTGCAAAACTAGTGCTTTGAACTTGGAGAAATATAGCTGCAGGGATTCAAAATTACTAGGACTCAGGGAAATCAGCTCATTTTCGATCTGGTGTCCCCTCATCTCATCTGTATTTTCGAAGAGTTCAGAAAGTTTCTCCCATACTTGATCCGGTGAAGTTAATCCATCGAGATGGAAAAGGAGGTCTCGGGAAATACTGAGACATAGGAGGCCATAGGCCTCATCTCTCCGATTGTGCCATTTGATCTTCTCTGCAGCAGCATTGGGCTCTGCTTCTGTAGCCATAGTCACCCTGTAGAGGCCTTTCGCTCTCAACAATATCTCCATCTTTTCTTTCCATTCAAAAAATTTGAAGGGAGTGAGGATAGTTTTCTGTGAATCCATAGCTTTAGAAAATCTGTCCCGGCTGTCAGTAGAAGGCTCCCAGTCTTGATTTCGAACCTGCAAAACAATTTTTGAAGGAGAGTAACAACCTACAATGGCTCTGATACCATGTAGAAATTCTGACCAGCAATAGATTATTTTCAGTCACAACAAATTACAATTGATCATGCAAAATTGTCAACAATGGAGACTGAAAATGGAGCTGTAACACAAAATTATATTAACTCAGTGTACAATAGACAACCCTGTAATATCATAGGCTGCTGAATAAATATAATACATGAAGAAATCAAATGCATGAGGAAGCATCCAAATCTAGCATAAAGCAAGCTTACCCAAAATAGGCAAATCCCCCATAGGTGTAAAAAGATGATCCCAAATCTATCATGAGGGTCACGAATTGGCAAGGGCACATGGGCAAGCTAATGAGTGGTGGAATGGCAGCTCATACATGCTTTTGCATGGAGGAAAGAGTGGAGGATGAAAGGGGAATAAAACAGGTTCACCTCACCTAGTCTTGCTTTCCTTATGTGCTTTAAAAACTGAAAAAGTAGTCAACAAAGCAGAAAAAGTAGAAGGGCACCTAGGAGGCCAGGAATAAAGCAGATTTGATTCCTAAGGCTTTCCCAAGGGCTACATGAGTCAAAGATGGCAAGTTTGACCTCTATGGATAGGCAATTAGCAACTTGAACATGGTGGGACTCATGAACTAGGCAAATAAGACAAAAATAAATGAATTAATGTCTAAGTGGGTAATACTATGGGTTTGATTATTCTAACAATTAGAGGAACATTAGTCTCATTAGAAATAGGTCTCCTATGATGAATATGTAGGAACCTAGTAAGCTAGTGGATAGAGAATTTTTATATTCACTTTGCAACTCATATCTCATTTACCTTTTCAAATACCAACAGGTCTTTTGAAAGAAAATATAAAATAAACATAGTAAATTATAAATGATGAAGATGCTTGAGTCATGTTACAAAGTGAAAATAAATACAAATTACTTTCTGGAAACAATCAAATGCTTAAAGAGAACAATAATCATTATGATAAACACATTGAATGCCTAGATCATAGCCAATTCCATATATTAATCCTAATATTGTATGTTTCTCAAATAATCATGATGAAATGTGAACAATTTTTTTTACTCAACAAAGGTCTTTAACATTAACCCAAACCCTCCATGGATCCATAGAAGTCACATGAAATGAATCAATAAACTACAAAGGGTTCAAACCTCAGTTAAACATCAAATAAGAACTATAAGCTTTCAAGGGACTAACATAAACTTTCAAACTTAAAAAATGCTCTAAATGCATGAAACAAATAAACTATTTAAATTTGCAAAGATACAAAATCTGGAAATCCAAGCAATTCCATTTGCTTTGAATGAGCCCATTATTGCTTAGTGGAAGTCTTGTTAAATTAGTTATTTAACCATTATAACTAGGACACTATCTATGAATAGATAGGTTCCATGTTCATTTTGTGTCGCGGATAAGAAGAAAAAAATGTGTAAGTTAATTATCAAAACATCAAATTTAAAATAACTTACTTCAAGGAAATGTAGATCCATTGTTACAATGTTTAATACAAAGTATAAAACCTACTTTTACTTGAAATTCAACCTCAAATTTATATATGGTAAATTTTCTCCCATCAAGAATTTCCATTTTCCAATCTACTCCAAAAATAGAGGAACAATGAAATCATTCAAGTAACATGAATGACAACATATATTATATTCATTCATTATTTATACACCACCAATGGAACACATAAACCAAAATAAGAGACCCTTCATGCATATTGATTTAGATAACATCTAGTAGTATATCAATTTCTGAATTCTCATGTCTACCCTCATTTTATACATTTTGAACCTGAAATTTTATATATGAATTATTATTATGAGCCTCTAAAACATTATGTTCCATATCAAGTTCATTAGATAAATTTGTTATGTTGTATTATCCCCTTATACCATAATCTAATTGCCAAAGCGTCAGTGTTCTATTGAATGGAAATTGGTACTATCATACTTACATAGAATCTTTAAAATGTATCCATATGTTTATCAAGCTTATTCCTCAACTTTGACTTTAAGAATAATACGTGCACTAAAAATTATCTCATCCTCCATCAATCCCAAAATCATGGTTTGGAATAAATCTGCTAATTTGAAATACTTTGAGATGTTTTGTTGTAGGTATTGGTTTTCACCTAAAATAGTCCATAATATTCTTGTTGCACCATATTCTGAAGGATTTTCTAAACCACAATATTGATCCAACATTTATTTAGCAAAGTAAATGGCTTGTTTATATAATTTTAATTAATATAATATATATCCAATCTCTTCTCCTTGTACATTGACAATCTTGCCAAAGTAGTGCACTAAATTTTCAATTTTGCTAGAAATTCAACTTTTAAAGTGTTTATATCTTGTTTAGCATTCCAATATTGATGCTATACCACATACATGGCCTCCACTAATTTATCTTGAGGAAATCGTTCTCTTATCTTTGATTCTAGTGATTTGTCCATTTCTATCATGTTGTATCTCACTGAAATCACAATATTCTTGAATTGGTCTCTTAACACATGATAATATTTGGTGATTCATACCATCTTACCACCATAATGTAATGGAACCATATACCCACACACTACCATATATATTCTCCCCTTTTCGTCAAAATTCAAATAATTTTCAATTCTTTCTATATCAATGATAGTATCTCAACAATTAAATGTTGGACATGTAAAAGACTCTGGCATCATATACAAATTACCCAACGTAAGGCATGTTAATTTTATTTCATTTGTGTCTTCTACAATATACATTGTGCAACACTGAGACATTTTCATAAGGAAATTCATTTCAAAAAACATAGCAAAAGTTCCAACCAATATTAATGATGTCTCTATATCAGTTAGCCAAAATAGAATATCTTGATCTTTGTTTACACAGGAGCAATGTTCATACATAACCCCTACCAAGTATTGGTACTCACTAAATATTCTTGGAGTTAGTCCATTAAATGGGATCAATATTTTATCACCTTATTTTAATAATTTTTTTCATTTGTAATATCCTCAACAAATTTTTTAAACTATGTGAATTGCTTGGGAATTCGACAAAAGTATGTATGAGCCTCACATACAAGATCTTTAACTTTTGAAACCAATAGAAACTTGCTTACTATTTTAAATACAAGGTTCATCATATGATCCATACAATGATTACTAATAATAAATGGTGAAGTTAATAGTTGTAGTTTGACACAAAGTGTTGGAATTCTTATTTATACTTAGAGGGGGGCTGAATTAGTATAAAGAACACATTTAACAAATTTTCTTCTCAAAATAATTATTTGAGTTTCTATTTCATTCAACCAATAAAACACTAGTGCAAAAATGTCTGAACAGTAAACCTATAAATATGTGTGTGTGTGTGTGTGTGTGTGTGTGTGTGTGTGTGTGTGTCTCTGTGTGTGTGTGTGTGTGTGTGTGTGTGTGTGTGTAAAATATGATTACAATGGAAGACATTGATATCCAAGTGTGAGCACCAACTCACTTGGTTTACCAACACCAACGAGAAGGAAGATACAACTCTCTCTTCCTTGGCTCATTCGACCACCTTGATATGAAGTTCTATTTGACTTATATAAATTGTGTCCTTTAGACCTGCAATTTTCAATATCTATGATTTGCAAATTCTTCAATCATCTTCTATGATTCCTATGATATATGTATTCTAACCTTCTGAGATCCATCTTATCTACATATTATGATCCCTATATTATATGCATCTTATGCACTTATCTGTAACGTACACTAATATACTTCTTTTTCACTTTCTACTATCTACATCTTACATGCTTTCATTTATCTACAATATACGTGGATTTGTGACTTCTATGATTTCTATTATATACATCTTATGCACATTCAATAATATGTAGCATACACTGATTTGCATCTTATGCATATTCAATGATACGTAACACAAACTAATTTGTGTCTTTTATTCTTTCTTAAGCACATTTAGAAATCTACAACTTACATTGTTTAGCACCTTCTACTTTTCTGGCCAATGGAAATCTTCTCTAAACTCTGTTATCTACTTCTTATTGCACTTTTAGTATTTGTGTCAGTTGTCAGCAATCTTCTTAGTTTTATGATATTTGTAAACTATGCAATTTGTGTCCACTACAAATTATCTCTACTGAAGTGTGATTTCTACAGACTATAGAAATTTGCATCTTCTACAGCTATCTGGGGTCTTCTATGGTTTGCTTCTACTTCTTCAATACTTCACAATATCTACAAAATACTCTTTTACAATAGGAATATTATCCAACCTTTTGTGATCTGTGATCTCAACAGTGTTTTGCTTCCTTTGTTTCTTCCATCGCAAATCTCAGTGCTAAGAACTCTCATTATCTGCACAGACTCTGCTGATCTCCATCAATTATTTTTGTGCATTCAACTCCTTGTTGTATATATTATTTCTGGTTCAATGAGCCACTAATACCCAAATATACAAAGCTTGCACATTCAGAAACTCATATTAAATTCGTCTTCAAGCTTACTTTATCACAACCACTTCATGTATATTTATACTACTCTTGTTCAAAGAGTGTGTCCATGTATTTGGGGTTCATTTGAATTGATGACGCATGTACTTCCTTACTCTTAGTTAGGATGACCACTTCATTATATCTCTCGTTGATGTATATCTTCTCATGTTTTAACATGTAAAATTTTACACTCTAGTCCAACACCATGGTGTCATTTGCACATATGTGTTTGTGCTTTAGTGGAAGATTATGTATATGTGTCCCATTTCTTAGTGGGATAATGCACTTTGGAATTACTTCATGTGTGGTCTAGGGATAATTTTAAGAACACCCCCAAAATTTACATGTATAATAAATGGGTGAATCTCCCTTAAATATAGGAAAATTCAAAGGCTATTTTAAAAATAACGTAATATGTATATATAATGTTTTGGATAATCTTTCATTATATTATAGAATCTTGTAAAATCTTACTGAATCTTTCACTAAATTACAAGATATTGAAAATCTTGGCAAATATTTCACTGAATTAGTAAATATTGTAAAAACTTGGTGAATATTTTATCAAAGTATAAAACCTTGTAATGTCTTGGTGAATCTTTTTCTAGGAATACTTGCCTTTTGATTTTACAGATCACTAAGGTAGTGCAATAGAATATCATATACCATATCTTGAATATCTCGACTCCTAGACCCTCAAATGAGCAAATGCATGAATGCAAAGAGGAGGGATTTATTTATACATTTCACAAGTAGTATTGGTTACTCACAACGATAAGTGTTTGTGAAACACAACTACACTAACTATATTCAAGGAAAGTGGGGAATCCACTTTTTATCTTGTCCCTTAATGGTCCAACGAACATGTGGGGACCCAAATATTGGCATACTGATGTACTAATAGAATTGAACACTTTACATTCTTGGGTGATTATGGCACCCACGAACCATTATTACAATGTGGAGTATTATCGAGACCCACAACCTTAATATAGTGTATGAATTCCTAGTTAGAGTATTTTCCAAATCCCTCATTTTTAAGCTACTTTCTAAGAAAAAAATAACCTGCTTATCTGTTTATAAATACAAATGCCACTTTTGCCCTTCTTTTGTTGACAATCAAAATATGAATTATGTCATTTGATTTAGAATTTTTAGAGATAGGTAGAAACTTGCAATGGTTATTAGAAATAAGAACATACACTAACAAGAATAAAAATCACATTAATGAATCATTACACATATCATTACAACTACTCGGTTAAAGACTACTTTTTCTCAGATAAATTGAGGAGGTGTTTGTATCCATGTCCTTGAAATTTTAGAAAGCATGCAAATTGTGATAAAATTGTTGTAGCACCCTAATTAATTGCAAAACATTAGATATCAAATGGCATAATGTCTACATATCAAATCAAACATGCCTTGTACATATTATATACAATCATGATGGAAATTATATCATGTTCCAACTAAATAATATATTTATCATACATAACTAGATCCATTTTTGCGTGATGATAGAAATTACACAATTTGTTGTTAGTGCGTTATCTTTTATTATTGCATGGATTCCTTGATTTGATGCAAGATGTTTGATTTTCCTATTTTTGCACTACATAGATTAGTTCTTTCTTGTTTTTTTTCATCTATGCATTGATCACATGCTTCATGATCTTTCTCTCCCTTTGGCATCAATGGAAAAGAGGTTTGTTCAATGTGAGATTATATATTCTCTTATGTCTTTGGTTTTGTGTTGGACATCTATATTTATTTTTTCCTCTAATACTCCCCCTATCTTCATGATTTATTCTCTAGATTTGTTAAAATCTCTGTAGCTACTTCCTTTTATCTTGATCTCTTGTTCCGGTCATACTCACATTTATTCAATTTCTACGAAATTTTCAACGCCATCTTCTTATTTGTATTTACTGTGCAATACAAGGTTCCATCTATTTTGGGTTTGCACTGTCTTCCAAATAGATTTTTATTTTAATTCCATTTAATATGTTGTGGCCAATATTCATTGATTTTTTTTACTTCTTATATCTTGCCACAATATAAAGATTCTTCACACATATTACCATTTGTTAGATAGCATGGTAACAAGATGATGTGACCAGTAACTTGTGCGGAAACTTTGTCCTGTCACTTTCATACTTGAGTCTTTTCGAAAACATATTTACGTTCGAACAGAAAAATGAATTGGATTTCCACTTTTTTTCCTTTTCCCCAAATTTATTAACTCGTGCATTAATTTTGGAATCTTCATAACCCTCTTTTCATCATTCACACATGAATTTCATTAATCCTCAAGGTCCCTTCAATTTATTTTCATGTGCATGAGGAAAGTGCCTTTTGATACTATCAATGAGCTGCATATTTCCTTATTCATCACCTCGATTTGTTTCCTTTCAAGTTTGTTCTTATTTTCGTATCCTTTGAGTTTTTCTTCTTCTATCATCATGTCTTCCTATTCTCATATATTCACTAACTGAATTGAAAGTCCTCTCTTGATTATCCCATCGCAGCATGCGGAATTTGGAAGACTAAGAGTGTTCATGAGAGTTTTGCAGCCCTAGATTAAATAATTTAAGTTCATGCATTGGTACAAGCAATTGCAAGTCAATATGAGGACTACTAAGGTGGTGTCGATTCTAACTAAGGGAGTCAATTTCCTGGAGCAGCAACAACAACATAACCTTGACCTCCTGATTTGGGATGAACAAACTGCTTCCAATGTGTTGTCTTATACTATGCAGGTTTGTCCATTGTTGCACCCCACGGAGTTCATCAAGCCAATGCCAGTGGATCTAGAGCTTTGTCTTTCACAACATCCTCCCAATTGTGACACGGAGTTAGATCTTGAGTTGCAACTTTGAAATGATTTCACTCTTCTAAGTTTATTCAATTCATATCCTATCGCTATCTTTGTACTTCAATTTGTCATTGGGATTCTACATGATACCCTTTTGTACTTTAACTTTATTTTTTGCAATAAAGGTCTCATGTAATTTTCTAAAGATCAATTTTGAATATAATACAAACTTCATTTATGTATCTGCACGAGCTTTATGTGTGTTCATTCAAAACACTAATTTGTACTTTCTCTTTTCACTGTTTCATGTATGAGCCTGATAATTCAACACATTCTTGCATATAATTGAATAAATATACACGTTCTTTCCAATATTACATTAATGCAACAACCATATTCAAATATTTTCAAACTATAAGACTTCACTAACATACTCCTTGAATTCCTAGTAAACATCATGTTGAATTCAAGGATCTAACTCAATTTCTTGTAGATTAGCAAGATGGGAAGCACTTACTTGCTGCATGAGATGTACTTGAGTTCTTTTCTTCTTGATTATTTTTCCTTAACCTTGTCTTCATGTGTGCACTTCCATCTTGATATTGTGTCTACTTTATTTCCTTCCTATTATGTATATGGTTGATTCCATCACGTAAGATGTTTCTTTCTAGAATGGTTGCATCCTTTAGATAGAATTGAGCCATGTGTCCAAAGCCATAACAAGTGTAGCATCTCATTGTGTGGCAATATTTTTCTATGTGGCCAAAGTGATTGCACCTAAAACACTTCAGCATATTGACCCTTCTTTTATTTTTGTATCAAGAGAAATAACTATCATACCTGTCATGAATTCAAACTTTACACTTTATTTGTTTTGCGCCTGTCATGCCTTCACTATCGCAAAATGTTTTCTACTTTTTTGTCGAAGCCAATCCCTATTTTTTCCTCTCGGTGATCTTTGGTTGTTTAGTCTCTGATTTAAGACTGAGGTGTTGTTGTGGAACTTAAATTTGGTTTCTACGTCAAGATAGACTTTATGTTCATTCATATTTGCGCAAACTGATTTGTTATCCTTGGACGATCTTTGCTTATGCAAAGATTGATTTCACATATCAGTTCATCCACTTCACTTCTTAAGTTTGAGATCTCCATATCTTTTTGTTAAATACTTTCTATTAACAACTCATTCTCCCTCTATGTTTCTCTTAATAATTCTTCAACTACATAGTTCTTTTTGTCCAATCCTGTTACTTCATTTTGTGCACAATTTAGTTTCTTTTCTAGTTCCTCTTTCTTTTGACTCATATGTTTTGTCAAATCCTTTTCTTCCTTTTTCAACTCTTCAATCTTTATCAATTGATCCTTCAGTAATTTATTCTTCTTTCTCAACTTCTTTAGCTCTTCTAGAGCACTCACCAATTTTTCTTCCCAATCAACTTCCACAACTTATCTTTCATGTTTATTGCTACCATTATCAAGTAGAATTCTTGGTCCATTGTCGCTATTGTATTTTGAAGGTGAGGTAAAGACTCTTTTTAAAAAATACTTATCCAATACTCCCAATTGACTTTCATGCATTACATTGTTCATTTATGAGAAAAAAATTCCTTTGGTTCTTCATCCTCTAAAAATGCCATGAAAATCACTTCCCTTGGGCTATCACAAGAATCATCTTCATCAGTTGATGTTTTTTCTCCCTTGGCACACAAACTCTTTTTTTTGTTTCTGAAATTTCTTTTTGTTTTCAAACTTGTCATATTAGGGTGCCCTTCTTTGGTCTTTGTAGTCAACTTCCTCCTCAGTGTCACTATCTGCATTTTCCTTGTAGGGACCTTTTGAAGCAAAGTGTCCTATTCTACCACACTTTAAAAAATTGAAATGAAACTTACCTCTGTACTTTTTGCATCCTCTCTTTAACTTCTTTACAAAATTTGCTTCTTCTTCATCCAATTCTTCATATATAGTTTTGTTGTGCTCATGTTAACTGCTTTTTTCTTTCTTAGTGACCTTGAACACTACTTCCTTCCTTGAGGGGTTTTCCCTTGCAGTTCTCATCTCATAGACTATAAGGATCCCATGTATCTCATCCTTGTTTAAATCATCTAGATTGGCTCGGTCTTCTAAAATTGATAATTTGAGATCAAATCTTGGTGGAAGCATCCTAACTATTTTTTTGACTACAACTCCTTCATCAAGATCCACTATGAGGCCCTTGATAGTATTAACAATTTCATAAAATCAAAGAAGATATGATGCTATGTTTTCATCTTCTTCCATCCTCAATTTTTCAAATTGATATGAGAAGGTCTGCAATTTTTCCTTTTTGACTTTTACATACCCTTCATAGATATTATTGAGTTTGTCCCACATCTCTTTCGTTGTTGCACACTGCATAACCTTGATGAACACTTAATCTTCCAATCCACACATCAATTCATTTTTGGCTTTCGGATTGTATTCAAATTGTGTTCTAAGTGTTCAATCTATTGGTACATTTTTTGGGTTATGGTATCCATTTCCTACTAACTTCTAGATATCCACTCCAAGGAAATGTAAATATACTTCTATCTTCAATCTCCAGAAGGAATAATTTGTCCCATCGAATATTGGTGCTCTATTTGTGGATATGTCTTCTTGCGTTTCCATATTTTCACAAATATATTCCTTCTAGTTGTTAAAATATCACTGAAGACACCTTCTCTGATGTCAATTATTGAAATTCATATTTATACTGAGAGGGGGGTGAATCATTATAAAGCAGATATTTAACAATTTTTCTTCTCAATATAAATATTTTAGTTTNAACCAATTAAACGCTAATGCACAAATGTCTGACTAGTATATATATATATATATATATATATATATATATATATATATGTAAAATATGATTACAACAAGAGACATCGATCGCCAATTATGAACACCAACTCACTCAGGAACCAACTTGACTTGTATGAAAGCACCATTTTGTAGATTACAAGCACTAACATCTAAGGACTTATATCCACTATGCAAATATAGGCACCAAATTCTATGTGATCACCAAATCACTTGGTTTACCAACACCAACTAGAAGGAAGCTATAACTCCCTCTTCCTTGCCCCATCCTACTTCCATGGTATGAACTTATGTTTGACTTTTGTGAACTACGTCCTTTAGACCTGTAGTGTTCAATATCTACGATTTGCAACTTCTTCCATCATCTTCTATGATTCCTCTTATCTCTGTCATTTGACCTTATGAGATCCATCTAATGTGAATCTTCTTATCCTTATACTATATGTGTCTTACACACTTATCTATTATAACATACATTGATCTACGTCTTACACACTTTCAACTATTTGCAACATACTTTGAACAATTTGCAACATACACTTATTTGTGTGTTTTGTTCTTTCTACTATCAGTGTCTTATGCACATTAAAGATTCTATAACATGCATTGATCTACATCTTCATTTATTTCTAATATCTACATATTATGCACATTTAGCAACCTTCAACATACACTGATATGTCTTTTTTTCTTTCTATTATATGTTCCTTATGCACATTCAACAATATGGAACTTACATTGTTCCTGTGTCTTCTACTTTTCTGGACGATGGAACTCTTCTCTGATCTGTGTTATCTGCTTCTTATTGCACTTTCAGTCTTTGTGTCAACTGTCACAATCTTCTCAGTTTTATGCTATCTACAAACTATGCAATTTGTGTAGAATTCAAATGATCTCTACCGAAGTGCAATTTCTACATAATGTATCTATTTACGGTATAGTGATTTTCATCTTCTTGATTTATCTACAGTCTTCTCTATTTTTCTTCTAGTACATCAATACTTCACAATATATGTGAGATACACTTTTACAATAGAAATGTTCTCAAACATTTTTTTATGTATGATGTCAACAATGTTTTGCTTCCTTTGTTGCTTCCATCACAAATCTTAGTGCTAATCACTCTCCCTATCTATGCAGTTTATGTTGATCTCCGTCAATTCTTTCTTCACATTCATATCCTTTCTATATATAATCTTTATGGTTCAACGATCCATTTATCCCCAAAGATACGAATCTTTCCACACCCAGAAACTCATATCAAATTCATCTTCAAGCCTACCTTATCACAACCCCTTCGTGTCTATTTATACTACTCTTGTTCAAAGAGTGTGTACACACATTTGGGGTTCCTTTGAATTGATGACTCCCACACTTCCTTACTTCCTTGTTAGTCTAACCACTTCATTCTATGTCTTGTTGGAATCTATATTCTCATGTTTTAACACAATAAGTTCTGCATACTACAGTCCAACACCATGTTGGTCTTTGTGCATATGTGTTTGTGTTTTAGTGAATGTTTGTGTATATGTGTCCCATTTATTAGTGGAATTTTCACACTTTACAATTAACTCATGTGTGTTATTGTGTCCTTAAAGTATCATCGCTTGTGGGTATTTCAAATAACTTATGGGATTAACATACTTATCCAAATGCATTTTATTCTCATGCCTCTTGCACACTCCCGAACCTTTGTCGAACCAACTCTTTTGAATTTTACCTTGAAGTAGCATGATTGGGTGGACGTAGGATTTATGTATTGTAATACCCTAGTTTTGACCCCATGGTATTTCATTGTACATAATGCAAATATTGTATGAAATCATGACGAGGAGCTCAAGGCCAAGCCCCTGCCATTGATTGATATTTGTGGATAGGTGATCAAGGTTGATACCTATGGTTTTGGTGCCAAGTCAAGCATAGTATAGACATATATCTTGATCTATCATGTAAATGTATGAAATTAATATAATACCATAGCTAGCTATGGGACTTCAAACATTAAAGACATGGGGGCATGATTCCACAAGGGATAGGGTGGGGAGTTAGTCAAACCCCCTAAGCCACCATATGTCAATGGGGAAACACATGAATTCTCAGCTACCTTGTTTTCCTCTGTCCTCAATCATCAATTTCTTCCAGAAGTTGGTTGAGGCTATTAATGCCTTGGGCAAAGCAAGGCATGGCAGTCTGATGGCTTGACTGAGCAAGCCTGCAGTCTGCAGAACCTGTATTCTTGGTTCTGCAGCATGTAAACTTGCATGGGAATTTGTGCCCATTCCCTCATACCTAAGTCGTGATGAGAGTTGTAGGCATTATGATTATTCATGTTGTTTGTCAAGTGGGCTGGAAAAAGGTTGTGTAACCTGCTCGTGGTTGTTCATTATTCTACCCTTCTATTATCCTAGACTATTCGATCATTTAGATTCATTGTTCATGCACGTTGTTGGTGGTTCCACCATCCTGAGTTGTGAAAGTGTGGTTTCATGGTGTTTGTCTTTGTGACATTGTGGTATGAGACCCTGTTTTCTCTGTGTTACAGAGTGGACCCTATGACACTGATTTTTTCTTGTGGGTTGTTGTGTTGTGCATCCCTGTTTTTCTTTGAATACTAATGAAATGGAAGAGGCCAGAATGGAATGATAAACCTAGTTAATACAGGAGCTTCACAGATAGGTCAAGAGGGATGGTAAATCCATTTTGCACCCCCTGAAGAGAACTAGAAGGGAAGGTATGGCCCAAGGGACAGTGTAGCAGTGAAGGGAATACTTCCTTGTGTTAGGTGGTGTAGGTATTGAGGAGGCCAAGCCATATCTTGTGTAAGTTCCGATGGCTCTGTGGTTGAGATCACTAGCTTAGCAATTATACCTTTTGCATTGCCTTAGCAACCTGATAATCCCAACTTTTAGTTGGTTTGGTTGTGTCTTGTGATGTTTTGGCTTGTTTCCTAGTATCTTGTGAAACCCAATGGTATATTTTCTTGGCTGGATAGTCTATGAAACTTAGCAGTATGTTGGCTTGACTGTGTGAGCATGTTTGGTCGTGTGTAAGCCTGTTGTTTCCATAGTTCCTTATGGAAATCATGCCCAGCTCGAGGTGAGCTCAGGGGTGGTAGTGTGTTGAGATATTAATGAACACATTGGCCTATGGTTGGGTTGAACGTTGCAACGACATAGCTAGTTGTGGAACAACTTAATCATCAACATAAGTATTCTCTGTTATTCTTGTTTACACATTGAAGTTGCTTATGAGTGAATGTGATGAATTGACAAGGAATAATGCTTGTTATGAATGCAGTAGGATTCATTGTTGTAAAAGTATCTATGTTATGCTTGTGTATGCCATATATTTGTCTATGAATCACTATGTTCATGTTGGATGCTTGATGATGATTAAGTAGAGGTTTTTATTTGTGTATATTCCTTGCATTTTACTTCTGTTTGGCCTTGTATGTTCAATGCATTTTTCTTAATTCCATGGAGGTTATAAAAGACCTGTTAAAGAATCGATTTGCAACTAATCTAAGTGTTTTCACATTCTGAAATCCATAGCAGAAGGCAGGATACGGGAGGCGAGAGAAAGAAGTTTAATTCCAAGCAGAATATGGGATTTTTGACTTTCAGGATCCTCCTACAGAAGGTGAAAGGTAGAATGTGGAACCCAGAAAAGGGTTAAGGTAGGGATTTGGTCTTATGATTCCAGATTTCTGCATTGGAGGGCGGAAAGACGGAATGTGGAAGGCAGAAATGAGGATAGCGGTTCCATCATTTTATATTTTTCTAACTTCTGGGTTTTGAAGTGTGGAATGCAAAAGGGTGGAAGGCAGAACGGTGGTTGAAAGACTCTGTCAAAGAGTTATGTTCCTGATTTCCAAGTTCCGAAGTGCGGAAGGCGGAAAGGCTATTGAAAGTTTCGTCACACATTTAAGTTTCTGATTTCCAACTTCCAAGGTCGGAAGGGAGGAAAGCGGAGTGCGGAAAGCAACTTGTAAAAAGATGGGTTCAGTGCAGAAGAAGTCATTTTGGTCGCAGAAAAGGATCTATCAAGGGAGGAATGACTGTTACAGTGACATACAAGTGTTCCTAAGCCTGGAAATGAAGGTGGAAGTGTGAGTTAGCGTTTATGACCAATGTTTGGAAAGAGAACAAGTGTTATTGAAGTAAAAATTTTAACATAACTGCATTATTGGTATGGGGATGTGACAATCTGGTATCAGAGTTGTTGGTTGCAGCACTAGGAACTAAATGGGCCAGAAGAAAATGTACAAGAGGAAAATTACCCTCTAATACCAACATTGTAGTACGCTACATTCCGGTATCAGAGCTTCAGGTTGCAACATTGGGCCTGAACGAGCCAAGTTGAACAGTTAATCAGATGTTGGTAATAGTAAGTAAGGGGATTTAATTCTGAATTCACTATGCAATTAACAAATGATGTTGTTAACACATTTTGCAGAGTTAGAGTACATATTGAATAAGTGGGTTTTTGGTTCGGCCATGAGAACCTATGGCATGTATGATGATGCATAAAACCCCTATGAGCACGAGGAAGATGCCATGGGAGAAAACGTTCGAGTTGGGAATGTCGATACAGATTCCAACGGAAGGATATTTCAAGAAACTCCGCCAAATATTGTAGCCACCTTGAGAAGGTTGAGGGTGGAGATGCAAAGTTCGGGGAGGAAAATGAAATATTGGTTAAGGCTCAGGAAGAGAAAAATCATCTGAATGCAACCATGCTGCAGATTTTGACAGAAATCCACAGGCGGATGAACTCAGAGCATCGAACGGTAAATCCGGAAGGAAGTAGGAGCGATGCTAGAAGAAAAAAAAGACCTTATAGTGGATCATTTGACTCTGAAGGATACATTGGGGATCCAATTTCTTCCTCTCATAAGAATAAGAGAAAGAGGTGTTACAATAACAGCTCATGCGATCAATTGAAGAAGACTAAGCCTTCTACCATTAATGGTTGAGGTAAATAACGGTCAAGAACTTGAATCCCAACTTCTTGGGATGAGAAACTATTTCCATGTCCAAGACTACTACAGAAATATGAAGGCTACGGTATCCATCTTTAATTTGACAGGAAGAGCATCCATATGGTGGGAGCACTTCAAAAAAGTGAAGAATATCAGTGAAAGGAATATTGTGTGCAAACAGTTCCAGAATTTTTTTAGAAAGAAGTACCTCTTTGATAGGTACTATGATGGTAAGATTAAATAATTCCATGAGATGAGATTGGGGAAGAAGACCATGGAAGAGTATGCCAATAAGTTCTTGGAACTATTGAGGTGTGTCAGGTATATCAGGGATGATAAAGTAAAAATCCAACATTTTTTGAGTGGGTTTCCTCAGTCTTACAAAGATACGATTGAGTTTGATGAGCCTAGAACTATGGAAGAGGCTAACAGGAAGGATAAGTGTTGTTACGATCAAAATAAGGGAAGAGTTGATTACCATAAGACATGGAAGGATAAGAAGAACAAAAATTCTGATCAAAAGAAGAAAGGTTTCACACCCTCTAACTTCAGGTATCAACAGAAGGAATCATCACAAGCTATGAACCAACCAGCTAAGGTGATGGGGGAGAAGCCAAGAAATCCAAAAGAAAGCAAAGAACCTCTCCAATGTTATAGATTATTAGAATTTGAATGTCATTTAGATATTCAAGTAGATAGTTGTAATAATGTTTGCATTAAATGGAGAATGAAGATACAAACTGAACAAAACAAACCACACAGGAAACGGACAAGTATTGCTCAGGAATTTATAGTATCATTGACAATAATAAAATCTGGTGTTACAAAAGTTTATATAGGAAAATAATTCGAATGCATTATTTAGCAATTCGAATCTATCCACTGGATCTGACTATATCTAACTGACCATCTAACTCATGGTGTCTCAATCAATATCGGATTCCAACAGATCAACTCCCAGATGTCCAACAACTCAATCAATCAGTGATAGCTAGTTAACTCAGTGCAACTGAATGTGGTAGGTGGGAAAAGGCACCTACTCCACATGCAGCCATGCATTATCCATGCATAACTAGCGCTAGTTAACTAATTGTGAACTAATTGAAAGTAACTGGGGGCTAACTCAGACTAACTAGTTCTTACTCCACCTAACTGATGGAGGTTGGTGTCAGGACTCCCAGTGGCTCCTAAAATGTATGGATTGGTCTAGGAGGCACTCAAACTGATGCATGCACATGCAGTAAGTAGCAGTTAACCTCTAGGAGTGTTCCCCGCACTCTACTAACTAGTACATGTGACCACATTAGGCCAAGTAGACCCAATAGTACTAGTGGACCCAATTAATTAATTAATATTCCTAAGTTATGCTAAATAATCTCATAGACAGTATGGTCAAGGGAGGATTAATAATCCTAACACCCCCCCTGAATCCTAACTTGGACAACTGTGGGCCCTAGTAACAAGATCATAGGTCACCCAAGTACAATCTAAAACATAGGAAATAAAAATGCTTCTGAATACAACTGAGGAAATAGGGGAAAATCTCATGGGAACCCCCCTCCCCCTCAAAATAAGTAGAAATACAAATTTTGAAAAAAACTTGTGAAAATCTTTGCTGCCATTTGTAGCACTATGCAGCAACAACATCTTGGTTCTTCTGTGCAAGTGAACCCATGAATTCAAACAAATTGATTATGTCTAGAGTAATCTTCCTATTTTGAAGAATAATAATGTTCCCAATTGAATCAGGAATATAGACAACTGCCGGATGAAAATTGGACCCATGTAGAGCAGTTGAAATCAACTGATGAGAGAGAAAAGGTGCTTGAGAATTTGAACCATGTGAGGAAAACCCAAGAAACTGATATATTTCAGTATTGAAAATCAAAACATTCGAGGTGGAATCATCCCCAAGTGTTGGGATCAAGTGTCCAGGAGGATGCAGAATGTCTCCAACTTTACTAGTTTTGTGAGGGGATGAGCATGTGATCAAAAACGTAGGTAGAGAAGCCTCGGGACTGTGGAGAGAGAATGCTTGAGGTCCATTCTGATATAGATTCAGAAATAACTATTATTTCACAAAATATAACATCGGTAAACTCATAAGATAAAACTAACAACGAGTCCTCAACAGCAAAATTGAAGGAGACTTGCGGTTCTAGATTTGTCACACCAAAATAAATGAAACCTGTTACAAGAAATACTGTAAGCTCTTGAATCTTAAAACCTGAACCAAATATTATTATATCAAAAAATAAACGATATCCAAATAGGTTCATATCATATACAAAACTGTGAATTGAAATCAAATGCTTAGCAGCAATTTTGAAAGAAACTTGTGGTACTTGATTTGTCTCACCAAAATTGAAGAAACCAGCTACAAGCAGTATTGAAAGCTCATGAACCTGAAATATTGAACCAATTAATATTAGATAATATCCAAATAATATCATATCAGATACAAATAATTCCATATCAGATCCAAATAAGTCCATATCAGATCCAAAAGTGTGTAATGAAATCAAATCCCCAGCAACAATTTTGAAGGAGACTTGCGGTACTTGTTTCTTCACACCAAAATTGATGAGACCAACTACTAGCAGTACTAGAAGCTCATGAACACTAGAACCATGTAATATCATATCATATCCAAATAATATAATATCATATCCAATAAATTCCATATCAGATCCAAGAGTTTGCTCCACCGAGATGGTAGATGCACAATTTTCTCCTTCTTCAAAATTCTGAATATTGGTGCATGCAATCATGTAGGAATTTTATGGAAGCTCAAGATCAATGAGAGTGTTTGAGTCTCTCCTAAAACCTGAAATTATTTCCAAAATATCCAAATATTTTCAAAACATAATATCATCAAACTCATGAGAGAAAACTGACATCAAATCCCCAGCACAAATTTTGAAAGAGATTTTTGGTACTTGTTTCTTCACACCAAAATTGATGAGAACAGCTACAAGGGGTACTAAAATCTCTTGAACCCTAGAAAAAAGTAATATAATATCATATCCAATAAATTCCATATCATATCCAAGAGTGTTCTCCACCGATATGGTAGATGCATAGTTTTCCCCTTCTTCAAAACCCTAAGTATCAGTGCATGCAATCATGTAGAAATTTGTTGGAATATCTAGATCAATGAGAGTGAATGGATCACTCCTACAATATGATATTATTTCCAAAATATCCAAATAATTACTTATCTACACATCAGCAACATCATTAGAGACTGATAAATCAAATTCCTCATCCTTTCCTAGAGAAATCACTGGTAAACTATGCATAGAATTTATAATGGAAGAATCACTGGAGAATTTTTGCACAGAATGGAAGGAGAGATTTTATTCAACAACGGATATTCGAATGTCTTATTCTGGATCATCTATGTGATGAGATGAGATATCAGAGATCTCATACACTTCCAGAGCAGCAGGAGGAGTCACTCCAAGAAAACTTTCTTCAATTCGAATGGACTGTGAGGAAGATTATGCTTCTTCTTCATCTTGAACAACTTCATCAGAGAGAGTAGAGGATGATACTTTTAAGTAAAGAACTCTTGTGGTTCTGAATATTCTCCCCAAACTGCTATAAATATCCTCATTGTGCTTCCCAAATGTTCTATCCAGTTCTGTCCAGAGATCCTTTGGGTATTCTACAGACTCAATAAGGTAGCGCAAGCTTGGAGACTTCCAAAAATCCATTCCTATTGTTCCAAAAGCTCTATCACCATCATTTATCCATTCATTCTCATATTTATAAGACTATTTACCAAGTCCAATAGATACCTCATAGAGACCTTGTCTCTTCATATATGCAATCATCTTCAACTTCCATTCTGAATATTTTGTGTATGGGGTAAGAATAGAAACCGATAATATAGAATCCATATGAAGTTGAACTTGTAAAATATCACTGCAAAACACTAAAACATATTTGAACTGTTAAAACATATTTGAATAAATCCAGAGCTAGCAAATCATTGTAGGGGAATCCTATGGAAAACCAACTACTTCTGATGTTCGGTAGGGAGAAACAAGCATGAAACCTTCCTGAGAAGGCTCTGATACCATATTAGAATTTGAATGCCATTTATATCTTCAAGAATATAGTTCTAATAATTTTTTCAATAAATGGAGAATGAAGATACAAACTGAACAAAACAAACAACACAGGAAATGGACAAGTATTGCTCAGGAATTTACAGTATCATTCACAATAATAAAATCCATTGTTACAATAGTTTACATAGGAAAAGAATTTGAATGCATTAGATAGAAATTCAAATCTATCCACTGGATCTGACTGTATCTAACTAAACATATAACTCACGGTGTCTCAATCAATATAGGAGTCCAACAGATCAACTCCCATATGTCCAACAACTCAATCAATCAATGATAGCTAGTTAACTCAATGCAACTGAGTGTGGTAGGTGGGAAAAGGCACCTACTCCACATGTAGCCATGCATAACTAGTGCTAGCTAACTCATTGTGAACTAACTGAAAGTAACTTGGGGCTAACTAAGACTAACTAGTTCCAACTCCACCTAACTAATGGAGGTTGGTGTCGGCACTCCCAGTGGCTCCTAAAATGTAGGGATTGGTCTAGGAGGCGCCCAAACTGATGCATGCACATGCAGTAAGTGGCAGTTAACCTCTAATAGTGTTCCCCACACTCTATTCACTAGTACATGTGGTCCCATTAGGCCAAGTGGACCCAATGGTACTAGTGGACCCAATTAATTAAATAAGGTTCCTAAGTTAGGCTAAAATATCTAATATACAGTATGGTCAAGGGAGGATTAATAATCCTAACAGAGATGTGGAGAACCCCATATGCATAGGAATTTTCCACTTGATAATGGGAATATAAGGTCATATTACCACATTCAAGAGGTAGGAATTGTGGATCAAGTAGCAAGGATAGTCCCTAGAATTTATGCAGCACTAGAGGACCTCTTGGAATATCATCAATCAACCATGGTTGAGGTTGCAGGTAAGATTGTTGAGTAGTATGTTTCTTTTTTTATTGACCCTGGTTCTACTCACAGTTATATTACTCCTAGAGTAGATGGGATTTGTGCTTTTAAGAAGCTAAAGCATAGCAAGTCATGGTAAGTCCAACTAGCCACTGGAACCAAGAGAAAGGTTAGTGAAATGGTAGAGCAATTCCTATTGGTCATGAATGGATTCATCACTTGTGTATATCTTAATGTTCTACCACTTGGTTCCTATGATTTTCTCATTGGAATGGATTGGTTGGAAGCACACAAAGTAAAACTTTATTGTTACAACTAGACTTTTGATTGCTTGGATCAAGAAGGCAGCCTAAGGGCTGTGAAAGGAATTCCAAAGGTGATTTTTATAAGGAATATTTCAGCCATGCAGCTGAAGAAGTTCTGTAGGAATGGTTGGAGAGTGTATGCAACCCATGTGTTGGAGGAAGCAGAGAATGAAACTCCTTGGTTCGAGGACATTCATGTTTTTCAGGAATTCATGGATGTTTTTCCTAATGAGATTCAAGCACTTCCTCCAAAGAGGGACATTGATTTTATAATTGAACATGTGCCAGGAGTAGTACTAGTGTCTAAGAAACCCTACAGAATGAGTACACCAAAAATGCTAGAGCTAAAGATGTAGATGTAAGTGATGTTAGAAAAGAAGTATATCAGACCAAGTGTGTCCCCTTGGGGAGCACCTGTGTTGTTTGTGAAGAAGAAACATGGTACATATATTATGTATTGATTACAAACAGATGAACAATGTCACTGTAAATAACAAATATCCTTTTCCTAGGATTGATGACCTCTTTGATCAAATGAGAGGAGAAAATATATTTTCCAAGATGGACTAAAGGTCTGGTTACCATCAGGTAAGGATCAAAGATGAATACATTGATATGACATCCTTCAAGACAAGGTATGGGAATTATGAGTTTATAGTGGTACCATTTGGTCTCACAAATGCACCAGCTACATGTATGTGCCTTATGAAAAGTGTCTTTTGCACGTATGTAGACAAGTTTGTTCCTTTTTTCTTGATGACATTCTTGTTTATTCCAAGAATGAGGAAGAGAATGAAGAAAATATGAGACTGATGTTGCAAATGCTTAAGGAGCATAATTTGTATGCAAAGCTAAGCAAATATTACTTTTACAAAGATAGGATTCATTATTTGGGTCACAACATCTCGAATGAGGGCATATATCTAGACCCTAAAAATATTGAGGCCATTATGAGTTGGCCAACCCCAAGACATGTGACAAATGTGAGATATTTTATGGGACTTGTTGGATACTACAAGAGATTCATTGAAGGATTCTCCAAGGTTGTGCATCCAATCACTTCTTTGTAAAGAAAAGGAATAAAGTTTGAATGGACAGGAAGGTGTGAAGAAAGCTTCTAGTAGTTGAAGAATCTTCTCACAAGCACACCAATATTGAATATTGTAGACCTAGAAAAATACTTTGTGGTGTGTACTAATGTACGTGGTCAAGGACTTGGAGGATTTCTTATGCAAGACAACCACGTTGTAGGTTATGCATCAAGAAAGTTGAAGGATCATGAGAAGAACTATGCCACTCATGATTTGGAACTTGCAGCCATAGTACATGCTCTTAAGATGTGGAGGCATTACTTAATGGTCAAAAAGTTTGAGTTGAGGATAGACCATTGTGGTCTTAAATATTTGTTTGATCAGCCTACTCTAAATGCTAGGAAATCTAGATGGCTGGAACTTTTGTGTGAGTTTGATTTCGAGATCAAACACATAAAAGGAAAAGAAAACAAAGTGGCTAATGCACTCAGCAGGAAGGTGCATGAAATGAACTTGGCATCTCTTAGTATTTTCCAATCACATTTGAGATAGCATATTGTTAATCATGTTGCCGAAGATGAATTGTATGTGTAGATAAAAGACAAATTGCAGCAGCAAAATCTTGAAGAGAGGTATGAATGGTATAGATTGGAAGAAGATGGAATTCTTACTTATAAGAACAGAGTTTATATTCCAAATGTATCATATTTGAGGAGAATGGTTATGGATGAAATCCATCAGGATCCATATTCGGGTCATCCAGGATATCAAAAGACAATTATTACTGCTAGAAAGCAGTGTTTTTGGCCAAGAATGAAAAAGGACATCATTGCGTACATTTCAAGGTGCATGAAATGTCAGCAGGTTAAGTTTGAGCATCAATACCCATCAGGATTGTTGCAACCTTTGGCAGTTCCAGAATGGAAATGGGAAGTTATTTCCATGGATTTTATAACAGGATTTCCAATGACTTGGAGACAACATGATTCCATCATGGTTGTGGTGGACAAGTTGACAAAGGCAACACATTTTATACCGGTCAAGTCTACTTATAAGACCAATTCCATTGCAAAGGTCTTCATGAAGGAGATTTTTAGATTGCATGGATTGCCTAAGGCAATAGTCTCTGACAGAGATCCTAAGTTCACTTCCAATTTTTGGAAGGGTTTGTTTGCAGATTTGGGTACCAAATTGAACTTCATCACTTCCTACCATCCTCAAACTGATGGACATACAGAGAGAGTGAATCAAGAGTTGGATGACATGCTTCGCATGTATGTGATGGACAAACCAACCAAGTGGGAAGATTATTTATACTTGGTATAATTTGCATATAGTAATGGATAGCAAACATACTTGGGGATGAGTCCATATGAATCCTTGTATGGAAGAAGGTGTAGGTCACCCTTGACCTGAGATAGTCCAGTGAACAAAATTGTACTTCATCTAGAATTTCTCAAGGAGATGGAGCAGGAGGTTGCAAAGATCAGACAGAATACAAAAGCATCCCAGGACAAATAGAAAATCTATGTCGATAAGCATAGAGTGCATAGAGAGCTCAATGTTGGGGATCATGTTTACCTCAAAGTGAGGGCAAGGAAGAGTTCCTTGAAGCTTGGAAGTTTTTCCAAGCTATCTCATAGACATTGTAGGCCATTTGAAGTGCTTGAGAGGATAGGGATCATTGCATATAAACTTTCATTTCCTGCTTGCACTAGGGCTCATAATGTTTTTCATGTTTCTTTTCTTAAGAAATATGTGCATGATCCTAACCATGTGATTGATTGGGATGTGATTCAAGTGGAACCCAAGGGAGAGTTCCAAACCAATCCATTCCACATCCTTGACGAGAAGGTCACAGTACTCCGGAATCGAGTCATTGGACAGGTAAAGGTGCAATGGGAGCACTACAGCCCTGAAGAGGCTACATGGAAGCTGGAGGATTCCATGTGATTGGCACATACATTTTTGTTCAATTTTGTGGAGCACTGAGGGCGATTCTAGTGTAGCATTTTTGTTTAAGTTGTAAAGCACTAAGGACATTGCTGATTGAAGGGGGGGGGGATTGCAATACCCCAGTTTTGACCCCATGGTATTTAATTGTACATAATGTAAAAATTGTATGAAAATCATGGCAAGGAGCTCAAGGCCAAGGCCCTGCCATTGATTAATATTTGTCGATAGGTGATCAGGGTTGATACCTATGGGTTTGGTGCTATGTCAAGCACAATATAAATATATATCTTGATATATCATGTAAATGTATGAAATTAATATAACACCACAACTAGCTATGGGAATGCAAACGTTAAAGAGATGGGGGCATGATTCCACAAGGGATAGGTGTTGATGTATTTGTAACTTCAGAATTTATTCACTTGTATATCCTATGTATTGTACCACGATGTTTATTTCGGGAAGTGTCTCTAATGTATTTGAGTCATGTCATACCCCGATGTTCCTATCAGGAGATTCAATAATGTCAACAAGTCATGTAAAGTCATAGTGGGTAACTCTCTTATTGATCAAGGGTTGAATTCCCCATAGTTGTGGGGCACTAGGGTTATTAGACTCTCCCAGAGAAGTTGGCCCAAGGTGAGTTAATGTAAGTCGAACCATTAGTACCCTAGTTGTGGTTACTCGATCCTACATAACTGAGTTAGGATTACTTGAGCCTACATGATAGAGTTAAAGTTTTAGTGAACGAAATAATATAAATAGAGAGTGAGCCTCTCTATTTATTACACACACACTCACTCACTGGGGCTCATGAGTGAGAGAGAAGAAGTTGGGATCAGAGAAACAGACTAATGCTGTCAGGAGATCATTTTACTATTTTTGGGTTTTACTTTTGGTGTTGATTCTATCTCTAAGGAATTTTTGGGTTTTTCTCATTTATGGTTTCCCTGAGGAAAACCTGTGTCTATTGTCTCTTGTGTTTGATTGATGTGCTTATTATTCTCTCAGTTAAAGATCCTAAGATAATGCTAGCTTAAATGATAAAAATCTAACATGGTATAAGAGCTAACCTAAGAAGAAGACATTGTGCAGCTACAGAAGCTAGGGCTTCTTAATTTTTGGGTCTCTCTCCACAATCCATCAGCAAAAGTATGCTACGCTAACTCTCCATTGAAGGGTGCATCTTTCTCTCAAAGAAGAATTTGATTCCTGACATTTTCAGTTTTTGGTGCAGGAAATTAGGGCTTTTTACAGAAGAGCAATTTTTGAGTGAGCCCAGCATAGGATTTCTCTCCTCATCAAAATCGAAGTTTAGAGACCTGGGTCAATATTTTTGGTTGGGTGTAACTCTGGGAAAGTCAAACCCTATTTTGAACCTTAGCTGGAAAAACCCTAAATACTAAAACTGATAAGTTTTGGTAAATTTGCTATATCTCAAGATTAAAGAAGTATGAGAGGCCAAAAAATTCACAGGTTGAAGCTAAAATCAATATGTACACTATGTACAAGTTTCAGCCTCAAATTTTCTATATTCTAGGAGATATGATTCCTCCAAGTTAGGATTTTAGCCTCTCCCAGGATTCATCCCTAAACAAGAAACCCGGAGAGAATTTCTATATCTCGGGCTACAAAGGTCTAAATGAAATTTTTGAAGATTTTATAGAAATGGAATCTAATTTTCTTTATTTGGTATAAGTTTCAAACCCCGAAGATGAAAAAGTGACACATGGCAGTCTGTACAACTTCTCTACTCTGAACAGGCCTAAAACAGGTAACCTTGGGAAAAAAATCATAAGTCCCAATTGGTGAAACCAATTATAATGAAAACTATGGTTTTAGAAAAAGAACAAATGAGGCTACCAAAATACAAAATTTCAGATTCATAGGAGTAGTAATTTTGGAGATATCGCAGAAACAGTATCAGGAATTTCTGCAAAAGAAATTGGTAAACTAGGGCTTCCTGTTCCGAGAGCTTCCCTCCACTGTTTTCAAAAAAGGAGTAAATTGGAAAGCTATCCTTGAAGATTTCTATCCTTATATCAAATAATATCTAAAATATTCCAAATTTTAAAAATTAGGGTTTCTCTGAAAAACCCTAGATCAGCCAGCTCCGGAATCAGGACAGACACCTCAAATCGGTAAGATCTAATATTTTGTTATTTTCATTTGAAGTTCTCATTTCAAAATGATATATCACATTAGCTTGATGATAATCTTGGTGAAGTTGACAACTTCCAAGCATGAAAGTATAGGATCTCACTAGTTATTAAAGGAAATGAATTGGAGACCTACATAAGTAGTGAGGTTCCAGTTCCAAAGGGAGATGAGGCTAAAAGACTTACACAGGAAGAACTTGGTCAAGGCCATGAAGATCATTGATGATTCAATCAAGGATCACCTTATACCCCAAATTGGCTTCCCTAAAGACACAAAAAGAGATGTTTTATTCCTTGACCAATCTATTTGAATGAAAGAACATAAATCAGAATATGACCTTGAGAAACTAGTTGAAGAATGTGAAGATCTAGAATGCAGAGACCACACAGTCATACTTTACAAGGGTCTCTCAAATCAAAGAACAACTTGAAGAGGTAGAAGAAGAAGTGGAGAATGTAGAAGTTGTGATAACCACCTTGAACGGCCTCCTAGGATCATGGGATTCATTCATTCGAGGAATGTGTTCCAGAAGGATGTGATTACTTTCAACTGACTTTGGGAAGAAGAAGAAGCTCGACTCATAATAAGAGAAGAGAAGATGGGAGCAATTGAAGATCAAGCTCTCACCATCCAAGAAGATCCCTCAAGCGATAAGCAATACGAAGGACTCAACTCTTGAAGAAACTCTTATCCATCTTAGCATTTGGATAATAAATGATGAATGAAGAAGATGATGAAGCTGAAGACTCAAGAAGGAGTCTACCCACAAAACAAATAAAGATAAGTAGTCAATTGTCATTTCATGATATTGTTTTGTTATGCATTTTTTTATATTCAGTTGATGTGTTATGCATGATAGAATGTTTGCATTAATGACATTATACTACTAATATGCATGTAATGGGTAATTAGCTCATGGTGCTATACAAATCTCCATTGCTACTTATCTAGAATGAAACCTATTTGATGACATATTGGATTAGTGCACAATCTCAATTTTTTCCTGGTAGAGATGGAAGGCATCTAGAAAGTTTCAGTGAGATATGGATGAATGTTGTATTGGCTAAAATAGTTGCATAATCATATATCTTGATGCAAAAGAATTTTTCATTATGAATATACCTTATGAAATGTTTCTAACCATACAACTAATGCATTTGACTTGTAGGAAAGATTGCGTAAAATCGCCTACAAGCAAAGAAGGATGCGACTTGTTCCGAAGAACAAGTGATGACAATTCAAGATGAAGAATAATATGATGAATGCAGCGACATCATTGATGCAAAATCTTCCAGCTATGAAGAAGTAACCAAGAAGAAAGGGAAGACCAGTTCAACAAGAATGATGTCAAGGATGCAGTATCGATACGTGAAGGGAAGGTCATAGTTCCACCATGCAATAGATGAAAACATCATGGGATACAAGGAAAGACTCATAGCACGAGGCTTCTCCTGAAAAGAATGCATATAATATGAAGAGACATTTGCAGCCAATGGGAGTTGAGACACATGATAGGAAGAATCATGTGTGCAAATGAAAGAAGGCCTTGTACGAGCTCAAAATACACCCATGGGATAACACATACATGATGAGCTTGATGAAGATATTAACCTTTGCTACAAGGTTGAAGATGAAAGCCTATAGAGGATGACAAGCTCATTGATGGGTGCAACAAGAACTTTTGAAAAGGTTCAAGATAGAGGATCTTGGTATCCAGTGACCCTAGATGAATACATAGAATATTAGTAGCAGATGAAGTTACCTGTCACTCTAGTACAGAACGGTTCAGTTCATAGAGTATGAAAGACAGAGGGAGAATTATGTTGCGCTTCATAGGGAGTGGCTATAGAAGATTCTGAGGTTCGACATGGTACAATAGGATGGACAACTTACTGATTATTCTAGGCTTTGCTGAGAGTAAAGTGGATTCCAAACTTTTCTTCAAGGTTGAAGGTGGAAGACCAGTGATGCTCCTATTACATGTCGATGATTTGTTCCTGACAGAAAAGAGGGACTCATTAAAGTTTCAAGAAGGAGACTTGCTGTCGAGTTCAAGATGAAGGACTTGGATATGATGCACTACTTTATAAGCATGGAGGTGTGGCAGAATCTCCTTGGGACAAGGGAAGTATGCAGTAGAGATCCTGAAGAGGTTCAGGATAATGGACTGCAAGGCCATGACCACACCTATGGAATTGAACCTGAATCTATTGAACCTGAAGCTATTGAATGATGCTTCATCAGAGTCGGTTGATTCCATGATGTATCATCAGATTATTTGTTCCTTGATGTACCTGAAAAATACAAGACCGGATATTTGCTTTGTTGTGAACACTTTGAGCCAATTCCTGACAGATCCGAGATATGTTCACTTAACTACTGCAAAGCATTTTCTGAGGTACCTAAAGGGTACAGATGATTATGGGCTCATGTATGAGGTGAATCAAAAGATTAACCTGGAGGGTTATGTTGATTAAGATTGGGCAGGTAGTTCCATCAATAGGAAGAGCACTTCAGGGTGCTACTTCAGTATGGAATCAGGTGTGATCTCTTGGTTTAGTAGGAAGCAGTATTGCATGGCACTGAGTATAGCTGAAGCAGAGTATGTCACAGCTTGTTCAACTAGTTGTGAGGCAGTATGGATTAGGAAGCTAGTGTCTGATTTATTTGATCTCTAGTTGGACGCTACCTGTATATATTGCGACAACCAGAGTTGTGTGAAGTTGTATGAGAACTCGGTGTTCCATGACAAGTTGAAGCATATCGGGATAAAATATCACTATATCAGTGATATGGTGCAAAGGGGAGCAATGAAGATCCAATATATTGCTACGGACGAGCAGATAGCTGATGTGTTGACTAAACCATTGGCTAGAGTGAAGTTTGAGTACTTAAGGGAGAAGCTTGGTGTTCTCCAGATTGAGGTTCCCTCCAAGGGGAAGTGATGAGTCCATGAGCCATTCTGACATGGTGAGAGGATTGGTTCCTTCCATGGTCAGATGTAAGGGCTAACCCATTCTATCATGGTGAGAGGATTGGTTCCTTCCATGGTCATATGTGAGTGATGAGACATTCTGATATGACTATGGGATTGGCTCCCACATGATTAGATCTAATTACTAAAGGCCATTCTCTGAGAGAATGGAGGCACTTGGTCGGTTACTAGGAATTTGGTTCAGTTTGGGACTGACACTCAGCCTAGGGTTGAGAGCCTTTCTTACATGGTTTATAGGATTTGTTCCTCCCATGGTAAGATGTAAGTGCTAAGCCTTTCTTACATGGTTGATAGGATGTGTTCCTCCCATGGTAAGATGTAAGTTTTGAGCCTTTCTTACATGGTTGATAGGATGTGTTCCTCCCATGGTAAGATATGAGTGTTGTTCCTTTCTTACATGGTTGGTAGGATGTGTTCCTCCCATGGTAATATATAAGTACTGTGCCTTTTTTACATGGTTGATAAGATGTGTTCCTACCATGGTAAGATATAAGTGTTGAAGAAGAAGAAGGCCTACTTGGAGGCTAGGCCTACAACCAGCATAAAAAAGGGTTGGCTCTATAGAACTTCCTGTGATGAGAAGAATCAAGATATAGCACCCGTGATGATGATGAGTGATGATCCAAGAGTGACGATCCAAATCCAGTGATGATACAGATCCAGTGATGATGATCAAGTAGTGATGATCCAGATCCAATGATGATCCAGATCTAGATGAAGATGATGAGAACTCGATGATGATCCAAATGATACAGAGAAGAATACTTGTATTGATAAATTGTGTCAAGAGAATACCTTCCTAGTTAAGAGGGAGTGTTGATGTATTTGTAACTTTGAAATGTATTCACTTGTATATCATGTGTATTGTACCCTGATGTTTATTCGAGAAGTGTCTGTAATGTATTTGAGTCATTTCATACCCTGATGTTCCTATCGGGAGATTAAATAATGTAAACGAGTCATGTAAAGTCATAGTGGGTAACCCTCCTATCGATAAAGGGTTAAAGTCCCCACAGTAGTGGGGAACTAGGGTTATTAGACTCTCCCAGAGAAGTTAGCCCTAGGTGAGTTAATGTAAGTCGGGTCATTAGTACCCCAGTTGTGGTTACTCAAGCCTACATAACTGAGTTAGGATTACTCGAGCCTACATAACAGAGTTAAAGGTTAAGTGAATGAAAGAATATAAATAGAGAGTGAGCCTCTCTATTTATTACACACACACTCACTCACTGGGGCACATGAGTGAGAGAGATGAAGCTAGGATCAAAGAAAGAGACTATTGCTGTCGAGAGATCATCTTACTATTTTTGGGTTTTACTTTTGGTGCTAATTCTATCTCTGAGGAATTTGCGGGGTTTTCTCCTTTATGGTTTTCCCAAGGAAAATCTGTGTCTATTGTCTCTTGTGTTTTATTGTTGTGCTTGTTATTCTCTCAGTTAAAGATACTAAGATAATGCTAGCTTAAATGATAAAAATCTAACATGGTATCAGAGCTAACCTGAGAAGAAGACATTGTGCAGCTGCAAAATCTAGGGATTCTTAATTTTTGGGTCTCTCTCCACAATCCATCAGCAAAATTATGCTAGGATGACTCTCCATTGAAGGGCGCATCTTTCTGTCAAAGCATAATTTGATTCCTGGCATTTTCAGTTTTTGGTGTGGGTAATTAGGGATTTTTATAGAAGAGGAATTTTTCAATGAGCCAGACATAGGATTTCTCTCCTCATAAAAATCTAATTTTAGAGACCTGGTTCAATATTTTTGGTTGCGTGTAACTCCAGGAAAGTCAAACCCTAGTTTGACCCTGAGCTAGAAAAACCCTAAATACTAAAACTGGTAACTTTTGGTAAATTCACTATATCTTAGGATCTCAAAAGTATAAGGGGCCAAAACGTTCACAAGTAGAATACAGAATCCTAATGCACATTGTATCCAAGTTTCAGCTTCAGATTCACTATATTCTAGGAGATATGATTCCTCAAAGTTAGGGTTCCAGCCTCTCCCAAGATTCATCCCTAAACAAGACACCTAGAGATAATTGCTATATCTTGGGATACAAAGGTCCAAATGAAATTTATGAAGATGATCCATAAATGGCATGGAATTTAATTTCTATGGTATAATTTTTAGACCCCGAAGATGAAACAGTGACACATGGTAGTCCGTACAACTTCGTTATTCTGAACAGTCCTGAAACAGGTCACCTTGGGAAAAATGCTCATAAGTCAAAATTGGTGAAACCAATTCTAATGAAACCTATGGTTTTAGAACAAGGATATATTATGCTACCATATTATGAAATTTTAGACACATAGGAGTAGTACATTTGGAGATATCACAGAAACAGTATCAAGCATTTCTGTAGAAGAAATTGGTAAACTAGCGCTTCCTGTTTCAGGAGCTTCCCTACATTGTTTTCAGAAAAGTAGTACATTGGAAAGCTTGCCTTTAAGAGGCCTATATTTTTATCTAATCAGATCTAAAAGACTCCAATTTTTAAAAATTACAGTTTCTTTGACAAACCCTAGATCAGCCAGCTTCAGAACCAGGACGGACACCTCAAATCGGTAAGATCTACTATTTTTCTATTTTCATTTGAAGTTTTCATTTCAAAATGATCTATCGCATCATCTTGATAAAAATCTTGGTGAAGTTGACAACTTCTAGGAATGGAAGTATAGGATCTCATTAGTTCTTAAAGGAAATGAATTGGACACCTACATAAGGAGATGAGGCTAAAATGCTTACACAAGAAGAACTTGGTCAAGGCTAAGAATATCATTGTTGATTCAGTCAAGCATCACCTTATACCCAAAATTGTCTTCCCTAAAGACACCGAAAGAGATGTTTGATTCCTTGACCAAGATATTTGAAGGAAAGAACATAAATTAGAAGATGACCTTAAGAAACTAGTTGAAGAATGTGAAGATCCAGAATGCAGAGACCATACAGTCATACTTTGCAACGGTATCTCAAATCAAAGAACAACTTGAAGCGGTAGAAGAAGAAGTGGAGAATGCAGAAGTTATGATAAACACTTTGAACGGCCTCCCAGGATCATGGGATTCATTCATTCGAGGAATGTGTACCAAAAGGAATTGATTACTTTCAATAGATTTTGGTAAGAAGAAGAAGCTCGACTCATAATAAGAGAAGAGAATATGGGAGCAACTGAAGATCAAGCTCTCACCATCCAAAGAAGATCCCTCAAGCGATAAGGAATACAAAGGACTCAACTCTTGAAGAAACTCTTATGCATCTTAGCATTTGGATAAGAAATGATGAATGAAGAAGATGATGAAGCTGAAGGCTCAAGAAGGAGTCTACCCACGAAACAAATAAAGATAAGTATTCAATTTTTATTTCATGATATTGTTTTGTTATGCATTTGTTTATATTCAGTTGATGTATTATGCATGATAGAATGTTTGCATTAATGAAAGTATACTACTAATATGCATGTAATGGGTAAGTAGCTCATGGTGCTATAAAACTCTCCATTGCTACTTATCTAGAATGAAACCTCTTTGCTGACATATTAGATTAGTGCACAATCTCAATGTTTTCCTGGTAGAGATGGAAGGCATCTAGAAAGTTTCAATGAGATATGGATGAATGTTGTATTGGCTAAAATAGTTGCATAATCATATATCTTGATGCAAAAGAGTTTTTCATTATGAATATACCTTATTAAATGTTTCTAACCATACAACTAATGCATTTGACTTGTAGGAAAGATTGTGTAAAATCACCTACTAGCAAAGAAGGATGCGACTTGTTCCGAAGAACAAGTGATGACAGTTCAAGATGAAGAATAATATGACAAATGGTCGTAGAATGGATTTGTGAAGGGAGGAACGAATGTTACAGTGATGTACAGGGGTTCCTAATCCTAAAAATGGTGGAAATGTGATTTAGGTTCCATTCTCGGTGTTTGGAAAGAGAACAAGTGTTCTTGAAGTAAAAAATTTAACTTATTTGCATTATGGGGTATGGGGACATGACATGTATATACATTAAGTACCTCTTAATGGTGGATGTACTTCTTATGTATTTCTTCAAACTGGATTTCATATATTTCTTCAAACAAGGATATTGAATCCTCTTTGACATCAATTGAATGTACTTCCACAATATGGATGTACTTCTTGTGTTCAAGTGGAAATTCATATACTTCTTTGAACTATATTTCATTGTATATTTCTTTAAACTGGCACAAAATTTTCATGTTATATTTGTGCTAACTTCATTCATCTTGTTTATGCAAGAGTGAACATGCCTCTCCTTAACATATCTGTTAAGCTTATTTTCCTAATGCATCCTTCTTGTTCAATGTTATTTCCTTCATGTGTCCCTTTTTTATATTTCACATCAATGAAAACACCAAGGTTCAACACAAATGTCATTCCTTTGTCCTTGCATAATTGACACTCCATATTCTCTAGCACAGGGCCAACTTAAGGTATGGATCAGTGTGTAAAGTAGCAATCATGTACCTTAAAATGTCTCAAGATCAAGATCATTAATAAGGGTGATTTATGGAATTGCCTTTTTTAATTACCATGTTCTATTACCATGGATCAAAATCATCTAACCACTTATGCAACATGTCTTATCATTGTAATATAAATAAAGACACTATTTTATTCTTAATAAAAACTGAAACCCAAAACCAAGAAAGGAAAAACACAAAATTTCAATAACATCAGAATTATCAAAAACAAAAAAAATGAAGAAGTCTTTTATTTATTTGATCAAGAATCCCTTAAAATTTTGGCAACTGGTAGTGTTACCCTTATTTAAATCAATCAATACAATGTGATCTTTTCATGTATACTTGTAGGCTTCACTGGGTCTTGAGTCATATATTTCACCATTAAACTTACATTGTTGTCATGGACTCTAAGAACAAACTTATACCATCCATTGATTTTTTTTCACCTAGTAATTGTGACAAACTCATACCTTTCATATGGATTCACCTCCATTGTCCCAATTGTTAAAGTTATAGCATTACGATTCATTCTCCAAGTCAATTTTGTGCATCAAGATTGAGCCTCATGTGTTGAGTTAGTGCCTTAGTGAGCATTAATTGGACTCAAGAAACTTGAAGTATATCTTCGGTTTGACTCAAGAATGACTAAGCCTTAAGTATAAAGGTTATGCCTCATGTGTTGAGAAAAGTTCTTTGCATGTCAAATTGATGGTCTTGTATAGTCTTGTTTGTCAATACTAAGGTCTTGTGTGTCAATACAGATCCTCAGATGTGTTGAGGTAAAGCTTTGCAAGTCAAAGCATGAATGGTGTGTGATGTACTACTAACCATGTTATTAGAGATGGATAAGCTATTAAGATTCCTCTAGAGACTTGATACCTCTAGAGTGAATTACTATACTAATTAGAGGAAATTTCAACTCAAAATGGGCTTTTTAACTTTAAATCAAATTCCATGTCATCATGTGTTAGCCAATGAAATTGCTTTAAATTTGAAATACCGTATAGGTCTTAAACACTTTTTTAATATAAATTTGGGGATAGGTATCATAAAAAAACTACTTTTTTTGAGTGATGATCATGAGTGATGATGATGACATCATCATCACATTTTTTCAGGTATTTCTTGTTTTTGGGGTAGAGGGGTCTGTCAAAAGTATGCCGAGTGGGTACTCATTGGATGCGGAATTTAATTCCGCATCCAACGAGCTCTCCCGATCAAAATTTGAGTAAAAACACGGGGAGATATGTCGAAAATACAAACAAAAAAGTAGTTTTTTTCTTTTCTTCCTCCAACATTAATAAATATTATTTTATTATTTAACTATTATTTTATTAATTTTTTTTAGGAGGCCCATTTTGAGTTTAAATTTCCTCTAATGGCCGCATATGACCACTTGGAATGATAGTAGAACAAGATGATCACATCATTGAAAAAATATCCTTAGTATATTTGATATGATAAATAAATTAAAGTTGACACAACTGACCATGCAAATAAGTTAAGAGATAAAATGTAATGATATTAGAGAGAAATCGAATTGTTCACTTCATTGATGATAAAGACTTCAGTTAATTAAAGGAGAAATCAAATTGATCACTTTAGTGATGGTATCAAGAAGGACTTCAGTTAAAAGAGTTAACTAAGTGCTAATAAAGAGGATCTAGTTAACCACAATTTTTTGCATAATGACACTTTAGTTGAACTAAAATATGACACTTAAGTTATGACACTTGAGTTATGACACTTGAGTTATGACACTTTTGTTACGACACTTTCATGACAACACTTGAGTTAGCATGCTAACTAAGTGGTCTAGCATCTAGTTGGAAGGTGAGTTCATCCTAAAGTCAGAAGAGAAACGATATATGTCAGTAATGAAAATTATTGTGTATTTTCTATGTATGATTGATGATATAAATGTGTAGAGTGAATTCATACATCAAGGCATTCATTATTTTGTGCATTTGACTAAAAAGTGCAAATTGGTTGTGTGTTGGAATATTTGTTGTTGGGTTCTTCTATTATTCTCTCTTCTCTTTTTCTCTAATACTGCACCATGGGTGCTTGGTATTTCTCTTTGATATTGCACCATGGTTACTTGATGGAATATTCTCATTGTAAAGACATTCTCTGCTGTCTATCAATATACTAAGGAATATTTTGTTGGGTTTTTCTCCCTCAAGTACTAGGTGAGTACTAGAGGGTTTCCCTAGGGTAAATTATGTGTCTCAAGTGAATGTTTATGCTTTGATTATTCAATTGTTTTAAGTGCTACTATAATTCCACAGTTAAGAACAAAACTCAACACCAATTACATTTTCAACATTAGTCATCTCTCAATCTTTAAGTTAACACCCAATTATAGTTTTTTATCCAATCAATTGTCATTTTATGGCTCACTCAAGAATATTCTTTCATTTATACCCATCATGACCTAATCCCACTCAATCTAATCCAAGTCCTTACATTTATCAATGTTTCTAGCACCTCATATTATTTTGTGGAGAATTAATATTCCCTTTCTCCATTGGGTTTGATCCTATTAGAAGTATAATGAAGAAATTATGATTGAAAAAGCAACTAAAATGTGTACATAAACTACCATTTTTTATAAAACTACTAACAATATTATAAATATAGTCCTCTTTAACATAACTAATTTACTAGCAAATCATTTTGCACAAATAATAACTAAGTTATGATATCTACTAGTGTATTAACCCATCAATTGTTGCCTTTTTTTATTAGTATATATTACTAATTTGTATAAATGTGAATAATGTATAAATTGTTGTAAATATTTATTTTTTTACATAACATTGTCAAGTCACCAATATTAATAAAAAAATCCCTAAAAATATGGTTTCGCCTTTAGATATTAAAATACATTATTGAAGCAAACATTGGTTTGAAACATTGAATAGAAAGAAAATAAATTAACATGTTGATAAGGAAACTTTTCACCTTATTGAAATTTGTCTCTCCTCTACTCTTTTTTGTTTCAAAGGTAAATTCTATGAACAAACTAAAGGCCCTTCCATGGGATCTTGTTTATCCCCTGTTGTTGCCAACATATTTATGGAACACTTTGAAAAACTGTCCCTTAACTCTTTTTCCCTCAAACCAAAATGTTGGTTTCGGTTTGTAGACGATACATTTTTTATTTGGCCACACAGACGAACCTCCCTTGACAAATTTCATAGTCACTTAAATAACATTTCACCTCACATTAAATTTAACATGAAAATCCAACAAGATGACTCCATTACCTTTCTTGATGTCTTGGTCACCTGATAACAAGGCGGCTCTCTTTATTATCAACTATATCGAAAAAGGACCCACATCAATCACTACCTTTGTGCCTACTCTCATTACCACCCTTCTCAAAAATATGTTGTCCTCAAAAATCGATCACCAAAGTAGTTTGAATATCTGATCCCTAACATCTTAATCAAGAAAGAGCACACCTTAGTAAATCTCTCATGACCAATGGGTACTCTAGGTACCTCATTAACAAAACTTTTCAGCAAGTCCTGCATCCCAATCCCAAGCCCCCCAAACCCACCCTACCACCCCTTTCAATTCTCTCTTTGCCCTATATTCATGGCACCACAAATCACATTTCTAAACTTTTAATTAAAAAGAACATCAAAACCATATTTAAACCCCATAAGACCCTTAAGCAATTATTTAGGACCGCTAAAGATAAATCCAACCCCTTCCTATCCCATGGTGTCTACCAAAGTCCATGTTCATGTGGGAAAACCTACATTGGAAAAATAGGTAGATCCATTCAAAATCGTCTCAAAAAACACATCGTTGATACCAATCATAATCGAGTTAACAAATATGCAATTGTTGAACACTCTTTCAAGTCTAAACATCACATTTGCTTTGATCAAACTAAAATCCTTGCCTCCACTTCTCATTATTCATCATGACTCATTAGAGAAGCCATTGAAATTGAAAAAATCCTAACAACTTTAATCGAGAAGATGGCTATAAACTACGTCAATCTTGGAGACCTATGATCCATCACCATTAATACCTTACTCATTTATTCACTACTCTTTTTTTCTTACTTTTTCACCCTAGGTTTTGATTATTCTTATTTTATTTTATTTATTCTTATTTTAATTTATTTATTTATATGTTATGAATGCTTACCATTCTATTTTTTCTTAAATACCCCCTTTTTAGGTTTTTAAGATTTCTTTCATTAAGTCAAACCTTTAACTCCCTTTTTTTACTCCACTTTCAACTGGTTTTTTTAAATTAATAGATAATTCAACAATTCTTCCATCCCTTTTAATTTCTTTTAATCTTTTTAACCTTTGATTTTTCTCCACCTAAGTTCAAATAAAAATTAAAAATAAAATAAAATCTTCTTTTTTAATAAAATAATATATTTATTTTATTGTATTATTTAATTTGTCAACCTTATTTTTCTCAAATTTATCCCAAACGTTTTTTTCTATACTTTTTATAATCAACGACTAGTTTTTAATTTTCTATATATACTCTACTTCCGTCTTCTTTTTTATTGTGCTATAACTTCCAATGATTCCGATGATGGGTGGAGGGTCCACCCCAAATTCCTCGGTCACTTCTAAATTTATACACAATGCAAATCCATAAGTTTACACACAACTTAACATGTACTTAATCAAACAATACACTAGAATCAAAATACCGTAATTCATTATACAATACTGTTATGTAACCTAGTCAACAATATATACAAACATCAAATCATTGTAACCCATTAAGGAATACACTAAAGTAACCTATTAAACAATATATAACATCACAAACTCTTTCATATATTTTTGAAAATACTTTCAAAAGTTAAGTACAATGAGTCTCCAACTCCAAAGCCTAAAAGTAATAATCTCAAATTAGACAACATAAACAAACTCAACAACAATCATTCTCCATGAACATTAAAAAAAACAACATAAACAAACTAAATAACAACTACAGTTCCATACAAAGAAACAAGTAGGTAACGTTGTTATTGAGACTCATTATTATGCTTTAGAAGAACAACTTACTTCCTCTAATATTCTTGTAGCCGCAACATGAACAGGT
>LPNX010502925.1:781158-804988 GCA_001517045.1 Pseudotsuga menziesii | reverse complement strand
ATGTAGTGCCATTTAAAAATAGTTTTAAAAACTATTTTATTTATAGTAAATTAAGATAATAATTTATCTTAATAAGTGAGATTAGCTACATAGTTATTTAATATATGTCTCTTAATATATATATATAAACTATTTTTAAGAGCCAAGTACTAGGCATCTATGTTGCTTATCTCAACTATTGGTAGTGACAAAAGCTCTCCTATTCATAAAGACAAGTAAACTCATTTTGGATATTTAATTTCAAGGACTTACTTAATAACTAATTAATTGATATACACATAGAAATATAAACAATGACAGTTACAAGAAGTAACAAGTAATGCAACAACCTATAAACAACAAGTAATCTCACATAGAAATATAAGTACCATGGCAACAAGTAAAACATTGTTTCAAGTTTGAATGTTTCATAATTTCTTTAACTTTTAGCTTTAAACTATATACAATATCACAATAAAATATTTTTAAGAGGCAGGTATAAGCATCCTTGCTGCTATTTCACTTGTTTGTCTTGTAGTCAGCAATGGGAAATTTCCACCCCCACAATTATTAGAAATAAAATTGTGCAAGAAGAATATGAAGGTAGAGAAAGCAGTTCTACTCCTCACATATTGTTACCACAATATGGAAGATGAAAGGTCAAAATATTAGCAGCAAGACATAATCACCTCACCAAATGAGAAAGAATAGGTTGAAAGTCAGACTGAATAGTTTCAGGATAAGCAAAGATGGCAGACATGTTAGGCCATCTTTTGGCCCATCCCAAGAAAAGAAGATGCCCAAGAGAATTGATTTCTTAATACAAAGAAACTAAGGAGGAGAAAAATTCCAAGAGGGTAGGAAATGAGGAAATCTGTAAGAACCATGGAGGGGATGCCTCATGGAATTCCCCTCTTTATCTAATCTCTATAAATATTTACTACACAAATAAAGAGGCACTTTTACAGTTATTGGAGAGAATATTCTGATTTCTCATGCTTGTATTCCTCGCTTTTAGTATTCTATCATAGCATGGTTTTATGTATGAAGATCATCACTTTGTTTCCTTAGAGTTAAGTCATGTATTCCCTATTATTTTTGGTCTTTAGATATTTTAACTCTGTTGAACGGATACAATGAGGAACTTAACAAGTTTTATTTTCAGACTTTGTCTATGATGGCATATGAGAAATCATATTAATATTTGGGCCCATGTGGATCTCAAGAACATCATCTCTATCTGATATTAATATTATTAAATTGTACCTCAGATAATCTTCTACAGGTCTTGGCACACTACTGAATAGATATTGGTACTTCAACAGGACAATGAGAGCGCACTTCTTCTTGACTAGTTTAGTGCATTGATTATAAGGGAGTAATAAATCTTATAAGAATGGATTGTATAACTATCTTAAGCAATATATGATCAATAGTTTGCATGTGTTAGACAGTTTGAATGTGGTTTCTCAGTTAAGTAAAAGAGGGCAGTTGCATCTGTTAGCTCCAATTTTATTAAGTAGTTTTCTAATTTTTACTTGTATAAGTTTAGTTAGGTGCATGCAATGATGCATCTAGTAGGTAGGGAACATGCTTTAATGCCTAAAATCATTTTCAATTGAGGTAGGGAAAATGCATTTATAACCCATGCTTCCTAAAAAGAAGAATGAAGAGATTTCTAAATATCTGAACCATGGACCTCCAATGCAAAAAGTGTCATGTGTTAGATGAAGTTAGCACAAAGAGGTCATCAAAGGCCTAAGAATTAATTTCACAGGAGAACTTCTTGGAGTTAGAACATCTGGCTCCACTAGGGGATAATGCTTCCCTATAAGGAATCAAAAACCCCAAACATGTCCCTTCTCTCCTTTTGGTATGGATTCATTCTTTTGATAGTTGATTCTTCACTACTCATTTTTACATGAAAATTTCTATTGGAAAAGCATCTAACTTGAAAAAAAACTATGCCAATGCTCAATGGAGAGCTTATTTATGTACATAATTTCTTACTCTAGTCATTGAATACAATCTGCTAATGTAAACTCAAACGTGCAACGGAACCAAGAAATTAGTTGACCAAATGAATAAGCCTTATTCATGCATTTGGTTAACAAGGGAAACACTAATATGAATAACTATGATCCATAATAAAAATGCAAATCATGCTTATAGTTCTATAACACTATTCCTATGAGGATAAAACCACTTGATATCTTAACCATTATTGACTCCAACCAAGCAACAATAGGATCATCAAGAACATGAGAAAAAGAAGTTTGAAAATCCAGCTAAGACAAAGGTTTTTCTCACTTTTCATGATGGCTTGATGGTATTTGTATAATGGCGAGATTTTCTTTCCAAAATATTGAATCCACTAGCTTCTTGTGATTTCAAATGAGAAAAAAGAAGACAACAAGCTACCTTCAATATCTTCATACCTTTAATTGGTTATTGACTATTAACACCTTCTTCAATTCTTTGTTCTATACTATTGAAACATTGCATATGAGCATATTTTGTGACCCTGCTTTTTTTCTCCTTACTTTCTCTTAATTCTATATGAAACCCAAACATGTTATGGTAGAATAAATTTTAGGTTCTAGACAAGGGGATGCATAATTATTTTGATCCTCTACATGTTAAGATAGAAGAAATTTTAGGTTCTGGACAGGAGAATGCATAACTATTTTGATACTCTATCATATATCCATTTGTAGTCAGAAAATCTAGTGTCTACATATTTTGAAATGTTCAACTCTTTCTCTTTGTCAATGTATATAACCCCAATATAGATCCATCTAAAATGGGATCTACCAAGCATGGAGAGGGATTAAATCTCTCAAGGTGCAAACCCTTTTTTAGAGTGGAAATGTGTAATCTAATTTTTATGGTTTTAGTTTATATAATTTATGTTGTTTTAAATATATGCAATTCTAAATCATTTAAATTCAATTTAAGCCAAAAAGTTATTTCTGATAACTTTTTATTATTTTTTATAAAAAACACGTGTCAACAATACGATGAGCACAGAAGGAGTTACACATCTCTCCCGTACTGGGTTGTAGAATGCACCTCTTTGGTGCAACCATCACAACTATGACTCTCTTTAACCAAGTATTTATCCACACCTTCCTCGTTATCATGTTGGATAGTAATGTCTTCATGTTGCTTTGGGATAGTAGAATTCTTGTCAAACTGTTGATGATAATTCATGTGTATAGATGCATCTCCATCAAGATCTATATTTCTGGTGTTTGAAATATATATATGATGTAATCTTAAATTAAGAACCAATTTCTCAATACCTTCTATATCTTCCAATACTTGGAATCATGTACTAAATTTTCATGATTTTACATTTTTTCCAATTTTTTGTCCATATGTGTTCTAAGTAAAGTTTAATTAATTTGTATACTTTGTAAATGGGGTTTATTAAACTTCTTAATACAGTCACCATTTCCCAAACCTTGATGTTCATAATTTTCAAATTCACATTTTTCATGCAAGTTTACCTTTAAAATGTAATTATGGAGAATAAATAATAATTTAAGGCAGTACTAGTGAGTTTATTACCCTATATTTCAAAATCACCCTTGTCAAATTTCCGGTGTCTGATCATTTAGGTAAGAATAAGACCTTCATTTTCTTAGTGAGTTGATTACCCTATATTTCAAAATCACCCTTGTCAAATTTCTGGTGTATGATCATTCAAGTAAGAATAAGCCCTTCATTTTCTTGGAAACCTTTATGTGCAAAATTTTCCATACATTTCTCACATACCTATATCATTGTGGTCAAGAGAGGAAGAAAAAAGAATCCATCATTGTCAAAATCATTAGTGCATACGAAATTTATCAAATCCTCAAAAGATGGTGGAATCTCTTGGTTATTTTCTGGGATAGAGATCTCTTATTGATAATTTTGGGTAGCAATGTTTTTATCATAATCTTGATTTTGACATTCTGAAATAGGATGTAGTACTGTATATTCTTGTGCATCCTCATAATAATTATCTTGGGGTACATGTCTTTCAAACTCTTTAACAAAAAATACTTTTTCATCAACACTAAGGATTTTTTCAACAACATTTAACATATGCCCAAAAATAATACTTGTCATAGCACATAATTAATAATTTCATTCGGAATGCTTATAAAAATTGCATATCTACTTTGTATTCCCTCACTTCCTTGACTCTAATACTCATCGTCAAATAGTTTGTGACATAAAAAAAAAAATATCAACCTCCTCCTACTAGATGATGTACTCATGAATGTGGAAATTTGTAGTCAAATCCCACAGAAATAACTCTCTAATATTTGTGCTCCCATTTATCAACCTTACCAATAACTTTCATCCCCATTGAGATGACTACTGACATATATACATCTATGGTTATATGATCCATGGCCTTCTTGTCCTTGAAAAGAATATCCAAGACCAACTTTGTATAAACTTTTCACATATACTAAATCATTGCAGTATCAATTCCCATGCTACATTACATAGTAGAAAAATCCCTTATGAGCATTCAATGGGATTACTTTCTCATGAATACGGATATTTGATGTTTTCACCTTTAGATTTTAAGCATTTATGATAGTAAGAATATTGGTGGAATATTAAGTAATCATTAGACCATATTTGGACGTTAAATGGCCAATGTTTGGGGACTCCCTTCTAAAGGTAGTATGAAATAATGCTTAAGCTTATAGACTTCCATCATTAGGACAATGAACAATTTTCATTGTTTCAGTGAGTGGTTGTTTCTCTCAAATCCTTGGAAAAGGAACAAAAATTCTCCAAATAAATGAAATTTAATATCTATGCGATTGGACCAGTGCTCAATTAGCATTTGAACAACTTGTGGATTTTTAGTCAAGTGCTATGCCTCCATTTTCTTAGCTCTTTATTGTTGTGTATCCATGGTGTCTAAAGTAATTTAAAATCTATGCAAATAAGAAAATTGACTATTTGATATTATGGGAAATAGATGTAGTCTTGAGAGAAATTATACCTAGACATAACCCATCACCCCTCCATTCATTGTTGTTGGATTCTTATGAGTCATAGTCCACTTCAAATTTAGTACAGTGAGATCCCTTGGAAGACGCATTGGAAATCCAATCACAAAACTATAAAATATGTGTTGTTGTCCAAGAGTAAACTCCCCCATGATTTGAAGAATATTGCCAATGGGAGGATTCTTAGCTCTTCCATGGTGATTTAGTAGTTATGCAAATGAATAATGCAAGAGAAAATTAAAAAAAAAAAGAAATAAAAATATTTTATTTTCTTATCAAAAAAAAATAAAAAACTTCTTATGTTTCTTCACACATGAAAAATAGATCTAGTCGCCATGATCCCATACAACATTTTTTTGTAAAAGTTAAAGACACATAGTCAAAGAGAAACAATGAGTGGATGGAGGAGCTTAGGGAAAAAGGTAGCCAATTGGAGGTGTTATTTGCTACCAAGTGCAAACAAAATTACAGGATTTATTGGTTGCTAACAAATCATCACGTTATCATAGAATCATGAATTAACCCAAATTTTGAGATATCCCCATATATTATTGGCACTAATTGAGGTAGCTATAAAATGAAGAACAATACATCAATGGATGTTGAACCAGCATCTAAAGTGAAAACACATAGACAAGGAGAGCAGGTTTCCAGAGGTTAAAATTTGAATTCAACCACTTTGTGAACAAGAACATACACAGTTTTGGTAGGTCTCTTACATTTGATAAAAATATAACCAAGCATATACAAACTTGCTAAAACTTTTAGGTTCTAGCACTGTTTATACAGATGAATCATCCTTGTAACTCATGTTTTAAAAAATCAGGGGGGTATAGTATTAGAATTAATGTTCCATTGATATTCATGCAATGAGTGCAATTAGATTGAATTGTTTGCAGTGTAATGGAATGAATAATACACACTGAACAAGACAAATTTCACAGAAAATGGATAAGAATTGCTCAGTATAGTTATAGTATAAACTTCACTAATCCCAACAGTATACAACAGAGTTACATAAAGGATAATTTGAATCATGTGGATATGATTCGAATCTACCAACTCAGTCTGACTACATGCCTAACTAGAAGTGTCTAAATCACTATCGAAGCTAACTAGTTAAGCTCAAGTTGTATAATTCGGTCTCTCAATTAGTTATAATCAATTAAATTAGTATAACTGATGTAGTAGCTAAGAATAGGTGTCTATCCACATGCATCCATGCAATACTGGTGCTAACTAAACTGGAGGACATCTAACTGAATGTAATTGAAGCATAACTAAGCTTGACTAGTCACCAACTGCCAACAACCGAAGGAGGTTGGTGTCGACACTCCCAATGGCTTGTAAATTGTAGGGATTGGTCTAGGAGGCACATAAATTGATGCATGTATGTGCAATCAGTTGCGTTTAGCCTCTATCTGTGTTCCCCGCACTCTAGTGACTGGTACATGTGTTCCCATTAGGCCAAGTGGACCCAATGGTACTAGTGGACCCAATAAGAATTAAATGACTCCTAAGTTAGGAAAATATAATCTAAGAGACTAGTTTGGACAATGGAGGATTATAAATCCTAACATATAGTCCTAAAATAAATCCCCATTCCATGAATTTGGGGCGAATGGGAGATCCAAGCTTGATTCAAACCATATGAGAGACAAATCGCTCAGAAGAAATACCCATTCCTAAAAATCGAGGAAAATGGAATATTGGGCTTCAAATTTCATGGGAGAAATCCAAAAATTATCCCTTTCCCTCGTAAATAAGCATGGATTAATCCTTTACACAATTGTTTTCTCATAAAAAAATTGGGCTATTGAAAATAATGATAAAAAATCACCACCATACAAAAAATATGCCCCGCCAAAATTGGAAACCCCTTAAATTTTGTCCATGGGTGAAATTTCGGCCCTAAATTTTTCTTTGATCTTGGCAAATTCATTGCAAGCAAATGAAATACCATTTTAGGAATGTGGAAGATGTTTTCCTCAATAGTGTAATTAGCTTCGGACCGATAGTATTACATTTAATTATTGACCTACCTATAGACTGTGGTGTGCATTTTACTAAGACCATTTTTTCATATATGCACTAATTTTACATAACACCCTGTATAAGTTGTGCACAGTTCGAATTTGAGCATAAGTTGTTTGAAAAAAAATTATCTTGGCATATTTATTGCAAGAAATAAAATATCATTTTAGAAATATGAAATAGGTTTTTTTGTAAAATGTAACTAGCTTCAAGCCCGCGGTATTACTTTCAATTATTGACCTAAGTACGAACTATGGTGTGCATTTTACTAAGACATGTTTTGCAAATTTACACTTTGTTTTTACATAACACCATTTATAGGTTTCTTCAAATCATACAGTTTTTGAACCCAAATTGGAAAAATAGATGTATAAGAAGATGGAAAATAGTAATTGAAACCATTCCAGACTAAATTGCTTAAAAATACCAAATAAACAAGGTTGGGCATGCATTTTATTGAAGTGGGTAAAGATGGGTCCAAAACATAAAAGTTGACATATTGGCAAATTCACTATGGGGGAATGAAACATGGTTTTTGAAATATGGAATACATTTTAATCAACAATGTAACTAGATTCAAGATCATGTTATTAATTTCAATTATCCATATATGTATAGACTATGGTATGCATTTTACTAAGACCATTTTTGCAAATTTACAATTTTCCTTTACATAAAACCCTTAATAAGTTTCTTCAAAGTAGGAATTTTCAAGTCAATTTGGAAAAATAGGTGTATAAGAAGGAGGAAATAGTGTTCCACACCATTTCCAACTAAAATCACTCAAAAATACCTAATAAAGAGGCTGGGCATGCATTTTAATAAAGTGGGCAAATATGGATCGAAAAAAGAAAAATTGTCATTTGGGCAAATTCATTGCAGGAAAATGAAACATCATTTTAGAAGTCATTGCAGGCAAATGAAACATCATTTTAGAAGTCTAGAAGAGGATTTTGTCAACAATTTAACTAGATTCAATCCCGCAGTATTGCTTTCAATTATTCACCTATGTAAAAATTGTGGCATGCATTTTATTAAGACCATTTTTGCAAATTTACAGTGCTTTCAGATAAAAACCTGTATGTTCGTAGCTTGACTTTGAGCATAATTTGTTTGAAAAATTGTCATCTTGGCAGATTCATTGCAAGCAAATGAAACATCATTTTAGGAATCTAAATGATGTTTTTGTCAACAATGAAACTAGCTTCATTCATAGGGTACTACCTTTAATTATTGACCTATGTAAAAAATAATGTGTGCATTTTACTAGGACCATTTTTGTGAATTTACACTTTGGTTTTACATAACACCTTGTGTAAGTTTCTTCAAAGAAGGCACTTTCTAAACCCAAGTTAGAAATATAGATGTATAAGAAGGTGGAAAATAGTAATCGGCGCCATTTGCAACTAAAATCACTCAAAGAGACCCAATAAAGAGGGTTGGGCATGTATTTACTAAATTGGGTAAAGATGGGTCCAAAAATTTTAAAAATTCATCTTTGCAGATTCATCGCTGGTATTTGAAACATCATTTTATGAATCTAAAAGAGGTTTTTGTCAACAATGTAACTAGCTTCAAACCTATGGTATTACTTTCAAGTATTGAACCAAAATTTCTTTAAAGTAAGCACTTTTTGAACCAAAATTTGAAAAATAGATGTATACGAATGTGGAAGATAATAATCCACATGTTTTCCAACTAAAATCACTCAAAATGCCTAATAAATAGGGTTGGGCATGCAATTTATTGAAGTGGATAAAGAAACGTCTATAAAAGAGAATGTCCCATCTTGGCATATTGATTGTGGGAAAATGAAACATCATTTTAGGAGTCTGGAAGAGGTTTTTTGTCAATAATGTAACTAGCTTCAAGCTCATCATAATACTTCAAATTATTGACCTATGTACAAACTATGGTGTGTGTATTACTAAGACCATTTTGTAAAATTTACATTGTTTATACATGACACCCTGACATAAGTTGTTTATAGCTTGACTTTTTGAATAATTTGTTTAGAAAATTGTCATCTTGGGAGATTCATTGTGGAAAAATGAAACATCATTTTATTAATATGAAAGAGGTTTTTGTCAACAATATAATTAGCATCAACCCCAAGGTATTACTTTCAACTATTGACGTATGTACACACTGTGGTGCACATTTTACTAATACCATTTTGGAAAATTTACACTTTGTTTTTACATAACACCCTATATAAGTTTCTTCAAAGTAGGCACTTTTTAAACACAAAATTGAAAAATAGATGTATAAGAAAGTGGAAAATAGTAGTACACACCATTTTAAACTAAAATCACTCGAAAATACCCAATAAAAAGTTTTGTGCATGCATTTTACTAGAATAGATAAAGATGGGTCCAAAAAACAAAAAATCGCATCTTAGCAGATTCATTGCGGGAAAATGAAACATCATTTTAGGAATCTGGAATATGTTTTGGTCAACAATGTAACTAGATTCAGGCATGTAGTATTACCTTAAATTATTGAACTATGTACATACAGTGATTACTAAGACCAGTTTTTCAAGTTTACACTTTGTTTTTACATAACATCATGTATATGTTTCTTCAAAGAAAGTACTTTTTAAACCCAAATTGGAAACATAGATGTATAAGAAGGTGGAAAATCGTGATCCACACAATTTCCAACTAAATTCACTCAAAAATACTTAATAAAAGGGTTGGGTGTGCATTTACTGAGTTGGGAAAGATGAGGCCAAAAAAGGAAAATTTGTCATCTTGGCATATTCATTTCGAGCAAACAAAACATCATTTTAGGAATCTTGAAGAGGTTTTTCTCAACAATGCCAAACTAGCTTCAAGCTCATGGTATTACTTTCAAATATTGACCTAGGTACAAACTATGGCATGTATTTTACTAAAACTATTTTTACATAACACCATTTATAAGTTTTTCACAGCTCGACTCTGAGCATAAGTTGTTTGAAAATGTTCCATCTTGGAAGATTCATGTGGTCAAATGAAATATCATTCTAGAAATATGAAAGAATTTTTTGTGAATAATGTAACTAGATTCAATCCCAAGGTTTTACATTCAATTATTGACCTATGTATAGATTGTGGTGTGTATTTTATAAGACCTTCTTTTGCAAATTTACACTTTGTTTTTACATAGAAACATGTATAAATTTCTTCAATGAAAACACCTTTTTAACCCAAATTGAAAAAATATATGTATAAGAAGGTGGAAAATAGTAATCCACACCATTTCCAACTAAAATCATTCGAAAAGACCCAATAAAGAGGGTTGAGTGTGCATTTATTGATGTGGGTAAAGATGGGTCCAAAAAATAAAAATTGCCATCTTAGTAGATTCGTTGTTGGAAAATGAACATCATTTTAGAAATATAGTGTTGTATAAAATTCTCCCTGGACAAGCCAAACTTATCTTAGATACTTAAAGGTTCCCTATATGAACTAAGCCAAAACAGAAGCAAAACAAATAGGCACTAACTTTCTCCTAGACCCAACTTTCATGCATACAACAAGACAAGAAGAGAATAGGGTAGGAAAGGATGGATAACTCACTTCTTTTAGGACAGAAATCTCTGTTGCTATGGAATTTAAACTAGATGACTAGAGCACCAAATCTAGATGAATCCTACAAATATGACATGAGACTTCCTTCCACAAAGTAATTTTAATCATAAAAATATCTATCTACTTTGATTGAGACAAAGTAAATATACATCCCATTGAATGCAAGAATGGGATAAATAGGCTAATTTATATTAAGTGGAAAGCCATAAAGAAGCATGTACAACAATGGTATACCTTAATTTGTGGTAGTATTACTCCAATCTATCCTTTATAACCCATTTGAGAATTATAAGACTATAAGGACCACTTCTCCAAGTCTTGTGTCTTGAGCAAAAGTATGAGGTTCACTTTATAAGACTTGGGAGCCAAACTACTTGGATAAAGAGTTGCATCAAATGAGGACATGTTTAATTAAAGTATATTGAGCTTGCTTGGAATGGATAATGGAGGGATACTCGAATGATAGGCTTATCCATGAAAAATATAATTCAAATCTTGTTCCTAGATTTGTGCCCAATTAGTTGGAACTAGCTCATCCCCCCCCAAAATAATTCTACAGAGGGACTAAGAGAGAGAGATAGTGGCTCCCCTATCACTGGTCACTAGATATATCCCCTCCCCTAACAAGATATAAAGAGAGACTAACTTAATCAAAGTCTTAACCCAATACACAATAAGTTGAATTTTGATCCCCAAATGGTAGGAACTCCTCCCAAACTTGACTGGGGAGAGAACTAACCACCTAATAAAAGGTCCTAACACCCCTAGGTGATGAAACAGGTCTCGGACACTGATAGGGGGGGCGAATCAGTGTCTCTTTAAAAGTTTAAAAATATCTTACCAAATCACTTATTCTAATCAGTCATATATATTATAAACATAAAGATACATACAAAGAATAAATATCAATGTCAATTTATTTTATTGAATAAAATTCTTGTTTACAAATTATAATTTTATCTAGACCTGGCTAGATGGAGAGACCCAGATTTCCTGGAAAGATTCAATTTTCCTGCAAAACCTAGTTTGCATACATGACCCAGCATGTAGAGAGGAATCCAATCCTCATTCAGGCGCCAACCTGATTACAGACACCAATCTGTTTGTATGAACACAAGGTCCATATCAATGATAGAATATCCACCAAAATATTATATTTAATCCACTGAGATACTCTTTGAATGAATATATTTACTCTATATATACCTCTCAAATAGCCATGTGTGTTTTGAAATAACATGACCTTTCAAATACAATGTGACTTTATGAGGGAACATGTCTCTTAATTAACTTCTTGATTTGTTAATTCACTTTTGTATTTTAACCAAACATTCCTCTCTTTTTTTAAACTAGTTTTAGTTATAACCATAATTCGCTACTTCTCATTTTAAACTTCACCAACACCTTTTTTTAAATAAGACTTTCAATTTCATGAGCTTCAACAAATTCTTTTAATTTTAGTTGTTATGTCGATGGCCTTTATAGTAGAAACATGGAAACCAATTACTCCAGGTTCAATGCATCAACTATCCACAAGTTTTCGAAATATAAAATGTGTGATCACACAATACTTTAGTGCAGTTAATATTCTAGTCTCCAGGAATTCATTGCAAACACCATGCAATCAATGGCAACAGGAAGATACTTTAGTGCAGTTAATATTCTAGTCTCTACGCATTCATTGCAAACACCATGTAATCAATGGCAACAGGAAGCTACACTCCAATTTTTTGATGCTCAATTCATGGAGAGAGAAGAGCTAGTGGTTTTGATGTGGTCGCATCAGCTTCAATAAAGTGGGTACGCAAATATAAACACCATAGGCTTGCCAACATTCTACACCAAGAGTCACAATTGTATTATTCAAAAATGTAGCACGCCCTTATCACCAACACTCAAGGTTTCTTCATTGAATAATGTCCACCTCCATTCTTCTCTAGGGAAATCTCATCCAAATGTAAATACTCAACAATATCAGAGACTCAATCCAAGCATAGCACGATATGCAACAACAAAATTGAATGGAGAATGTAGCAACATAGTTCCATAGCCATGTAACCATCCTAAAATTGCGCAAGTTTGAATGTTCTTTCAAGATAAGGTCAATTTTCTATCTAAGAAGCTGCAAATATTTTTTCACCTTGTAGAGTACCTCTTCTTTAGGAATATCTACAATGGTTGTCTACAACTTTTGCAATCGTTTCAGAGTGTGTAATTGATCATCCATGACATTAGCATACCATACTCTCCACCTTTCTTCTCTCATCTCTAGGTCAATCTTCTCCTTGTATCTATGATACTGAGGCTCTTCTGATTCAAATATTTCACCTTCCTCCTTCACTATGGGCTCAACCTTAGGAAATTTCTAATGGCGTTCCTTATTTGGCCTAGTCGACTACTTTGGATTATTGAATACTGTTTTAGATGACAGTCTGTGCTCGTCCTTCGAGTCAATATTTACATTTTTTATATCTCTTTCACGTCTAGAGCCTACCTCATCAGTTGATTAAAATATTGTAGTTGATTAAGCCTTCTCAGACTCAAATTCCTTCCATAAAAGGGCAGAGGCCTGAGCATCCAAGTGTGAAGCACAAGCTAGAAATTTTCTGAATTTGAAAGGCCATCTAGAGCTATCTTTCCAGGTAGACAAAGCATAGATTCGGTTCTTATATTTTCCCAATTTCCATACCCATGATAGTGAATGCCAAGAAGAATTTTTGCATCATCCACTTGATTCCTGCTGAGGGATTTCTAGGGTGTGCTTTCAATCGACATTGTTGGACAGGATCTTGGTATCGCCGGATACGTTTTGATAAAAGTTGGAGTTTCCCTACATGTTCCGCCAATTCTTGTGCTTTGACAGCCACCCCCAACTTCAGCTGCAAACACATTCATGCGGCAATAAGGAATAGAGTTCACCACCCTCACGTAACTCCAGTTACACGTTAGATCCTACAACATGATTTTGGATATATCTATGGTATTTCTCACACATTCCAATGCCAATAGCAGTCTTCACGGTGACAAGACAGACCTAGGTTTTTTGTATTCCATGAGTCACAATTCTTCATAATGCAACAACCATAAAATGATATAAAATAAACATTATAAAGGTTCCAACATATTCAAATAGGAACCAACAATTCCAACTCAGGAGAAAGATATCTTACTTACACAACCTGGTTTATTTTCTAGATTTGACACAACCTGAATTATTTTCTAGAACCTGCATTGCTTTAATAGGAACTCTGCAAAACAATGACTCCTTTGTCTATCTCAATATCATTTCAAAACAATGACTCTTTGTCTATTTCCATATCATCACTGGAATCTCCTTAACAACCATAACTGGAAGTTTCCAGACAGGGAAAAGTAACCTTGATGCACATAAATAGAGACCATGGCTAGTTGTAATTTACAATCTTATTATATTATCCATTTCCCTCTCTTTATAGCACAAAACCAACTAATCTATACATTAATGCATTAGATAGACAAGTAGATATTTTATACATTTAGATTTTACACATTTTGCATTTATATATTTCATTTCCTTCTCTCTTCATTGTGTTGCTCTGCCATCTTTGTGTTGCTCTATTTGCTACCCTATCATGGCTAGTTGCCACTAATAATTTAATCCATGTAATGCCACTAATGTTTTAACTTTTCTGATCATTTTAACTTTATCTCATTTAATGTCACTTTAATACTTTTATAGTTTCTCTTGAGTATGTCATTTTAATGCCTTGTATAATGACACTTAAATGCTCTTTTTGATATGTTATCATTGTTATCACAAATACTCTTTCTTTCTTCTCTCGCATATCTATCATGCCACATATGATTGCCATCAATGACAATATACACAATCTACACCTGTCATATTGCCAATAATCTCCCCCTTTGTCATTGATGGCAATACCACTTCAATTTCTCCCCCTTTGACATCAAGGGAAAAGGGTTGAATAACTCCCCTATTTATTGTGTCATCTTTCTCTTTTCACATGAGTGAAAAGCAATGTTATCAAATTAGGGTTGATTTAACATATCTTCCATAGTTGCAAGTTGCCTTCTCAAACCTACTATTACTTTTCATCATAGTGGCTTTTGACATCAATGATAATGAATATCTTTTCTCCTCCTTAAATGTCAATATTTTTACCTTTCTTACTGCTATTAAAATAATTTATTTTGTCTTCAAACATATAATCCTCTATTGCACTCTCAGATAAGGATATGAGTTTATCTTCAAATAATGTTATCTTTGAACAAAAATAGACAGATTTTTCTTTCAACCTAGCTCCCCCTAACTTAGTGCTCTTTCTTAAACATGTAATACTAGTTAACCAAGAAATGCTCTTTTATTCATAACATCCCTTTTATTTGTCAAAGCTTATCAGTTTCAAGGATAGAGAGCTATCTTTACTTTTATTCTTTGTTGTATGCCCAAAACCCTTGCATCTCCAACATTTTGTATTTTCAAAGGAACTCTTTTGAGTTTTCTTTTCAAAAGTATCAGATTCCACTGCTTTCTGTCCATGTATGTGACAAGAGTAGTAGTAGTCATTGAATATGTTACCATACCAAGTGTTAGTATGATATGATAAGCTTCCTTTCTAATATGCTTCATGTTTTATCCTTTGTCTTCCATAATTCCTTCTCATGGCAGAGTTCTAATCTGGTATCTAATTTTTAATTGCACTCTATTTTTCTGAAGAGGAAGAACCTTCCTCAAACTTGGACAAGGGAGTCTCATTCTCAACCTTTTTATCTTTTTTGTATCCAATACCAGTTCTGTCATGAGCTGGTCTTTGCCTACTCCAAATTTCATCTATAATGGTTGAGCTATTATATAGATTGCTTTTCTCATTTCCCTTGTATGGAGAAATATATCTGGATTGAAGATAATTCATTGCTTTCATTTCTCCACCTTTTGTGAATGTACTAGCATAACTTTTCTTTATCTCACTTCCTGTGAGACATGTATATTCTTCCTCTTCTTTGTTAATAATAGATTTTTCTTTAGTAGTGTACTCTTTTCTAAACACTAAGGCAACCAACCTTTGATACCTAGATTCTTTCTCCTTTAAGGTTGCATGATCTTTTTCAATCTTCTTCTTGTCATCGTGCACTTCCTTCTCAATCTGTTTCATGGCCATATTCAAATATTATTCTCTTTGATTTAGTCACATTTGTTCTTCTATAAGCATTTCTAGTCTTTCTTGTAGGTTCTTCTCCCAATCCAGTAAATTATGCCTCTCTATAGGCTCCCTTCCTTTCATTTGGTTCTATTGGTCAGGAAGCCTTCTTTCATTAGCTTCAATTTGTCTTCTAAGGTTAAAGACTTCAGACTTTACCTCTTTTATTTCATTAATTTTGTTTTCCAATCGTAAATTAAAACTAGAGAAAGTGTTCTTCAATTCTTTTTCCTTGTCATCTAGTTGGATCCTTTGCTCATTCAATATCATCTCAGCAGCCTCATGTTTTTTGGTTAGTGCATAGAACTTATCCTTTAGGATATTCAAGTCATTTTTTGTATCTACTAGACTCTTGCATGTTCTTCTAGAATTTTTGGATTCCATCCACAATCCATGTAGTAACTCATTGATCTTAAAAACAGTTTCAAGATCACTTAGAGTGACCATAAACATGTTTTCAATCTTATCAAAAACATTTATAGGATAAACACTTATCTTTTTCATGGTATTTTCAATTGCAATAAGAAAGGCTTCCTTCAATTTCTTCAAGTCTTCATTCTTAGTAATCACCCTTTTTATCTTTGAGAATTAATAGGTCTTCTTATTTTTCCTTAGAGAGTACTTCATCATCATAACAGTTGTCATTTGAAAGTTCATCTAGCCCAATGTTTTCTTTGTTTTGTGATGAGGAAAATGAGAGATTGTTCTCTTCATTGCTCAACATATCTTTACTTAGTTCTTCATCATATTTTTGACTTGTATCTTCTCTTTCACTTTGATACTGGGCTTGATATGTTTCTTCAATATTTATCCATAGGTTTCTTACAGAGGTGTAGTGCCCTAGTCTCATCTTGACAACATTTGATAAGGTTCTCTTAATAGTTTGCAAAGCGATAGAATTGAATTTGATCATCTTTTGAAATTCTGGTTTTGTTCTTCAAGTACGATTTATTGCTTGCTATTGCATCCCACACATGTGCTCCTTTGGACTTCAACTGAAATGTCATGGCATCCCTCCAATTAGCATAGTCATTTCCATTAAACAAGGGGATTTTATCATCTACATTTCTAGCCATTTTGAAAATGCTGATATTGGCACCTATCTTTAGATTAAGTGCTTGGCTCTAAAAATGGACCTATTTTCCTTTTAGATCAACCTTCCAGCAGTGAGCTATTCAAAGACAACCCACTCTGATACCAATTGATGAAACAGGTCTCAGACACTGAGACGGGGGGGTGAATCAGTGTTTATTTAAAACTTTAAAAATATCTTACCAAATCACTTAATCTAATCATTCATATATATTATGAACATAAAGATACATATGAAGAATAAATATCAATATCAATTTCTTTTATTGAATAAAATTCTTGTTTACAAATTATAATTTTATCTAGACCCAGCTAGATGGAGAGAACCAGCTTTCCTGGAAAGATTCAACTTTCCTGCAAAACCCAGTTTGCATACATGACCCAACATGTAGAGAGGAATCCAATCCTCATTTAGGCTCCAACCTGATTACAGACACCAATATGTTTGTATGAACACAATGTGCATATCAATGATAGAATATCCACCAAAATATTATATTTAATCCACCGAGATAATCTTTGAATGAATATATTTACTCTATATATACCTCTCAAATAGCCATGTGTGTTTTGAAATAACATGACCTTTCAAAAACAATGTGACTTTATGAGGGAACATGTCTCTTCATTAACTTCTTGACTTGTTAATTCACTTTTGTATTCTAACCAGACATTCCTCTCTTTTTTTAAACTAGTTTTAGTTATAGCCATAATTGGATACTTCTCATTTTAAACTTCACCAACACCTTTTTTTAAATAAGGCTTTCAATTTCATGAGCTTCAACAAATTCTTTTAATTTTAGTTGTTATGTCGACGGCCTTTATAGTAGCAACATGGAAACCAATTACTCCAGGTTCAATGCATCTACTATCCACAAGTTTTCGAAATATAAAATGTGTGATCACACAATACTTTAGTGCAGTTAATATTCTAATGTCCAGGCATTCATTGCAAACACCATGCAATCAATGGAAACAGGAATCTACACTCCAATTTTTTGACGCTCAGTTCATGGAGAGAGAAGAGATAGTGGTTTCGATGTGGTCGCATCAGCTTCAATAAAGTGGAGTTGCAAATATCAATGCCACGTCCTTGCTAACATTCTACACCAAGAGTCACAATTGTATTATTCAAAAATGTAGCACACACTTATCACCAGCACTCAAGGTTTCTTAATTGAATAATGTCCACCTCCATTCTGCTCCAGGGAAATCTCATCCAACTGCAAATACTCAAAAAAATCAGAGACTCAATCCAAGCATAGCACAATATTGTCCACCTCCATTCTTCTCCAAGGAAATCTCATCCAACTGCAAATACTCAACAAAATCAGAGACTCAATCCAAGCATAGCACAATATGCAACAACCAAATTGATTGGAGAATGTAGCAATAGAGTTCCATAGCCGTGTAACCATCCCAAAATTGCTCGAGTTTGAATGTTCTTTCAAGATAAGGTCAATTTTCTATCTAAGAAGCTGCAAATATTTTTTCACCTTGTAGAGTACCTCTTCTTTAGGAATATCTACACTGTTGTCTGCAACTTTTGCAATCATTTCAGAGTGTGTAATTGATCATCCATGACATTAGCAGACCATACTCTTTACCTTTCTTCTCTCATCTCTTGGTCAATCTTCTCCTTGTATCTATGATACTGAGGCTCTTCTGATTCAGATATTTCACCTTCCTCCTTCACTATGGGCTCAAACTTAAGACATTTCCGATGGCGTTCCTTATTTGGCTTAGTCGACTGCTTTGGATTATTGAATACTATTTTAGATGACAGTCTGTGCCCATCCTTCGAGTCAATATTTACATTTTTTATATCTCTTTCGCTTCTAGAGCCTACCTTATCAGTTGATTGAGCCTTCTCAGACTCAAATTCCTTCTGTAAAATGGAAGAGGCCTGAGCATCCAAGTGCGAAGCACAAGGTAGAAAATTTCTGAATTTGAAAGGCCATCTAGAGCTATCTTTCCAGTTAGACAAAGCATAGATTTGGTTCTTATATTTTCCCAATTTCCATACCCATGATAGTGAATGCCAAGAAGAATTTTTGCATCATCCACTTGATTCCTGCTGCAAGACTTGGACCATGAGGGATTTCTAGGGTGTGTTTTCAATCGACATTGTTGGACAGGATCTTGGTATCGCTGGATACGTTTTGATAAAAGTTGGAGTTTCCTTACATGTTCTGCCAATTCTTGTGCTTTGACAGCCACCCCCAACTTCAGCTGCGATCACATTCATGCGACAATAAGGAATAGAGTTCACCACCCTCACACAACTCCAGTTACACGTTATATCCTACAACATGATTTTGGATATATCTATGGTATTTCTCACACATTCCAATGTCAGTAGCAGTCTTCACAGTGACAAGACAGAGCTAGGGTTTTTGTATTCCATGAGTCACAATTATTCATAATGAAACAACCATACAATGATATAAAATAAACATTATAAAGGTTCCAAGATATTCAAATAGGAACCAACAATTTCAACTCAGGAGAAAGATGTCTTACTTACACAACCTGGTTTATTTTCTAGATTTGACACAACCTGATTTATTTTCTAGAATATGCATTGCTTTAATAGGAAGTCTACAAAACAATGACTCCTTTGTCTATTTCAATATTGTTTCAAAACAATGAATCCTTTTTCTATTTCCATATCATCACTGGACTCTCCTTAACAACCATAACTGGAAGTTCCCACACAAGGAAAAGTAACCTTGATGCACATAAATAGAGACCATGGCTAGTTGTAATTAAAAATCTTATTATATTATCCATTTCCCTCTCTTTATAGCACAAAACCAACTAATCTATACATTAATGCATTGGATAGACAAGTAGATATTTTAGACATTTATCTTTTACACATTTTGCATTTATATATTTCATTTCCCTCTCTCTTCATTGTACTGCTCTGTCATCTTTGTGTTGCTCTATTTGCTACCCTGTCATGGCTAGTTGCCACTAATAATTTTATCCATGTAATGCCACTAATGTTTTAACTTTTCTAGTCATTTTAACTTTATCTCATTTAATGTCACTTTAATACTTTTATAGTTTCTCTTGAGTATGTCATTTTAATGCCTTGTATAATGACACTTAAATGCTCTTTTTGATATCTCATCATTGTTATCACATATACTCTTTCTTGCTTCTCTCGCATATCTTTCATGCCACATATGATTGCCATAAATGACAATATACACAATCTACACCTATCATATTGCCAATAATCTCCCCCTTTGTCATTGATGGCAATACCACTTCAATTTCTCCCCCATTGACATCAAGGGAAAAGGGTTGAATAACTCCCCTATTTATTGTGTCATCTATCTCTTTTCACATGAGTGAAAATCAATGTGATCAAATTAGCGTTGATTTAACACATCTTCCATAGTTGCAAGTTGCCTTCTCAAACCTACTATTACTTTTCATCATAGTGGCTTTTGACATCAATGATAATGAATATCTTTTCTCCTCCTTAAATGTCAATATTTTTACCTTTCTTACTGCTATTAAAATACTTTATTTTGTCTTCAAACATATAATCCTCTATTGCACTCTCAGATAAGGATATGAGTTTATCTTCAAATAATTTTCTCTTTGAACAAAAATAGACAGTTTTTTCTTTCAACCTAGCTCCCCCTAACTTAGTGCTCTTTCTTAAACATGTAATACTAGTTAACCAAGAAATGCTCTTTTATTCATAACATCCCTTTTATTTGTCAAATCTTATCAGTTTCAAGGATAGAGAGCTATCTTTACTTTTGTTCTTTTTAATGACACTAGTTTCTAACCTATCCAAAATTACATACTGATTTCTGATCTAAGTCATCTTTAGGTTTTTTAAGTCCATTTTTAATCTTGACCTAAAGCAACTAAATTCTGACAGTTTTGTTTGGAATGATATCTAATAAGGACTCTTTAACAAAGTAAAAGTGTCATTTCCAAGTCCTCTTCAACACTTTGATTTTCTTTAACCATAGAATGATCACCATTTATAGAATGAGTGTGTTCTTCTAGAGATTCCTTTCCATGAGAGTCGTCTGTTTTGGCAGGAGGATTAAGACCTCGTGTCTTTGGTCTCCAAACTTTCTTTATATTTCTCTTTGGACTTGTCTCTCTTGATTATTTATGGATTTTCTCATATTTCATCTTTAAAGACATGTCATGAGGCATCTTGCTTTCTAGAGTTTGAATGTAGTCTCTTTTCAAATCCCTTCTTTGACTCCTTGGAGCATCCTCCTTTTGATTGTATTGTTTCTTTGGAATCATGCAATTTTGTGCTTTGTGACCAAATGCTTCACACTTGAAACACCTTATGGAGTGACAAAACTTTGTTGTATGCCCAACACCCTTGCATCTCCAACACTTCATATTTTCAAAGGAACTCTTTTGAGTTTTCTTTTCAAAAGTATCAGATTCCACTGCTTTCTGTCCATGTATGTGACAAGAGTAGCAGTAGTCATTGAATATGTTACCCTACCAAGTGTTAGTATGATATGATAAGCTTCCTTTCTAATGTGCTTCATGTTTTATCCTTTGTCTTCCATAATTCCTTCTCACGGCAGAGTTCTAATCTGGTATCTAATTTTTAATTGCACTTTGATTTTCTGAAGAGGAAGAACCTTCCTCAAACTTGGACAAGGGAGTCTCATTCTCAACCTTTTTATCTTTTTTGTATCCAAGACCAGTTCTGTCATGGGTGTTTAAATATTATAACTTTGAAGAATATTCTATATGTATCTTTTTGTGGTCCCCGATGATCCTACCAGGAGAACCACTTGTATTACATTGTACCTCGATGCTCCTAATCAGAAGAACTAATAAGATTCATGAGGTAGTCCCCTCTAATTGTAAAGGTGGGTCATCAGCACCCTAGTGTGGTTACTTGATCCTACATGTGTAACTCAAACCTACGTGTCAAATGAGTTAACTTAAGTCAACGGATGAATATAAATAGAGGTGTAGTGCTCCTCATTTGACACACACACTCTCACTTGTGTAGTGCATTAGTGGAGAAGAGAAGTGGCTGGAGAAGGAGGAGGATCAGGCTTTGGTCTCCTTACTGGTTTTATCTTTTATCTTTTTGGGGAATCTATATTGAGGAAGATTTTCCTGGGTTTTTCTCTTTAGGGTTTTCCCAGGATAAATCTTTGTGTTCCTTTTGTATGGTTGTGCTTGTCTATCTTTCAATGATCCTATTTATATGCTTTTTGTTATGAAAATGAAATGAAATACTAATGTCTTAGCTAAGCATATGGAAATTTAACATGGTATCAGAGCTAACCTGAGAAGAAGACATTGTGCAGCTGCAAAATATAGGGATTCTTACTTGTTGGGTCTCTCTCCACAATCCATTAGAAAAAGCATGCTAGGATGACTCTCCATTGAAGGGCGCATCTTTCTATCGAAGCGGAATTCGATTCCAAGCATTTTCAATTTTCGATGTGGAAATTAAGGCTTTCTATAGAAGAGGAATTTTTGAGTGAGACCAGCATAGGATTTTTCTCCTCATCAAAACTGAATATTAGAGACCTAGATCAAGAAATTTGGTTGGGTGAAACTCCGGGAAAGTCAAACCCTAGTTTGACCCCGAGCTAGAAAAACCCTAAATACAAAAACTGCCACATTTTGGTACATTCACTATATTCTGAGATTGGTGAAGTATCAGGATCTGATAATTGCAGGGTCCAAATATAAAATCCTGATGCACACTGTATCCAAAATTCATCCTCAGATTCATTGTATTCCAAGAGATATGTTCTCTCCAAGTTAGGGTTCAAGCCTCTTCCATAATTCATCCCTAAACAGGACACCTGGGGAGAATTGCAATATCTTGGGCTACATAGGTCCAAATGGAATTCCTGAAGATTTTCAAGAAATGAAACGGACTTTAATTTTGGTGGTCCAAATATCAGACTCAGAAGATGAACTAGTGACACGTGGCATGCCGTACAACTTCACGATTCTGAACAGTCCTGTAACAGGTCACCTTGGGAAAATGATCATAAATCCCAAATGGTGAAACCAATTCTGATTAAACCTATAGTTTTGGATCAGGAACATGTGAGGTTAACTTAGTACAAAATTTAAGACATAGAGGATCAGTAATTTCGTATATATCACAGAAACAGTAACAGGCATTTCTGTAGAAGAAATTGGAAATCTAGGGCTTCCTGTTCCGGGAGCTTCCCTCCACTGTTTTCAGAAAAGGAGTACATTGGACAGCTCCATTTGAAGATATCTATCTTTCTATCCATTCATATCTAAAATATTCCAATTTTTGAAAATTAGGGTTTCTGTGACAAACCCTAGATCAGCGAGCTTCGGAACCAAGACGGACACCTCAAATCGGTAAGATCTAATCCTTTGCTATTTTCATTTGAGGTTCTCATTTCAAAGTGATATATCACATCAGCTTGATGATAAGCTTGGTGAAGTTGACAAATTCCAAGCCTAGAAGTATATTATCTCTCTGAAGAAAATGGCTTGGACACCTACATGAGTATATAGGTTCCAGTTCCAGAGGGAGATGAGGCTAGAAGCCTTACACAAGAAGAACTTGGTCAAGGCCAAGAAGATCATTGCTGATTTAGTCATGAATCAACTTGTACCACAAGTGTCTCCCCAAAGACACCGAAGATGTTTGATTCCTTGACCAATCTATTTGAAGATAAGAACTTAAATCAAAAGATGGCTTTGAGAAAACAGTTGAAGAATGTGAAGATCCAGAATGCAGACCAACTTGAAGCGGTAGAAGAAGTGGAGAATACAGAAGTGGTGATAGCCACCTTGAATGGCCTCCCAGAATCATGGGATTCATTCATGCAAAGAATGTGTGCCAAAAGGAAGTAATTACTTTCAACAGACTTTGGGAAGAAGAAGAAGCTCGTCTCATAAGAAAAGA
>LPNX010502925.1:736964-780975 GCA_001517045.1 Pseudotsuga menziesii | reverse complement strand
CTGGTGCATTTGAATTGTAGGAAAGGTCATGTACAACCTCCTACAAGAAAAGAAGGATGAGACTTGTTCCGAAGAACAAGTGATGACAATTCAAGATTCGCTCCAATAAACATGAATCTGAATCTCCCAGGGTCAGAGACACCATGACGGAAGAAAGAGCTTCAGAGAGTGGTAGATCCACCTTGAAGGATGAAGACCACCATGGGTACAAGAGATAACTCAAGATGAAGAAAATAATTCTATGAAAGAAGCTATAATAAAAGAATAACAGTTGATCATGGGGAATGATGTATACAATATGATGGAACAAGTGTTCAAAGCAAGGTTCGTGATTCTCCCCAGAAAGAATAGACTATGACATGACATACTCTATTGACCAGTATATATCAAGCATAGAACCACCTGTACAGAATGAAGAGGGAAGATGATACTCCACTTTAGGGGGAGTGACTATAGAAAATCATATCTGAGTTCAACATGGTACAACATGATGGATAGCTTTGTGACGGATCGACACTTTACCAAGAGTAAAGTGGGTTCCAACCTTCAAGGTTGAATGCAGAAGAATAGGATATGTTGATGACTTGAGAAGACAAACTCATAGAAGATGTTATGATACTAGAATGATGTTTGGGATATAGTACTCAAACTAGAAAGCAAGAATGTGGTATCTTCCAAATGGATTTGCAAGATAAGATATGTTACTGATAGAAGTAAGGTAAGAGTTGTGGCTAGAGGTTTCTATCAAAAAAAGGGAATTAATTCTGAAGAGACATTTACTCCAGGAAGCAAGGTACACTTCCTTCAAAACTATCATGGTATTTTCTTCCATGATAAAGAAAAGACAAGCCTTCCTTAATGGTATGATAAAATAGTCACGAGGATTTGAAGTTGAAGACAGATGGAATCAAGTATGCAAGTTGAAGAAGGCCCTCTATGGCCTGAAGCAAGCTCCCAGAGCTTGGTATGGAAGAATAGATAGTTTCCTGATGAGCATGGGCTTTGCCAAGAGTAAAGTCGATCCTAACCTTCCTCACAAGGTTGTAGAATATTTACTGTCATTCTATTACTATATGTGGATGACTTATTCTTGAGAGGGAATGGGAAACAGATCATGGAAAGCAAGAAGAAACTAGCAGAAGAATTTGAGATGAAAGACCTTGGGTTAATGCATTATTTCCTAGGTCTGGAAGTATGGAAAAGTTCAGAAGGAATCTTTCTCAACCAAGGAAAGTATGTGTTAGAGATATTGAAGAGATTCAATATGTTGGAATGCAAAGTCATGGCCACACCCATGGACTCCAACCTGAAGTTGTTAGCTAATGACTCATTAGAGTTAGTGGATGTGACTCACTATAAACAGATCATTGAGTCATTGATGTACTTAACAAATACGAGACCAGACATTTGTTTTGCTATGAACACCTTAAGTCAATATCTTGCTCAACCAAGACGGGTTCACCTAGTAGCTGCAAAACATGTGATGAGATATCTAAAAGGGACTATAGAATTTGGTATATACTATGATGGTAGCCATGAGTATATATTGTATGACTACACAGATGCATATTGGGATGGAAGTATCTCAGACAGGAAAAGCACATCAGGGATATGCTTTTGTTTGAGGTCTGCTATGAGTTCATGGTTTAGCAGGAAATAGTCCATTGTTTCTCTTAGCACGGTTGAAGTAGAATACATAGCAAATTGCTCTACTAAGTTGTGAATCCATATGGCTTCAGAAGCTGATATCAAGTCTCTTTGACCTGAAGATGGACACATCAATGATTCTATGTGGTAACCACAGTTGTGATGACAAAGAACCCTGTGTTCCGATGTAACACGTAGAAATCTGGTATTTCTACATACAAGATAAGATGAAGATGATGATACTGTAGATGCAGATGATGGTGATTTAGTATTTCTATACTGAATATAGAGATGATGATGTTTCAATATTCCCATACTGAAGATATAGACGATGATGATTTCAGTATTCCCATACTAAAGATACAGATGATATTTCAGTATTTACATACTGTAGATATAGATGATGGTGATTCTGTATTTCTATACTAAATATAGAGATGATGATGCTTTCAGTATTTCTATATTGAAGATATAGATGATGATGCTTTTAGTATTCGCATACTGGAGATACAAATGGTGATAGATCAGTATTCAGATACTAAAGATGTAGATGACGATGGTTTGGATGATGATGTACTGATGAAGCCTCTGCCTCAAGTAGAGTTTGAACGCTTTCAAAACAAGATTGGTGTTGTTCAGAAAGGCCTTCCTCGAAAGGGGGAGTGGTGATGTTGCAGTGGGATTGTATCATCCCTGGGCATTTTCCCTAAAGTGATCCAAAGACCTCAGTCCTCGAGAATGAAGAGGGATTGTATCATCCCGGGACATATGTCCATAATAGATCCGGTGACCTCGGTCCTCGAGAACGTGGTGGGATTGTATCATCCCTGGGAACTTGCCCTAAAGTGATCTGGAGACCTCAGTCTTTGAGAATGAAGAGGGATTGTATCATCCCAGGACATCTGTCCATAATAGATCCAGAGACCTCTGTCTTCGAGAATGAAGAGGGATTGCATCATCCTTGGGCGTAAGTCCTAAAGTGATAGGGAGTGATTATCCCGTAATTGTATCTGGTGACTTCGGTCGTCGAGAATGTGGTAGGATTGCATCATCCTTGGAATCAAGTCCTAAAGTGATAGGGAGTGATTATCCCGTAATTATATCCAGTGACTTCGGTCATCGAGAATGTGGTAGGATTGCATCATCCTTGGACTCAAGTCCTAAAGTGATAGGGAGTGATTATCCCGTAATTGTATCCGGTGACTTCGGTCATCGAGAATGTGGTAGGATTGCATCATCCTTGGACTCAAGTCCTAAAGTGATAAGGAGTGATTATCCCGTAATTTTATCCAGTGACTTTGGTCGTCGAGAATGTGGTAAGGATTGCATCGTCCTTGGACTTAGTCCTAAAGTGATAGGGACTAATTCTCCCATAATCAATACGGTAACTTTGGTTGTCGAGAATGTGGTGGGATTGTATCATCCCTAGACTTTAAGTCCAAAAATGATCCAAAGACTTTCTGTCTTTGAGTTGTGGATTGTAGCTTGTTGCTGATGATGATGACGATGTACTAATCTAAAGATCAGAGTATGATGATGACGCACTATGATGATGATGTTTCTGATCGAAAGATCAGAGTATGATGATGATGTTTCTATATTGATGATGTTTCTGTTCGAAAGATCAGAGTATGATGATGATGTTTCTAATCGAAAGATCAGAATGTGATGATGATTATGATCGACAGATCAGAATATGATGATGATGATGTTGCTGCTGATCGAAAGGGAAAAGTATTGATGATGATATTGTTGATCGAGAGATCAAAGTACTAAAGATTTTTCTGCTGATCGAAAAGTAAAAAATGCTGAAGATGTTGTTGCTGATCGAAAATTCAAAGTGTTGAAGATATTACTGAGCAAAAGGTCCAAGCACTGAAGATGTTGCTGCTGATCGAAAAGTCAAAAATGCTGAAGATGTTGCTGATCGAAAGGACAAAATGATGAAGATGTTGTTGTTGATCAAAAAGTCAAAGTGCTGAAGATATTACTGAGCGAAAGGTCAAAATGCTGAAGATGTTGTTGCTGGTCGAACAGTCAAAGTGCTGAAGATGTTGTTGAGCGAAAGGTCAAAATGCTGAAGATGTTGTTGCTAATTGAAAGATAAAAATGCTAAATATTTTGTTGATGATGAAGACTGAAGATTGAAGATGAAGACTACATGATGTTGAAAAGCTTCCAATTATTTATAGATGTGTTACCCTACTGATGTTGATGATGTCCCCTATCTCTACTCTTGTTGTTGTTGATGTTGTTGTAGAATACCCTTCTCGTTAAGGGGGAGTGTTGAAATATTGTAACTTTGAAGAATATTCTATATGTATCTTTTTATGGTCCCCGGTGATCCTACCAGGAGAACCACTTGTATTACATTGTACCCCAATGCTCCTAATTGAAAGAACTAATAAGAGTCATGAGGTAGTCCCCTCTAATTGTAAAGGTGGGTCATCAGCACCCCAGTGTGGTTACTTGAGCCTACATGTGTAACTCAATCCTACATGTCAAATGAGTTAACTTAAGTGAATGGATGAATATAAATAGAGGTGTAGTGCTCCTCATTTGACACACACACTCTCACTTGTGTAGTGCATTAGTGGAGAAGAGAAGTGGGTGGAGAAGGAGGAGGATCAGGCTTTGATCTCCTTGCTGGTTTTATCTTTTATCTTTTTGGGGCATCTATATTGAGGAATATTTTGTTGGGTTTTTCCCTTTAGGGTTTTCCCAGGATAAATCTTTGTGTTCCTTTTGTATGGTTGTGCTTGTCTATCTTTCAGTGATCCTATTTATATGCTTTTTGTTATGAAAATGAAATGAAATACTAATGTCTTAGCTAAGCATATGGAAATTTAACAATGGGCTGGTCTTTGCCTACTCCAAATTTAATCTATAATGGTTGAGCTATTATATAGATTGCTTTTCTCATTTCCCTTGTATGGAGAAATATATTTGGATTGAAGATAATTCATTGCTTTCATTTCTCCACCTTTTGTGAATGTACAAGCATAACTTTTCTTTATCTCATTTCCTATGAGACATGTATATTCTTCCTCTTCTTTGTTAATAATAGATTTTCTTTAGTAGTGTACTCTTTTCTAAACACTAAGGCAACCAACCTTTGATACCTAGATTCTTTCTCCTTTAAGGTTGCATGATCTTTTTCAATCTTCTTCTTGTCATCGTGCACTACCTTCTCAATCTGTTTCATGGCCATATTCAAATATTCCTCTCTTTGATTTAGTCACATTTGTCCTTCTATAAGCATTTCTTGTCTTTCTTGTAGGTTCTTATCCCAATCCAGTCAATTCTGCCTCTCTATAGGCTCCCTTCCTTTCATTTGGTTCTATTGGTCAGGAAGCCTTCTTTCATTAGCTTCAATTTGTCTTCTAAGGTTAAAGACTTCATACTTTACCTCTTTTATTTCATTAATTTTGTTTTACAAACGTAAATTAAAACTACAAAAAGTGTTCTTCAATTATTTTTCCTTGTCATCTAGTTGGATCCTTTGCTCATTCAATATCATCTCAGCAGCCTCATGTTTCTTGGTTAGTGCACAGAACTTATCCTTTAGGATATTCAAGTCATTTTTTGTATCTACTAGACTCTTGCATGTTCTTCTAGAATTTTTGGATTCCATCCACAATCCATGTAGTAACTCATTGATCTTAAAAACAGTTTCAAGATCACTTAGAGTGACCATAAACATGTTTTCAATCTTATCAAAAACATTTATAGGATAAAAAATTATCTTTTTCTTGGTATTTTCAATTGCAATAAGAAAGTCTTCCTTCAATTTCTTCAAGTCTTCATTCTTAGTAACCACCCTTTTGTCTTTGAGAATTAATAGGTCTTCTTCTTTTTCCTTAGAGAGTACTTCATCATCATAACAGTTGTCATTTGAAAGTTCATCTAGCCCAATGTTTTCTTTGTTTTGTGATGAGGAAAATGAGAGATTGTTCTCTTCATTGCTCAACATATCTTTACTTAGTTCTTCGTCATATTTTTTACTTGTATCTTCTCTTGCACTTTGATACTGGGCTTGATATGTGTGTTCAATATTTAGCCATAGGTTTTTTACAGAGGTTTAGTGCCCTAGTCTCATCTTGACACCATTTGATAAGGCTCTCTTAATAGTTTGCAAAGCGATAGAATTGAATTTGATCATCTTTTGAAATTTTGGTTTTGTTCTTCAAGTACCATTTCTTGCTTGCTACTGCATCCCACACATGTGCTCCTTTGGACTTCAACTGAAATGTCATGGCATCCCTCCAATTAGCATATTCATTTCCATTAAACAAGGGGATTTTATCATCTACATTTCCAGCCATTTTGAAAATGCTGATATTGGCACCTATCTTTAGATTAAGTGCTTGGCTCTAAAAATGGACCTATTTTCCTTTAACATCAACCTTCCAGCAGTGAGCTATTCAAAGACAACGCCCTCTGATACCAATTGTTGAAACAGGTCTCAAACACTGAGAGGGGGGGGTGAATCATTGTTTATTTAAAACTTTAAAAATATCTTACCTATATTATGAACATAAAGATACATACGAAGAATAAATATCAATATCAATTTCTTTTATTGAATAAAATTCTTGTTTACAAATTATAGTTTTATCTAGACCAAGCTAGATGGAGAGACCCAGATTTCCTGGAGAGATTCAACTTTCCTACAAAATCGAGTTTGCATACATGACCCAGCATGTAGAGAGGAATCCAATCCTCATTCAGTCTCCAACCTGATTACAAACACCAATATGTTTGTATGAACACAAGGTCCATATCAATGATAGGATATCCACCAAAATATTATATTTAATCCACCGAGATACTCTTTGAATGAATATATTTACTATATATACCTCTCAAATAGCCATGTGCGGTTTGGAAATAACATGACCTTTCAAAAACAATGTGACTTTATGAGGGAACATGTCTCTTCATTAACTTCTTGACTTGTTAATTCACTTTTGTATTCTAACCAAACATTCCTCTCTTTTTTTTAAATAGTTTTAGTTATAGCCATAATTGGGTACTTCTCATTTTAAACTTCACCAACACCTTTTTTTAAATAAGACTTTCAATTTCATGAGCTTCAACAAATTCTTTTAATTTTAGTTGTTATGTCAGCGGCCTTTATAGTATCAACATGGAAACCAATTACTCCAGGTTCAATGCATCAACTATCCACAAGTTTTTGAAATATAAAATGTGTGATCACACAATACTTTAGTGCAGTTCATATTCTAATGTCTAGGCATTGATTGCAAACACCATGCAATCAATGGAAACAGGAAGCTACACTCCAATTTTTCGACGCTCAGTTCATGAAGAGAGAAGAGATAGTGGTTTCATGTGGTCGCATCAGCTTCAATAAAGTGGAGTTGCAAATATCAATGCCACGGCCTTGCTAACATTCTGCACCAAGAGTCATAATTGTATTATTCAAAAATGTAGCACACACTTATCACCAACACTCAAGTTTTCTTAATTGAATAATGTCCACCTCCATTATGCTCCAGGGAAATCTCATCCAAATGCAAATACTCAACAAAATCAGAGACTCAATCCAAGCATAGCACAATATGCAACAACCAAATTGACTGGAGAATGTAGCAACATAGTTCCATAGCCGCGTAACCATTCTAAAATTGCATGAGTTTGAATGTTCTTTCAAGATTAGGTCAATTTTTTGTCTAAGAACCTGCAAATATTTTTTCACCTTGTAGAGTACCTCTTCTTTAAGAAGTTCTACACTGGTTGTCTGCAACTTTCGCAATCATTTCAGAGTGCGTAATTGATCATCCATGACATTAGCATACCATACTCTCCACCTTTCTTCTCTCATCTCTTGGTCAATCTTATCCTTGTATCTATGATACTGAGGCTCTTCTGATTCAGATATTTCACCTTCCTCCTTCACTCTGGGCTCAACCTTAGGACGTTTCTGATGGCATTCCTTATTTGGCTTAGTCGACTACTTTGTATTCCTGAATACTATTTTAGATCACAGCCTGTGCCAGTCCTTCGAGTCAATATTTACATTTTTGATATCTCTTTCGCGTCTAGAGCCTACCTTATCAATTGATTTAAATCTTACAGTTTATTGAGCCTTCTCATACTCAAATTCCTTTCAGTAAAGGGTAGAGGACTAAGTTTGCAAGTGTGAAGCACAAGGTAGAAATGTTTCTGAAGCTGAAAGGCCAGTTGGAGCTATCTTTCCAGTTAGAAAAAGCATAGAGTCGGTTCTTATCTTTTCCCAATTTCCATACCCATGATAGTGAATGCCAAGAAGAATTTTTGCATCGTCCAGTTGATTCCAGCTGCAGGACTTGGACCATGAGGGATTTATAGGGTGTGTTTTCAATCGAAATTATTGGATAGGATATTGATATTGCTGGATACGTTTTGATAAAAGTTGGATTTTCCTTACACGTTCCGCCAATTCTTGTGCTTTGATAGCCACCCCCAACTTCAGCTATGATCACATTCATGTGGCAATAAGGAATAGATTTCACCACCCTCACGCAAGTCCAGTTACACAATAGAGCCTACAACATGATTTTGGATATAGCTATGGTATCTCTCATACATTCCAATGCCAGTAGCAGTCTTCACAGTGACAAGACAGAGCTAGGGTTTTTGTATTCCATGAGTCGCAATTATTCATAATGCAACAACCATACAATGATGTAAAATAAGCATTATAAAGGTTCCAACATATTCAAATAGGAAACAACAATTCCAAATCAAGAGAAAGATATCTTACTGACACAACCTGATTTATTTTCTAGAATCTGCATTGCTTTAATAGGAAGTCTGTAAAACAATGACTCCTTTGTCTATTGCCATATCGTTGCAAAACAATGACTCCTTTGTCTATTTCCATATCATCACTGGACTCTCCTTAACAACCATAAATGGAAGTTCCCACACAAGCAAAACTAACCTTGATGCACATAAATAGAGACCATGGCTAGTTGTAATTAACAATCTTGTTATACTATCCATTTCCCTCTCTTTATAGCACAAAACCAACTAATCTATACATTAATGCATTTGATAGACAAGTATATATTTTAGACATTTAGCTTTTACACATTTTGCATTTATATATTTCATTTCCCTCTCTCTTCATTGTGTTGCTCTGTCATCTTTGTGTTGCTCTGTTTTTGCTACCCTGTCATGGCTAGTTGTCACTAATAATTTTAGTCTTGTAATGCCACTAATGTTTTAACTTTTATGGTCATTTTAACTTTATCTCATTTAATGTCACTTGAATACTTTTATAGTTTCGCTTGATTATATCATTTTAATGCCTTTTATAATGACACTTAAATGTTCTTTTTGATATGTCATCATTGTTATCACAGATACTCTTGCTTGCTTCTCTGGCATCTCTATCATGCCACATATGATTGCCATCAATGACAATCTACACAATCTACACCTGTCATATTTCCAACACTAGGGAGCATGATAACCATGAGTATCATGATGTTGAAGCATGAAAGTCAAGTGTACCATTTGAGTGTGATAATTTGAGGTGTAAGATCTGGAAGAGGTTTTTGTGAACAATTTAACTAGATTCAATCCCATCGTATTAGTTTTAATTGTTGACCTATGTACAGACTATGGAATTCATTTACTAAGAGAATTTTTTCAAATTTACTCTATTTTTACATAACACCCTATATATGGTCTTCATAGCTTGACTTTGAGCATAAGTTGTATAACAAATTATCATCTTGGAAGATTCATTGTGGGAAAATGAAAAATCATTTTAGGGATCTAAAAGAGATTTTTGTCAACAATGTAACTAGATTCAATCCCAAGGAATTAATTTCAATTGTTGACCTATGTACAAAATGTGGTGTGCATTTTACTAAGACCATGTTTTGCAAATTTACACTTTTTTTTTAGAACCGTCATGTATAACTTTCTTTAAAGCAAGCAAGTTTTCAAATCAAATTAGAAAAAATAGATGTACATAAAGGTGGAAAACAGTAATGCACATCATTTCCAACTAAAATCATTCAAAATGAACAAATAAATAGGTTTGGTCATGCATTTTACTGCAGTTGTTAAAGATGAGTCCAAAAAAAATATGTCATATTGGCATATTCATTATGGGAAAATGAAATATCATCTTATAAATATGGAAGAGATTTTGTCAACAATATAAATAGCTTCAAGACTGCAATATTACTCTCAATTATTTACTTATGTGTAGAATATGGTGTTCATTTAAGTAAGACCATTTTTGCAAATTTACATTATTTTTACATAACACCATGTATAATTTTCTCATAGCTTGAATATGAGCATATGTTGTTTCAAAATTTTCCATCTTGGTAGATTTGTTGCGGGGAAATAAAACATTATTGTTGTAATCTAAAGAGGTTTTTGTAACTATCTTCAAGCCCAGGGTATTACTTTCAATTATTGACTTATTTACACACTATGGCGTGCATTTTACTAAGCCCTTTTTTACATATTTACACTTTGTTTACATAGCACCATGTATAAGTTGTCCATTGTATGTGTTGGTATTAGGGGTAAAGTATGTTATAAAAAATTTAATAAATCATTTGGTATTAGGGGTAAACTAAATTAGATTCATTGTGAGAAAATAAAACATGATTTTAGGAATCTAAAAGAGGTTGATGTCAACAATATAACTAGATTCAAGCCCACAATTTTACTTTTAATTATTTCCCTATGTACAAAATGTGGTATGCATTTTACTAAGGCTATTTTTGCAAATTTAAACTTTACTTTCACATAAAAACCAGTATAAATGTTGGAGCATCATACCACCTAGTACCATGGTCACATACCACCTAGTACACACTTTCATTTTTTTTGTACTTATGTTATATGGTCCATACCTTGGTTGTGTTGGTCTAGCAAGGTTTTTGGGAGTTTTGGACTCATTAATGCACCCAAGCACCCAAATTTGATCATTTAGGAGACTCATGCAACCTCATTAATGGCACTTTTTCCCTTGGGGAACTCTCACTCCTTAAAACATGGAGATGGTTTGACCAGAGGTGTCCATGCATAGTATTCGAGTGTTTTTTTCTCTTTTGGACCATTTATTGTTTCCTAGAGCCACTCCCACTCACCCATGCACTTCAGCATGCCTATCCTACCCTCCTTTATGTCTTAGAATGCTTCGCCCATGTTCACATGTCCATTCGTGTATGTTTGAGGTGGTTTGGGAGCTCATTAGTACACCTAGGGGAATTTGAGGTCCAATCTAAGCCTTCCACATGTATGCCTCCAATTTTCCTCCAAAGGATAATGATTTTCACTTATTGTATTACATTCATGTTCCAGACATATTTACATGTTAGACGGTAATAGAAACTTTAGTTATTGGCACTATTCCTATGTGTTAATTTTTCTCTTTTCACTGTTTTTCTGCATAGTTTCTGAAATTCCTGAGTTTTGGGGATTCTCTTAGCTCCTAGATATTTCTATAAATCATATTTTCACATGGTATCATATCCCTTTGGAGCTTCAAGTCAAATTTAGAGAGTTTGAGTTGCTACCTAGGCTCTCCTCTAGAAAAATTTGAGTGTTTGCATTGCAGGTTGTTTTGGTGTCTTTGTCACTCAGTGCGCAAGCAAAAATGGAGCATAGTCATGTCTTACTTACCCCATTCAATTATTTTGAATGGAAGACCAAAACGATGATCCATTTGAGGTCGAAATACCTCTACAAAGTAACCATGGGGAGTGAGAATGAGCCCAACTCTGTTGTGGAAAAATCCAAGTATTTCAACAGGTTAGATGAGGTAATCAGGATGCTTTGTCTCAGTATTTTGAGCGATGTTTTATTTCATGCAAATATTCTAACAACACCCAACGAGGTGTGGCTCAATATTGAGTCACTATTTGGGAATACTGATAATATGAGAGGACGCCAACTCGAAAATGAGTTGATGACATTAAGCCCAACTCGCTTTGAGATGATGCAGGATTTCTTCACAAAGTTCAAATCCTTGGTACTCCAAATGAAATGGTGTGGAATTGAGATTAAATAAGAGAAACTAATATTGTCCATTTTTTTGAAGCTAGGCCCTAAATATTCAATGTGTTTCTCCACATTCCATTCAAGCAAGCTGGCAGTTTGAAATTGGAGAATTCCTACCCTGGCAGACTTCATGGTGTCTTTGACTCAAGAACAAGACAAATTGGTGCAAATGGGTACTATAAAATCCACTAAGTATCAATCCCTTCATGCACGTGTTTTGAATCAAGCCAAAGGCAAGAAGAAATCCAAAGATTTGAAGCAGCAAGAGAAGAAGAAGTCATAGAAGTCCAAATCTTCAGATGGGGGTTTGAATCCAAGCAAGGACAAAGAGAACACAAAATGCACTTATTGTCACAAATGTTGGCATCTAGAGAGTTCATGCATGAATAAAATCATTGACATGATGGTGAAATTCCTTGAGAAGAACAACATCCCACTGCCAGAATGTGCAAGGAAGAAAGAGGGAGGTTCAAGTTCAAAAAATGATGATAGATGCCATGCATTGGTTCCTAGATCTTCTAGCTCTTCCTCCTTCATCGTAGATTTAGGGTCCTTAAGGAACATGGATTCCATACAAGACTCCTTCTCGGCCCTACATCCTTATAGTGGTCCATTCATCCTCATGGGTGATGACTCTGAGATCCCAGTCAAAGGGATTGGAAGGATCAACTACAATGGGTACTTCAACAATGTGTTGTATGTGCCTAATATTAAAACCAACCAAATATCTTTTTATCAAATGACACACACAGGTATAGAAAATAGAGTAACATTTGCTCAATATGATGTGGAAATATCATAAATTTATACAGGCCAAGTTGTTGTAGTGCATATTGGAGATAATGAGTTGAGGATGTACAAGTTTTCACAATTTCCTCCTTACTCCCAAGGGAAGGCACTCCTATCACATGACAATGATACCAAAAATATATGGCATGAGAGGTTTGGACACCTCAACTACAGATATGTTCAAGCATTGAGTAAAGAAAACATGGTTGAAGGGATTCCAAGAATCAAGTTTTCCAAAGGCACATGTAAGGGATGCATTGTTGGGAAGTATGTTGAGCGCAAGTATGACAAGGGAAAGGAAAAAAGGGATTTCCAAGTGATTGAATTGATCCACTAAGATATGATAGGACCTCCTCACATGCCCTCTTATGGAAACTCAAGGTATGTCTTAACATTCATAGATGATTTATCAAGACACTGTTGGGTGTATTTCCTCAAGCAAAAATATGAAGTGTTTGAGATATTCAAAGTTTTCAAGGATTTGGTTGAGAAATTGAGTGTAAATTCCCAAGTATGGTATGAATAACTGAACACTATATAATTCTGTAATTTAAATTAAAATTTCTGATTTTTGAATTAAACCACTGAGAGCCTCCTCAGACTAGGCAACTCAGGGGTTTTGCTAGGAAATTTTGCAGACAAGATGAGTGAGAAGGGGGAAGAAACCAACGATATTCTAGGCATATAATTTCCTCTTCCCTAACTCATTTTTATATGGTTCCCCTTAGGTTTCAGAATCCTTTATGAGGAAACCTACTTCCATGCTTCTGGGCAGCTAAACCCTGAAACTAGGAAGAGTAGTTAAGCCTTTTTCAACCAGGGGATTTTGGAAACTTACAGAGGGTTGTTCAAGAATTCATACAACATAAAAAATGGTTTTGGACATTTTGTAGCAGTTCTGGAAAGTTCTGAGGAGTTTTGGAAGAACTTGGGATTTTTTGGAAAATTTGGCCTAGTGAAACCCTGTGCAATGGAGGATCGCAAAAGGAAGTACGACCCCAAAGAAAATAATTTATGGAGTTATGTATGGGAATTTGGGTCTGTCAGTGACCCACAAGAACTTACAGGACTCATTTTACATCAAAAACTGCAAGACTAGTCATTTAAAACTAACAATCTAGCTAGGGTATAAAATAAAGCAGTTAATTCATGGAATATTGATATATGAAATACATATGTATTATAAAAGATATTAATAACACTTAATGAACATATAAACTCTCTCTAATCATTCCCACAACCTTGCTTATTTCTTATTGCACTCGAATTCATCAATTTTCCCCCATATAGTGATAAAACAAGATTTTTAGGTAAACTAAAGGTATAATTTTTATGGAAATATTTATTTCGACCTGAAAAATAAAAATATTAATTGCACCAATAATATTAAATGCTCCATAATTATTTATTCCAAGTGGGTAGAAACTATGGATAAATTTAAATGCACGCTCGTAATTAATCAATTGCCTCATTCTTATAGCTCAAAATGAGACATCTCTACATGTGACCACTTTCCCATGATTCCATCATATGTCGACACTTCCATGATGACACTTCATGAAAGTCACTAAAAAAACACCTAACTTTGAGGACTTGTATCTTGAGTTTTGTAACTCCGTTTGACCTCATCTCTACACCGTTGGAAAGGTATTTCTGTTAGCTAAAACTTTCCAGAAGACACCAAAGTCTGAAAATTCCTAAAAATATCCTTAAAATGAGTTTTTTGTCTATACGCGACTTGCTCTCTATAATACCCGCGTACGTACGCGAGTTGCTCTCTATGATACCTGCATACGTACATGAGTTGCTACATATATGTGACTTTATGTATGAGCAACCTGCGTGTATTTCTCGTGTATGCGACTGTTGTTTCAGCAACCTGCGTACGCCTCTTAAAAATGTCAAAAAACATGTCTTTTGAATTTCGGGTAGTTTGAGTAGTTATGCAACTGACTCCTTCAATTGTAACTACTTTGTCTTTGCCCCTAACTCTTCCTTAAGCATATAAATATAGGTAGGGAGGTCCATGAGAGGAGACTTGAATCTTTGCATTGTTATGCTGGAGGATTTGGAGCTCTCTTTGCCCACACCTTTTCCCTAGAAGCATTATCCTTGTGTTGCAGAGCTTGGAGGCTGAGTTCCTTGGAGAAGAGAAGCAGCAGAACTGGATCAAGATTTTGTGAGGTATCGAACTTGAAGAGAAGGTATACTTGTACTTGTTTTCAAGATTAATAAAGATGTGATGTCCTTCTTCTTCCAAAATCATTATTCAATGTGTGATTGAATTTTTGTTTATGATCATATGATGATGTTAATCAGATTATTATTTCATATTTCTTTGATTATCATTTCTTTATATGTGTTCATGTTGGTTTGAGGAAGGTATAACTTGTTTTGCATGTCTCTTGGAGCAAGAGGAGCAAGAGGAGCAAGAAGAGGATTGAAGGGCTGCTTGGATCAACCTTCATTTGGCTAAGGCATGAACCATTCCAATCTCTGAAACTTGCTTGTATTTACTTACAGAACCATTTGCATCCACCTTTCAACCCCAGTATGTTGATGGCCTCTTAAACCCTATCCATAGGATCCTTTCCTTTACAACACTCATCTTAACCCCTCATTAATTATTTAATTCAATCTGTCACTAGGATCCATGGGGTTCGATCTACTTCATGGTGTTGTCAAAATGGGAACATGACAATCTTCCCTTCCTAATATTGCTTGTCCTCAAGCAAAGTATCCAAAGAGGTCCATCGTCCTTTTGTTGCACTACTCTGATCATAATCCTCTCTCCAAGAAAATATTCACTACATATATAACTGAACATGCCTACTTCTATCCAAGTGAAGTAATTGGAAAGTGTGCCAAGATCCCATAAGAATATTATAAATGCAAATATACCACTATTATGTGAACTATAAGTCCATCCAAGGAGGTGTTCCCTATGTGGGAAACTGAAATCAAGTGCAACATAGATGAACTAGTGCAAAAGAGGGTTGGCTTGCTCCATCATGCAACCATGCAAACAACTTCTCCACGGACAAACAATGCCAAGATCCCATTGCTTGTATGGCACCCCCATGGATAGGAATACCATCCAACAAAATCTGTTAAGCAAAAGAGTGCCTCGATCCCACTGTTCATGCTGGATCTCCCCAAACATTAGTAACAAGAAAAAATTAGCATCATATGAAATGTTGGGAAATATGAAAACATCATACCACCATATTGGAAAATCATCCTTTCCAATAAAAACATGAAGCTTTGAGGGACCCTCAATCAAGATATGAAACTCTCCAATGTAGGGATGAATCAAAGAAAGACTATACATCCCCAAATATTCCTTCAAAAAGTGAGGCCACAATTCCACTAGTCTTTCCATTCCAACTGAAGTGTTCTCATGTGACCAACGCACATAAGGAACAAGTGTGTTATCCATGAAACTCAAGTGACAAAGGTGAGGATGCCATGTCCTAAAATGCTGCTCCAAAAGAGAGTAAGTTATAACAAAATCAGTCATGTTCATGTTTCCCTCAAATAACAAGGTATCATGGTCTCTATAGAACTCAACAGGTGCTCCCCTCTTCATCCAATGGCTCATCTCCCTGCCATTAATCCAACGGTGCAAAACTCCATCAATTGACCCACACATTCAAAGTAAGTGTAGATCTGATTCCTTCTTGTCAAAAGTGGCTGCACACACATGCATTTTCTGCTTCTTGTAAATCATAGAAAAATCAGCAATATTAAAAACAATTTTCTTGCAACAAGACATAAAACTTTTATCTTCCAGATTTTCCTCTTCAGTGATTCCTCTATCCAACCATCCAATACAAGGATAAGCACTTTGATTTTCTGATTTGCATGGCATGTAATCAACCACATATTCTAAGATGAAAGTTCCTTACCACATAGGAAGCTTATGGGGTCCTTCTTCCATAGCATGCTTCAAGAGACACTCTTTACATTCACAAGCTAGGATTGTGCAACCTTGGGCCTCAATTTCCACTATGTACTTACTTATCCAATATTTGAAACAATAAGTGTTTATTATTGTAGATCTGAATGGTATATCCTCCTGAGGGTACTTATTCAATGAGACAAGTGACTTATCAATCTATTCTATGGTATCTTCCTTCACCAATACTTGCAGATCTAAACTTTTCTCTTGCCCATCCTCCACCGAAAATTCCTCCACTATGCCCAAACAATTTTCTTCCATGCAAAATGAAAGGTGTGACATTCTCAACTCCTTTTGAAGTTGATATTTCTGCAACTTGGACTCTTGAAGGGATCTTTGTGTCCTCTTCAATGAGTTACTGGTGATCTCCAACTCATGAGTGAGCCTATCCAATTCTTTTTCTTCCTTCTTGAGTGCACTATGGTACATATCAGCCATCATGAGGACATGATCTCTATCAGATAGTAAGTTCATATAGTTCTATTTAATATTTTCCATGCCTTCTTTCAGTGCTATGCACTCCTCCATAAAGTCTTCTCCTTCCATCTCTCCACCAGAAGCTTTCCAACAACATATTGCCACCAAGGCATTGATGTCCACAAAGCTTTTCATGGCTGCCATAAGCTTCTTTCTGTCCTCCTTTAGTGATCCAATCAAATTATGTGGCTCACAAAGAAGATCCTCCCCCAAGATTTCTTCTTCTAATAGCTGAAATCTAGGACCATTTTGCTTGTGGCATGGGTCCACAATACAAAACTCATTTTCGGCATACCAGTGAGCCTTTGAATTTTCTGCCAAATCACTTCCATGATGTACAGTGGAGGGTATCTATGAAGGTTGGAATGACATGTGATATGGACATAAATTATAGAGAATATATGCCATTTCATTTCAGCTTCATCATGCTGCAAAGGAGCCCAAAATTATGAATTGTGCACATCTCTCTACATCAGGTTTTTCTCCTTCGGTTTTCCTCGTTCATACCCAACTGGTGGGTGATTGTCTTCCACTTCAGTCACAAGTTCAGATAATGACTTCATATCTGATTTTTGTTCTTATTTTGGATCTGATACAAAATATCCCTTATCATCATTGGAAGTATCACCCTCCTCTTCATTGATTTTGGGTTCACTAATAGGTAAACTAGGATCAGATTCATCCCCCTCACAATTGTCCTTCATCTTGCAGTCCTCAGAAGCAAGTGAAGTCTTTCCATCCTCCCATGGATCTTATGGTTGCAGGTGTACATGGCTGCTGCAAAAATCAGAATTTTTATCATTTATGTTATTCACCTTATCCTCTTTCTGTACAAATACTTTGGTGGCCTGCTCCTCCCCCAAATTTTCTAGTTCACACCTGAGCGGTGTGGACTTGTTTTATTCTTCATTATGTGGGTCAAGAGGTGACTGTAAATCTGATTTGTGTACCTCTTTTGGATCTGATCCATAATATTTATTGCCACCCATACATGAGACAAAACCTTGAGCAGTGATCTGAAGATCACCCACAAAGAAACTTGAAGTGCATTCCTCTTCAACTTCTTCTCTTATGCAACCACCTTGTGGTTATTTGCACTTCACCTCTTGGATCTATGACTCCACTTCATTTATATTCTCCTCCAAGTAACTTGAGAATTTTTCATCTTTATTGGTACTCATGTCACGATATTTAGAAGCTCTATTTGAAGGAAAACCAAACAAACTCTTAAATCTTGAACATGCAGATGGCTTGGGGAAATCTTCACCTTTGGTTCCTTCTTCTTCTTCTTTTCTTAGAGAGGTGGGACAACTTGCTTTCTCTCTGGATAGCTTTCTTATCTTGAAAGAATACTCATAATCATGCTTGGGCCAAAATCCATACTTGAAATAAATATAATCTCCAAAATAAAGGTTTGCACAAATATTCCTACCCAAAGCTAGATAGTCCTCGTAGCAGTGAGACATGTTCTCGCATGTTTCAATAATCTCTGTCAACTTTTTCTTAACCATTGGAGAATCAGATTTGATCTCTTCCCCATATGACGTCCAATAGTATTAATAATATTCATATTTTGGTAGGCCTCCATCAACATAGAGTATTTCTTTTTCTTCATATCTTCTGCAGTATTCTTCATACTGCTCATCATAGTCATCCTCATAGTATGACATGGTTGGAAATCTATTCACTGAGAGATTTATTTCCACTGGATGATCCAAAGAAAGAGATATTATACCAGTGTAATTTCCCAAGTATGGTATGCAGACCTCAACACTATCTAATTCTGTAATTTAAATTTAAATTTCTGATTTTTTAATTAAACCACTTAGAGCCTCTTCAGACTGGGAAAATCAGGGGTTTTGCTGGGGTAGCCTAAATATCAGAGATCTTCATGGCTGCCCAATATCAGTGGTTAGAATTTATTATTGTAATTGTATAAATACTGGGAACTATTCTGATCCATGGGTGGTATATGAATTGATTTTATTTGTATAACCTGTGACAAAGGTTGTGTGTTCATCTCACCATTTTAATACAAGGAGTTTGATTCTTCAGATCTCAGCGTTTTAACTTGTGCCAACTCCAGCATCTATGTGCGAAGGCTGGGCCCGCATTTCTACAAAGATTGCTAAGTTATTTAGGTATTTTATTTATTCTGTGGTGTGGTGTGAATCTTATGAAGAATTCATTTATTTACAATAGTTGCAACAGTTATCGATTTATTATGTGTTCCTTTGAATGACCAGTAATTGAATTCCCTATAAACTGCAGTGGTGTGGTGTGACATTCAATTGTGTATATTAACTTTCTCTTACGCAATTGTGTGATAGCTATAACAGCCTTGTTCATCCTTAGTTCTTTCAATTTTTCTTTTCTTTAGATCTCTTTAGTTCGTCCCTTTACAATTATAATTGTGGAACTTAATTCCTGCACTTTGAATTCCTAGATTAAGTTGAATTAAGATAGCTGAGATGGATCTTCAGATGGCTGGGTAATTTAGGATTTAACTTTCTGCAAAAGTAATCTAGATGTTATTTTCTAAACCTCTCATTTCTAGATTAAGGGTTGTAAGTAGGTAATTGTGATTCTGCATTTTCAAGAAGGTAAATTAGATTAAGTTGATCTTGGGATGAGTTGGGCTGAATAGGAAAGTAGGATAATTCATTTACAGCATCAGCTACCTAGTTTTTAAGAATATATAGTGCACATTATCTTTGAAATAAAACATTTCCCTGGGTTGACAATTTATATTGAACACTCTGTATGTTGGCTTTAATTAACTTGCATATAGGGTGCCCAACATTTTTGCGCCATTGCCGGGGAAAGATAATTATTAGACACCGTAGTAGTTGTATTCAGTAGCTATATCTATTCATTTTTCTTCAATTTTTTTAAGTTTGCATGTTTTGGGTTGCATGAATACGAGAAGGGTACAGCATGACATTCCTATAAATCCCAGAACCCCACATAATACTAACATTGCAGGTGGTAGAGGTCGTGGGTGAAATCCAGCATTGGGAAGAAGGACAGTCATTAACGATCTGGTTGATAGGACCAATTCTTCTACTGGGGCTCACCATCAAGAAACACCTGTTAGAAGAATCCCAGTTACCCCTGGAGTGGCAGCATCAGTTTCCACAGTGGAGAACACAGGAGAAGATTCAACACCCTCAGGTATCCCTGCGGAGGAAGACATAGTTAGTACTGTGGGATCAGCTTACCGAGATTTGATATATCACATTAATGGGAAGGTTATGACAGAAGAGGAGTGGACACAGTTCCATCAAAAATTTAACAATCAATGGAAGCACGAAGAGGATAAAGCAGAAGAAGATGAGAGCAACAAACGTGATCCAAAAGATCACGAAGAAGCAATGGGTGAAAATCAGGATCATGAGGGTAACTCCCTACATGAAGGGACGGTTGCTACACTCCAGTTCCAAATTCAACAGCCAGAGGGGATAGACCCCATGAAAAATATATCGCGATCGGTGTTGCCTCATTTTTACGGAAAAGCAGTAGAGGATCCGAATGAATTTATTTTTGAATTTGACATCCTCTGTCGCAGCTATGATTACACCACTAATGCACAGAAGCTTAAACTTTTTCCTGCTGCTCTGAAGGAAAATGTGTTACGTTGGTTCATGAGCTTGGGTGGGGGAACCATCACCACCTGAGACTGGATGAAATAGGTGTTACTGGATAAATATTAGGATTATTGCAATACCAAATATAAGAGAGAAGAACTATTTAAAATGGTACAAAGGGACAATTAAAGTCTAGAAGATTTTGTTGAAAGGCTTTTATACAATGTGCAGAGAGCTAGATAGACTAATATGGGGTTATATGTGCTCAAAATAATCCTACTTCGTTGAATTAGGGATGACTGCCTAGACATTGTAAACATGTTAGGAAAGGGGGATATCTCAAAGGATTCCTCTTAAAATATCATTGAACTATGCAAAAGGTATTCCAGGGGATCTTCCAGAAACAACAAACAAGACAAATGGGACAAATTAGAACATGATGTCTTTGACAGAACACAAAATTCATCTAATGGAGGAGCCACCCAGGAAGAAATAGGCAATCTCCTCAAAAATTTCAAGACAGAAATGATAAGCTCCATCTCCTCGGAAATAGATTTCCTGAGGGAAAAGCAAAAACAACCAATAGAAGATCTCACACTTGGTATATTCTACCCTAAATGTAGGAAGAACCATCCTATGAAGGAGTGCCCACTCGACAAGGTAGAAGTGTGTCAGATTTGTGAGATGAACCATGACACAAAAGAATGCCCTTCACTAACTCAAGTGAATGAATTTCTATAGGCATCAACTCCAGATGTGGAACCAACCTACTTTATTCCATAGAAAAATCCCTGGCAGCCTCGAAATCAAGGTCTGGCTCCATACTTGTTTCCATTTTCGAATAACATGAATAATTGGAATAATATGCAACACATGAATACACCATTCCCATCATCTTATTCTAACCATCAATGGTATCCCTCTCAACCTCCGATGGAAAAATTTAAATCCTAGAAGTCTTGGACACAACCACCAAACCAACAAAATTCTTGGTCTCCTGGATGGAGGAACTTCCATCCAGGGAACCAGTTTCCCCATAACCAACCTCCCCAATAGATTCCACATCAGATTTTTCCTCATCAACTGTATCCTCCTCAACAATATCCTCAGCCTTATCAGCAGTATCAGTAGTCACAGCTGCAACTCCAAAATAATGTTGTCCCCAATGTTCCTATATGACCACAACTGCCTACTCAACCTAACCCCAACCCAAATAATAAAGAAGTCCATCATTTTGATACTTCCAACATTCTCGCTTACTCCATTACTCTAGTTCCCTACAATGACATCCGCTTACGATCAGGGAGGGTAGTGGAGCCTTTGGTCATTAAGGATGTTCCATCCTCTGTGCCTAAAGAAAGGATGAACCAACATTATTTATCCAATATAGCGATCCCCATTATTGAGGATGTTGAAAATCCTACCAAGATACCAACTGAAACAAAAGAAGACACATTTATCGACATACATCCTACACAATTTATTAGGGAACCACCATACCCTAAAAGATTAATACTACCAAAGGTAGTGGGACAACATCAATTTAACCTCTTAGGAGAGTTAAAAAATATCTATGTCAAAATTCCACTCCTTCAGGCCCTTCATGATGTACCTATATATGCCAAAACCATTCAGGATCTGTGTACAAGAAAACCAGGAAGAAAACCCAGGGATCCTCCCATTATTCATGTCATCGAGAAACTATCTGAATTAATAAGGGGAAAAACCCTCCTGGCCAAATATCACGATACTGGGAACCCCACTGTCACTGTGCAGATTGGAAGCATGCAGATACCCAATGTACTAGTATATTTAGGTGCAACAATTAACGTCATGACCATTGAAACTATAAGGAAACTCGAGCTCACTAATCGCAGGCCAACTACTACCGTTTTAGAACTTGCAGATAGATCCACTATTAAACCTGAAGGAATTTTGGATGACCTCCTTATCTCAGTTGATTCATGGGAATATCCTGCTGAATTTTTGGTTTTACAACCTAAGTCGCAGCTAGGAGGACACCCATTGATCTTGGGAAGGCCCTAGTTAGCTACAACTGATGCTTGCATCAGCTGTTGTTCTAGGTCTATGACCATATCAGATGGAACTGAGATAAAGAACCTCACTCTCTATCCTCCAGCTCAGCTGAGTCTAGAAGTTGAAACTCCGTTATGGATGGAGCTAGAGGAAGAGGAGGGTGTTCAGCCATTATTAACGATAGGGAATGCCTTGACTTTTAAATATGAAACTAAAGACAATGCCATTAATAATTTCATCAATGAACCCACTTCTGTCAATAAGAAAATTTATCAGATCCTAAATGCTACTCTAGGTGAAGAGGAACAAGAAAATCTCATAGAGGAGACATTACTCAGTGATACTCACATAGTTCCAGTGTTGAAAAAATCGAAAAGTGTTCCTATCGAGATAGAGTCTAGAAAAACCCTGAATAACAGTCCCAGTCTTGCTCCAGATGAACAAGAACACCTAATCTCTCTCTTGAAAAAACATAAGGGGGAATTTTCCTGGGAGTACATAGACATGAAGGGCATCCCTTATAATTTGTGCACCCACCACATTTATATCAAAAGTGACTCCCAACCTGTGTGCTAGCCTCAATGAAGAATGAACCCCAATCTTAGGGACATAGTGAAGGAATAAATTCAAAAACTCTTGGAGGCAAGGTTTATATATCCCGTCTCAGACAACAAGTGGGTGTCTCCACTCATGATAGTACACAATAAGAATGGTAAATGGAGAGTCTGTGTGGACTATAGAGAGCTAAACAAGGCAACACAGACATATCATTTTCCCCTACCTTTCATCCATCAAGTACTTGACATCTTATCTGGGAAGAGGTTTTTCTCCTTCCTTGATGGGTTTAGCGGAAACAATCAAATCCATATTGCTCCTCAAGACCAGGATAAAACTACCTTCACCTATCACTGAGGAACTCTTGCATATAGGGTTCTTCCCTTTGGCTTATGCAATGCACCAGCCACATTTAAAAGAGTTGTGATTGGCATCTTTTCAGAATTGGTTAATGATAGTATGGAAATTTTCATGGATGATTTTACTCCTTATGGCAAGGACTTTGAAGAAGCATTGAAAAATTTGGAAAAGGTTTTAACACGCTGTGAGTAGACCGAGCTATCTTTGAGCACTGAAAAGTGCCATATGATGATGAGTGAAGGAGTAGTGTTGGGGCATTTTATCCCTGCTGATGGCATCTAGGTAGACCCCTCTAAAATTAGGATAATCAAAAATATACCTACTCCTGGAACTTAGAAAGAAGTGCGTAGTTTCTTAGGGCATGTTAGTTATTACAGAAAATTTATAGAAAACTTTTCCAAACTTGCCTCTCCTTTGTTTTCATTATTAATGAAGGATGTGCAATTTACTTGGAATGAGGCATGCCAGACAGCATTTGTTAAACTTAAGGAGAAGCTGTCCAATCTCCCATCCTAAGGGGGCCCAATTGGGCCCTTCCTTTCCACATTTCTTCAAATGCCTCTGATACTACCATTGGAGCAATTTTAGGACAGCAGGATGGTGAAGCACCTTATGCAGTTTATTATATTAGCAAAAAATTATCCCCTACTGAACTTAATTATACCGTTACCGAAAAGGAGTTTTTAGCCATTGTTTACTCCATTAACAAATTTAGACATTGTTGATGTATTTGTAACTTTTCAATGTATTCACCTATATATCTTATGTCGTGTACCCCGATGTTTATTCTGGGAAGTGTCTGTAATGTATTTGTGTCATCTCATGCCCCGATGTTCCTATCGAGAGATTCAATAATGTAAACAAGTCATGTCAAGTCATTGTGGGTGACCCTCCTATTGATTCAGATTTAAATTCCCTGTAGTTGTGGGGCCCTAGGGTTATTAGACTCTCCTAGAGAAGTCGGCCCTAGTGAGTTATTGTCAAGTCAGGAATTAGTATAAATAGAGAGTAAGCCTCTTTATTTATCACACATTCACTCACACTCAGTTGTAGCGCATAACTGAGAGAGAAGAAGTTGTTGGGACAAGAGAGAGAGAGACTACTGTTGTCGGGAGATCATCTTACTGTTTTTGGGGTTTTTCTTTTGGTGTTGATTCTATCTCTAAGGAAGTTGCAGAGTTTTCTCCTTTATGGTTTCCCTGAGGAAAAACATTGTTTTCATTGTCTCTTATGTTTGATTGTTGTACTTGTTATTCTCTCAGTTAAATATCCTAAGATAATGCTATCTTAAATGATAAAAATCTAACATGGTATCAGAGCTAACATGAGAAGAAGACACTGTGCAGCTACGAAAACTAAATATTCCTACTTTTTGGATCTCTCTCCATAGATTTTCAGCAAAATAAGGTTGGGTTGACTCTCCTCTCCAAGGTGCATCTTTCTGTCGAAGCAAAATCTGATTCTGAGCATTTTTAGTTTTTGACCGGACACTACTGCTGAAAATTAGGGCTTTCCATAGAAGTGGAATTTTTTAGTGATCCCAAGCCTAGATTGATCTCCTCCTCAAAATCAAATTTTAGAGATCAAGATCAAATATTTTGGTTGGACAAAACTCCAGGAAAGTCAAACCCTAATCTGCTCCTGAACCAACTCTGCATAAATTCAACTCCAGATCTAGATCCAACATCATAACCTTGTAATATCTCTTTTGTATTCCCATTTGAGGTTCTCAATTAAGATGTCTCATCATACCAAGATTGATGAAAAGATTGAGGGAGTTGATAACTTCCGATCCTGGAAGTATAGGATCTCCCTGGTCCTGGAAGAAAATGAGTTGGACTCCTACATCAATGAGGAGGTTCCAGTTCCAGAGGGAGATGAGGCTAAGGCCTTACACAAGAATAAATTGGTCATGGCTAAGAGAATTATTGCTGATTCAATCAAGGATCATCTCATACCATAGGTGTCCTCCCTAAAGACACCTAAAGCTATGTTTGATTCCCTAACCAAACTGTTTGAAGGAAAGAACATAAACCAAAATATGACTCTGAGAAACCAACTGAAGAATGTAAAGATCCAGAATGCGGAGACCATCCAGTATTACTTTACAAGGGTCTCTCAGATCAAGGAAGTAGTAGATGTAGAGAATGCAGAAATTGTGATGACCACCCTGAATGGTCTTCCTAGGGCATGGGACTCTTTCATTCAAGGGATCTATGCTAGAAAGAAGCTAGTGAAGTTCAGCATACTATGGGAAGAATGCTCTCAAGAAGAATCTCGAATAGTAGCTCAAGAAGAAAATATGGGAAATGAAGATGAAACTCTCACAGTCCACACCAAGAAAACCAGAATAGACCATCATCACTCCAAAGGTAAGCATTCACACTCTAGAAGACATATGTCTACTATTAGATGTTACAAATGTGATGAGAAAGGACACATATCCAAATATTGTCCTAAAAACAAAGGGAGCTCTCACAAGAAAATGGGAATAAAGAGAAGACATCATGCTCATGCTACAAAGGATGATGAAACTTCCACAAAGAGAATCAGACAAGAAAGTGATGATTCCTCAAGTGATGAATAATATGTGTTGATTTCTACTCTCACGGGAACTATCTCACATGGAAGCAATGATTGGCTTATAGACAATGGTGCTTCCAAACATATGACGGGATTCAAAGAATCCTTTGTGAAACTATCTGAACATGAGTCACCTCACAAGGTGAAACTTGGGGATGACTACCAGAATCCAATAAAAGGTAGTGGTGAATCCTCATATAAGCTAGACTCTGGAAATTCTATGAAGATGAAATATGTATTGTTTGTACTAGGACTAAAGAAGAACCTCCTCTCCATATCTGCATTGGATGCAAAAGGAATGAGGGTTGCTTTTGTAGATGTCCAAGTTCTTATGTGACTAGAGAGAAAGACTATTGATGATGAAGTAGTGATTGGGGAACAAGAAGGAGGTCTATACAAATTGAAGGCTCAACCAAAACAAGCTTTGGTTCATGACTTAGTAGAACCAAATGAACTTTGGCATAGAAGGATTGCAAATGTGCATTATAGGGCACTACCACTTGCAAGCAAAGTTGTTGAAGGTCTTCCAGAAATTAAGACAAAACATGAAGGTGTATGCAAAGGATGTGTGAAAGGAAAGAATATGAAGAAGACACTTCCAAGTAATGAGAGAAAGGAAAAAGGAATCTTGGAGATCCTCCACTCCGATGTATGCAGCCAATGTCATCCAGCTCTCTAAGCGGGTATGTATATTATGTTTCTTTTATTGATAAATTTTCTAGGAAGACATGGATATACTTTATGAAGAAAAAAGATGAAGTATTCAACAAGTTCAAGGAATTCAAATCCTTGATCAAGAACCACACAGAAAAGAATATCAATATTTTTTTATTAGATAATGGCAGAGAATTCACATCAAACGAATTCAAAGAGTTATGCAAAGATTCAAGGATTAAGAGGGAGTTAACCACTCCATATAATCCATAATAGAATGGGGTTGCAGAAAGGAAGAATAGAATGATCATGAAAGCTGCAAGGGCCATGCTTCATGATCAAGATCTTCCCATGCATCTATGGGAAGAAACTGCCAGAACAGCGGTGTATGTACAGAACCGTAATCCACACAGAGTACTCGAGAACAAGACACCTGAAGAAGTCTTTTTCGGAAAGAAACCAGAAGTTAGCCATCTCAGAATATATGGTTGTCCAATATACATACACATTCCAAAAGAAAAGAGGAAAAAGTTAGATCCTTCAGGAAGGAAGGGTATATTTGTGGGATACTCTGAAAGCTTGAAGGATTATAGAATATACTTCCCAGGATTCAAGAAGATTGACATCAGCAGGGATGTAACATTTGACGAAGACTCAGCTTACAACAAATCCAGAAAGAGACCTGCTGAAGAACCTGAAGAAACAGAAGTACCCAGAATTCATGACACAACCATGAACAAAGAAATTCAAGAAGAAGATCGAGAATAGAAGAACCTCAAGAACATGCAGATCCTCCTCAATAAAAGAATCCTCACAAGAGGAAACCTACTTGGGCATGAGAAGCTATCCAAGGTGTAGAAAGGTATGGGTCTCCAGAAGAAACCCACAGAGAAAGAAAAAGAACCAGGTCTTGTTCCAGTTATATAGCTTTATTATGTGACTTCATTGATAAAGAACCTTCCAACTATGAAGAAGCGACAGAAAAGAAAGAATGGAAGGATGCTATGATCGAAGAGTATCAATCGATCATGAAGAATGATGTTTGGGATGTTGTCCCAGGACCTGAGGGGAAGTCACTTGTGACTTCAAAATGGATATATAAAATCAAGCATGCTACAAACGGTAGCATGGAGAAATATAAAGCAAGATTTGTGGCTCATGGTTTCACCTAGAAAGAAGAAATAGATTATGAAGAAACCTTTGCTCCTATAGCCAGATATACTTCCATTGGATCAGTACTTGCTTTAGTTGAGGTAATGAAGTGGAAAGTACACCAGATCGATGTCAAGACAGCTTTGTTGAATGGTGTAGTAGAAGAGGGAGTATATGTGGAATAGCCACTCGGATTTGAGACACATGATAGAGAGACTCATGTGTGTAAATTAAATAAATCCCTGTACGGTTTGAAACAAGCACCCAGGATATGGTATGGTAGATTTGATAGCTTTCTATCCAGTTTGAGCTTTACCAAGAGTAAATCAAATTCCAACCTTTACTACAAGGTTGAAGAAGGGAACCTAGTGATACTCCTGCTTTATGTAGATTATTTGTCTGTAAAAGGTATGGATGGGTTGATACCTGATATGAAGAGGAAGCTTGCTGCTGAGTTTGAAATGAAATATTTGGGTATGATGCACTATTTTCTAGGCATGGAGGTGTGGCAGAATGCGGATGGAATCTCCCTCGGACAAGGGAAGTATGCAGTAGAGATCCTAAAGAGATTCGGGATAATGGAATGCAAGGCCATGACCACAACTATGGCATCGAACCTGAAGCTATTGAGTGATGCTTCATCTGAGTCAATTGATGCCATGATGTATTGTTAGATGATTGGGTCCTTGATGTAGCTGATGAATACGAGACCAGATTTTTGCTTTGCTATGAACACCTTGAGCTAGTTCCTGAAAAATCTGAGACAAGTTCACTTGATTGCTACAAAGCATATTCTGAGGTACCTAAAGGGTACAGTTGATTATGGGCTCAAGTACAAGGCTGATAAAAAGATTAACCTGGAAGGTTATGTTGATTTAGATTAGGCAGGAAGTTCCATCGATAGAAAGATCACTTCAAGGTGCTACTTCAGTATTGGATTAGGTGTGATCTCTTGGTTTAGCAGAAAACAGTCTTGTGTGGCACTAAGTACAGCTGAAGCAGAGTATGTCGTAGCTTGTTCAGCTAGTTGTGAGGCAGTATGGCTAAGGAAGCTACTGTCCAATTTATTTGATCTCCAGTTGGATGTTACTTGTATATATTGCGACAAGCAGAGTTGCGTGAAGTTGTATGAGAACTCGGTGTTCCATGACAAGTCGAAGCATATCGAGATCAAATATCACTATATCAGGGATATGGTGCGGAGAGGAGCACTGAAGCTCTAGTATGTTGTGATGGATGAACAGATAGCTGATGTGTTGACTAATCCATTGGCCAAGGTGAAGTTTGAATACTTCAGGGAGAATCTTGGTGTTCTCCAAATCGAGGTTCCTTCCAAGAGGAAGTGATGATTTCGTGAGCCCTTCTAACATGGTGAGAAGATTGGTTCCTTCCATGGTCAGATGTAAGTGTTGAGCCCTTCTGACATGGTGAGAGGATTGGTTCCTTCCATGGTCAAATGTAAATGTTGAGCCCTTCTAACATGGTGAGAGGATTGGTTCCTTCCATGGTCAGATGTAAGTGTTGTTCCCTTCTAACATGGTGAGAGGATTGGTTCCTTCCATGGTCAGATGTAAGTGTTGTGCCTTTCTGACATGGTGAGAGGATTGGTTCCTTCCATCGTCAGATGTAAGAGTTGTGACATGGTGAGAGGATTGGTTCCTTCCATGGTCATATATAAGAGTTGTGACATGGTGAGAGGATTGGTTCCTTCCATTGTCAGATGTATGTGATGATGCCACATCCAGCATGAAAAAGGGTTGGCTCTGTGAAGACACATCTAGTATGAAAAAGGACTAGCTCTATGTAGATCCCACATCTAGCATGAAAAAGGGTTCGCTCTGTGATGACACATCTAGTATGAAAAAGGAATAGCTCTATGTATATCCCACATCCAGCATGAAAAAGGGCTGGCTCTGTGAAGACACATCTAGTATGAAAAAGGACTAGCTTTGTGTAGATCCCACATCCAGCATGAAAAAGGGTTGGCCCTGTGAAGACACATCTAGTATGAAAAAGGACTAGCTTTGTGTAGATCCCAGATCTAGCATGAAAAAGGGATGGCTTTGTGATGACACATCTAGTATGAAAAAGAACTAGCTCTGTGTAGATGCCACATCTAGTATGAAAAAGGACTAGCTCTGTGATGATACATCCAGTATGAAAAAGGACTGGCTCTATAGATGTGCATCCAGCATGAAAAAGGGTTGGCTCTGTAGAACTTCCTGTGATGAGAAGAATCAAGATATAGAACCCGTGATGATGACCCAGTGATGATCCAGATTGAGTGATGATCCATATCCAGTGATGATGATCCAGCAGTGATGATCCAACAATAATGATCCAAATCAAGTGATGATCTAGATCGAGATGAAGATGACTTGAAGATGAAGATGACGAGAACTCATTGGTGATCCAGATGATACAGAGAAGAAGACCCATGCTAATAAATTGTGTCGAGAGAATACCTTCCTAGTTAAGACGAAGTGTTGATGTATTTGTAAATTTGAAATGTATTCACCTGTATATCTTAGGTCTTGTACCCTGATTTTTATTTCAGAAAGTGTCTGTAATGTATTTGAGTCATGTCATGCCCCAATGTTCCTATCAAGAGATTCAATAATGTTAACAAGTCATGTCAAGTCATTATGGATAACCCTCCTATTTATCAAGGGTTAAAGTCCCTGCAGTTGTGGGGCCCTACGGTTAGACTCTCCTAGAGAAGTTGGCCCTAGTGAGTTATTGTCAAGTCAGGAATTAGTATAAATAGAGAGTAAGCCTCTCTATTTATCACACATTCACTCACACTCAGTTGTAGCACATAACTGAGAGAGAATAAGTTGTCAGGACAAGAGAGAGAGAGACTACTATTGTCGAGAGATCATCTTATTATTTTTGGGGTTTTGCTTTTGGTGTTGATTCTATCTTTTGAGGAAGTTGCAGGGTTTTATCCTTTATGGTTTCCCCGAGGAAAAAATTTGTGTTCATTGTCTCTAATGTTTGATTGATGTGCTTGTTATTCTCTCAGTTAAAGATCCTAAGATAATGCTAGCTTAAATGATAAAAATATAACAGACATCACATCACTAGTTATCCTACCTTTGTGCACACTGACCAATTGGCCATCAAGTATCTAATGAATAAACCTGTTACAAATCCTCAAGTAACTAGATGGCTGTTATTATTACAGGAATTTGATATCACTATTATAGACAGACTTGGAAAAGAAAATGTTGTCGCTGATTTCTTATCTTTTTTTACTAATAGTGATGATAATCTACCTGTTGAGGACTCTTTTCCATATGAACACTTATTTGTAGTTTCAGCTCATTCCCCTTGGTATGTAGATGTCACTAACTACTTGGCTACAGGGAAGCTTCTGGCATATTTTTCAAAAAGAGAAAAGAGGAAAATCATTCAACAAAGTGCCAGGTATTGTTGGATAGATGGTCATCTCTTCTACACGGGCCCTGATCTTGAGATCAGAAGATGTGTAAGAGAAGATGAAATATTCCATATTCTGAAGGCCTACCATGATGAGCCTTGTGGGGGACATTTTGCAGATAGATGGATAGGTCACAAAGTGCTGAGAATGGGCTACTATTGGCCGACATTTTTCAGGGATGCAAAAAAATATGTCTAGTCTTGTGACAGTTGCCAGAGGATGGGCCAACCTAACAGATTGGATCAAATGCCTCTTCAACCACAATTGGTGGTTGAACCTTTTGACAGATGGGCCTTAGATTTTTTTGGCCCTATCAACCCTCATTCCAGGCAAAAAGCCTACATCTTGGTTTGTACAGACTACATGACAAAATGGGTAGAAGTTGTGGATTTGGTGAAAGCCAATGACCAGGCTGTAATCGATTTCTTGTATGGTGAAATATTTACCTGTTTTGGAGTACCCAAGGAAGTGGTTACATATGAAGGACCTCAGTTTGTGTTGCATCAATTTGAAGCTTTGCTACGGAAGTACCATATTCAGCACCAAATAGCTTCACCATACCATCCTCGGGCCAATGATCAGGTGGAAAGCACTAACAAAGTTATTGAATCCATCCTTACCAAAATAGTCAGGATCCATCGTAGAGACTGGGATGATAGACTTCCGGAAGCATTGTGGGCATATCGTACTACTTGGCGCAATACTATAGGTTTCTCTCCTTATGACTTGGTGTATGGAAAAAGTGTTGTCTTCTCCATTGAATTCGAAATCAAAACCTTGAAGACAACTATGGAGGTAAACTTAGATGTGACTGAAGGCCAGAGGAGCAAATTGAATCAATTGAATGAACTTGATGAGAAATGCTTAGCTGTTGTGGATCAGACAGTATTAATTCAGCAATAGAGATCCAATTGGCACGACCAATTCATCAAAAATAAAGTCTTCTACGAAGGAGACTAGGAATTATTATATGATTCCAGATTCAAAAGGGATTTCAAGGGTAAGTTACACACAATATGGTTGGGCCCATACCAGGTAGATAGAGTATTTGATAATGGTACAGTCCACCTAGTTACCATTGATGAGAATCGTGCACCATTATTTGCTAATCGTCATAGGCTGCGACCGTACCATAAGCCCATTTTGAAGGACGCATTTACTTCACAGATTGTAGCTGATCTGAAATACCAGTTAGAACAAGGGAAAGAATCTTTTTCTGCCCCTATCATTCTTTAGACAATCGCTGTGATTCCTACATAAATTTTTGTACATAAATAAATTGATATTTTTGCTATTATTTTTATTTTTCCTTCGTGCTTGATCCATTTTGTTTTAAGAATATGTGCAGAGATGTACTTGAGAAGTGTTAGGATTATTAATCCTCCCTTGTCCAATTTGGTCATATGTCTAAATCGGGAGTCCATCCAGCCTATTTATAGTCATTAACACCATTGGGTCCACTTGGCCTAATTGGGGCACATGTTTCAGTTACTAAAGTTTGGGGAACACTAATTGAGGCTCATTGCCACTGATTGCACTTGATTGCATCAGTTTAGGAGCCTCCTAGACTAATCCCTACAATTTAGGAGCCACTGGGAGTGTCGAAACCAACCAAGGTCAATTCAGTTCAGTTGATGACTGGTTAAGCTAAGTTAGGAGTTAGTTACATTCAGTTCTAGTCCTCTACATTCAGTTAGTGCTAGGTTTACTTGACTGAACTCAGGAGGGGTGCATTTCTCACCTACCACAGTCAGTTAGCCTTAGTCAACACTGAATGTAACACTTGAGTTGTGTTTTAGAACTTTGATGAAATCCGGTTATGGTTTAGACAAGGTCAGATAACTATTGAGTCCTATGATAGTGATTTAGACAAGGTATTAGTTACCTACAGTCAAGTATAGTCTAATAAATTTGAATTTCCTCATGTGGATTCAAATTGCTTGTGGCTATTAAATCCATTGTACTTCATTGTAATTGTCTATCTAATTACTCTTTGATTAATGAAAAGCATTCACAACTACAAGCCATTTTTGCATTGTTTCATTCTTCAATAACTGAGTAAATTGTGTGATATATCATGTGAGTTGTGTGTTTTTCCATATCTCTATGTGCTCAATTTAATATGGTATTAGAGCCTCGTTGGACAAGGCACTTCTCCTCCTCAGATCTCCTACTGGATCATTTTTTGAGCAAAATTTCTCCTTCCAGCACTGCACCAAAAGCGAAGAATTTACCACTTAATACCCCAAGCAAAGGAATTGTTGATCAAGCTTGCTTGATTAAATAAACTGGGTGTGAATAAAATTCCATAAGTGCAGGTTGTCCAACCTTACAGTGCCCTTTTTTTGTTTTGAAGATACAACTTCGAAATAAATTCATCAGTTCCTCTTCTCACCCGATCCTCAGACTATTATGAATGGAAGGTGAAGATGATTGTATTTCTAAATAGACAAGATCTCTATTGGGTGTCTAATGGATTCGATAGAAATTATTTTGACAATTAAAATGACTGGATAAATGCAAAGGATGCAGCTTTTGAAATAATGAAACTGGCTCTTTCTCCTAGCTTGCGCTACCTCAGTAGATCTATTAAAGATCCATAGGAACTCTGGATAAGATTGGATAGAACCTTTGGAATGATTGATGAGGATCATAATAGCACTTTGGAGAGCACATCCAGCACCATAAGCATCCTTAATCCAAAAATCTTGGCCTCCACTCTCTCTGATGAAGTTGTTCAAGATGAAGAATAAGCAGAAGCTTCTACACAGTCAATTCGAATTGAAGACAGTCTCCATGCAGTGAATCCTTCTCCTGATGCTTCGGAATTTTATGAGATATCTAATATATAATATCCTCATATTGCTGAAATAGAAGAAGACATTCAAATCTCTGATATTGAAGAAAAATACTGCTGCACTTCCATGCAAACATTCACCGGTGATTTTCCTTTGAATTATGTGCAAAATTTACCAGTCATTGCTTCCGAAAGTGAAGAGAAATTTGATTTTTATCCCTCTAATGTTGTTTCTAGTGTGCAAATATGTGATACCTAGGATATTTTTGAAGGAATATCAGATTACCATAGTGATCAATTCGCTTCCCATGATCTAGATTTTCCAGCAAATTCCTGCAGGATTGCATGCACCAAAATTCAGAATTTTGAAGAAGAATAAAGCTGTGCATCCACCGTCTCGGTTAACCATTTATTTGAATATGATATTAACCTTATTGGATCGGATATGATATTATTTATATATGATATGATATTTCTTGGCTTAATATATCAAATTCATAATCTTTCAGTACTGCTTGTTGATGTTCTCATCAATGGTGTGAAGAAACAAGTACTACAAGTCTCCTACAAAATTGTTGCTGGGGATTTGATTCCATTTCACAGTTTTGGATATGTTTTGAACCTATTTATATCTGATTTAATTTCTTATCTGATATTATTTGGTTCATATTTTAAAATCCAAGAGCTTTCATTCATGCTTGTAGCTGCTCTCACCAATTCCAGTATGAAAAATCAAGTATCGCACTTTCTCTTCAAAACTGTTGATGGGGATTTGGTGTTAGTTTCCTCATATGAGGTTGCTGATATTTTATTATGTGATTCATTAGATATTTCAGAAGCTATGTTAGACTATGGAGCTCAAGCATTCACTCTCAACAGTCCTAGTGCTTCTCTACCATTGATCACATGCTCATCTCCTCACAGAACTAGTAAAGAGGAAGATTTTCTACATCCGCCTGGACACTTGCTCCTAACACTTGGGGCTGTTCTTACCACTCATGGTTTTCTGTCCATGGCTGAAACATATCAGTTTCTTGAGTGTTTCTCACATGTTTTGGATCCTCAAGAACCTTTTCTCACTTATCAGTTGACTTCAGTTGCTCTACATGGGTCCAATCTTCATCCGACAACTGTCTATATTCCTGATTTAGTTGAGCATATCATTATTCTTCCAAAGAGGAAGATTCCTCTAGACATAATAATGGATATTTTCACATTCTAGGCCCTAGGATACCTATGCACAGAAGAACCAGATTGATCCTGATTCTACCTGCTTAATTAGAGGGGGGGGGGGGGGGTGGTGGGGGGTTTCCCATGTGGTTTTTCCCCAGCACCTTGTTTTTGAGTACTTACTTTACTTTACTTGATGTAATGGGTGACCTATGGTCTTATTTACCAGGGCCCATAGATTGTCCAAGTTAGCATCCAAGGGGGGTGTTAGGATTATTAATCCTCCCTTGTCCAATTTGGTCATATGTCTAAGTCGGGAGTCCATCAAGTCTATTTATAGTCATTAACACGATTGGGTCCACTTGGACTAATTGGGCCACATGTTTCAGTTACTAAAGTGTGGGGAATACTAATTAAGGCTCACTGCCACTGATTGCACTTGATTGCATCAGTTTAGGAGCCTCCTAGACCAATCCCTACAATTTAGGAGCCACTGGGAGTGCCAAAACCAACCAAGGTCAGTTCAATTCAGTTGATGACTAGTTAAGCCAAGTTAGGAGTCAATTACATTCAGTTAGCGCTAGGTTTACTTGACTGAACTCAGGAGGGGCGCATTTCTCACCTACCACAATCAATTAGCCTTAGTCAACACTGAATGTAACACTTGAGTTGTGTTTTAGAAATCCGATGAACTATGGTTATGGTTTAGACAAGGTCAGTTAACTATTGAGTCCTCTGATAGTGATTTAGACAAGGTCTTAGTTACCTACAGTCAAGTAGAGTCTAATCAATTTGAATTTCCTCATGTGGATTCAAATTGCTTGTGGCTATTAAAGCCATTGTACTTCGTTGTAATTATCTATCTAATTCCTCTTTGATTAATGAAAAGCATTCACAGCTGCAAGCCATTTTTGCACTGTTTCATTCCTCAATAACTAAGTAAATTATGTGATCTATCATGTGAGTTGTGTGTTTGTCCACAGATCTATGTGCTCAATTTAATAAGGAGAAATAGTCATCATCAGGCCTAATTACGAAGGGCGTCCTTTTGTAGCTTCCTGCTTCAGAAGAAAAATCCCTAAAATAAACAGTGAACAGTCAGTCACAGCTATGACTCCCATAAAAATTGAATATTTTTCTCTTTACCTGCAGCTGCAACACCGTAAATTTTTGTCTATTTTTCTGTCTACCTATAGTTGCAACACTGTAAAATAATGAACTTTTCCTCGTTCTATGCAGCTGCAACACCGTAAAATAATGACCTTTTTCCCATTCCATGCAACTGCAACACCATAAAATAACGGCCTTTTTCTCATTCCGCACAGCTGTAACACCATAAAATAACAACCTTTTTCCCGTTCCATGCAGCTGCAACACCGTAAAATAATGACATTTTTCCCGTTCCATGCAGCTGCAACATCGTAAAATAACAACCTTTTTCCCGTTCTGCACAGCTGCAACACCATAAAGCCTTGCCTATTTTTTTGATTATCCACAGCTGCAACATCGTAACCTAATGCCTTTTTCCATCCTGCAAAGCTGCGACTTGGTTTCACTCTTGCCTATTTTTATCTTTTCCGATGGCTACGACTCCACCAAAAAGAGCTGATTTTTCTATGATTCATGGCTGCAACTCCGCCAAACTGGTTGATTTTTCTATGGCTCGCAGCTGTGACTTCCCCAATATTGGCAGAACTCTTTGCAATTTTGGTTCGTGACTCCTCCAGATCTGGCCATAATTTTTGCTGCCAACGATTTTGGCTTATCTCACAGCATTCATTATGTTTCTGGCAATATTGACAAGATAGTTTTGGTCCACTGAGAGAAAGAAATCATTATAGCATGCCTACAATAATGATCAAATTTAAATGGATGCACTTCACACGCTTTACTATCCTCAAAGGTCATCGTTCATCGCATATTTATGAAGGTATGGTTCTGATTATTTACTTGATTAAGCATTAACAAGATTTCATAGCATTAATTATCCCTTCCTTATTCCGCCCATTATTACACCCGCATACTGTTAACTATCCACTCGTATGACTTAATGTCCATTTAAGCTTATCTTATAACCGCCACCTTTCCTAATTTGGGATAAATTTTCCAAACATTTCCATGCTCTTAACTTTCTGAATTTACCCAACTCCACTCTCAGTTGTTCATGCATACTCTGTTCTTTAACCTCCATTGCCAAGACCTACAATATGCGAGACTGATAAAAAATTCTGAATTCAAACAAATATGGGTATTCCATCTCAGCACGAACCCCCAAATACATGAGAATTGAGAAGAAATGCTGAGGTTTTCGCCATTTTTGAAGCAGCGGGCTCAACTGAATTCTTCCAACACCTGAATGGGTTTCATCGAGAGAAATCTCTACAATTTTCCTTAAATCTTACAGAAACCCACTCAGAGGTTAGGGGGTTATGTATAGAAGTCTCTAAAGCAATATTGGTTGAAGTCATCGGCCTTCTTCAAGTGGGAAGAGCCTGGTTTGGTCGAAGAACCCCCAATGCTGCTGCAGTACAGGATTTTCTGATAGAGGGGGAACAAATTCATTAGTCAAGGTGAGGGATAGCATTACAATCACTACCTCGACCATGGGATCAAGTAGCATTCTTCCTCAAAAATTATATCACCTGTGAAGGTAGGTATTAGACTATCTATTATTCTAAACTTCCTCTATTGTCTCATCTACACCATAGGGCCTTACTGAATATTCCATTTTACCTATTTAATGACCTACACCATATGGCAGGGTTTGTTAGAACAACCAAGAATCCAAACTCCTCCCTTACCGACCACGGACTAATCAAATTAATAATCTTAAGGGCCTTAGCTCAAAGGAACCAGATGTGGGAGAAATCCACAAGTCAAATTAAAATAAACCAGGAACATGCCCTTTTTCTTGGTGTTCCAATAGAGGATGAAGTATAAGTACCTGTACTCTTGGGGGTTGTTCAAATCTAAGAGGAGCATGCCAAGGTACAGTTGGGGGGGGATGAGATTGGATCGGATGATCAGTTATATGACCAAGAAGAGGAATTGGAGGAAAATGCAAGAGAAAAACCTGTGGAAAGATTAAATAATATGGAAGCTCTGACAGCAGAGGCTAAAGTTGAAGCAGCATTGGATGCTGCGACAGCTAAAGCCGAGGATGTTATAGCCATGATAACAGAAGGAAATGTAGAGGTATTGACCATTGAATATTCCCCTAAATGGGGGGGAACTCTGATTGAAGAAGAGTAGAAGAACACTAAAATAGAATATATCCCTTCCACATCAGCTGCAAATCTGGAGATTCCTACACCATGAAAGAAAAGAAGGATATCAAAAGAAGAGATATAGGCATCACCACCAATAAGAAGAAAAAGAACCAGGTCTGTTACAGTAGCTAAAGCGGCATGGGAAAGATGGGAAACCCTAGAAGCACAGATTGAATTCCCCATTCTGAGACCCAAAGCAAATGATTCCCCATAGGAACCGGTTGCAGAAGAACCTCAAATTGAGGGACTTTTTTACAAAAATGGTCTATTAAAAGAAGAAGTACAGTCACTTCAGAAAGAACTCGAAAATTGGAAGGAAGCAGGTAGAAAGGAAGCTGCACACATTGGTTGAAGTTGCAGACCGATTAGAAGGTCACCTCCTGCTGAGGATGGTGAGGAGGAAGAAAGAGTGAACTACCCTGTGTGTGGAGAAATATTTAACCAGTTAGGCTACAAAGTCATAGTTCGTGCCTTTGTGACACAACAACCTGTACCAAGGGCTGTGGAAGAACAAGGACAAGAAGCACCTGAGATGGAGGTGAGGGATGCAGAAATGATTCCTAATATAGAAAAAGGGGAAAATGAATGATTACAGTCATAGCTAGCAGAAGAAGGACAATCTGATTGGAAGTATGATGAAGCTTCCCAAGAGTAACTTCAGCAAAGGGAAGTAGTAGATAAACAAGGTGCTGATACACAAGAACCAGCATCCCCGAATATTCTTGTTGAAGCTACCACCCAAATTGGGGCAAAAGAACCAGAGGCTGAGAATATTCCTAATTTTAACAAAGAAGTCTATGATGTGACTCTTGAACCATCCCAGGACATAGAATTAATAGAAATAGAATCCCAGCAGCAGGAAAATGATGAAGTTAACCAGGATGTTTTCACATAAGAACCAACATCCCCAGAAATTTCTGTGGATATTCTCAGGTAGCAAGAATAAATCAATCCTGAGATGGATATAATCCCTGATTTGGATTTAGGAGAGGGTGAAAAAATGTAATCGCAGTCCTCAGGGGATAGTGAAATTCTTGAAGAACATCTCCATATTGCAGAGGACATGGAAGTAAGTTAAGAACAACCCCAAAAACATGAAGAAATAGAAGGGTAGGGCTCTGCTACACAAGAACCAGTGGCCTTGCATCTCCCTATAAAAGTTGTAGCTGACAATCAGGTAGATGGGAAGATCAAAATTCAGAAAGAGGTTACCACAAAAGAACCAAAACCTTCATAATCGGCTGCTGAGGTTGTTGTAGGAGAAATCTAAGGAGAGGATGTTGTTACACAAGAACCAGCATCCCCAGAAGTTGTTTCAGAGGCACCTATGGTTGAAGTTGTTGTAGGATAAATTCAAAGAGGGGATGCTGTTACACAAGAACCAGCACCCCCGAAAGTTATTTCAGAAGTACCCATGTAAGCAGTACAAGATGTTCAAATTGGAACATTAGATGATAAGGTATGGACTCAAATTCCTCAAAATTTTGTCAATTTGGATTCTGATAATGAAGATCATACTGAAGATGAAGGAATCCAGAAGCTGACAAAAGAGCTCTCAATCCTAAGAATAGAAGTGAGGAAGTAGAGGAGTCAGGTGGAGAGGTGCCAAGAAGGGATGGTTTCCCTTGCTGAACATAGAAAGACCATCAGGGAATTAAAGGAAAGATGGGCAGAAGAACTCATGTTCCAGAAACGTCATTGGGAAGAGATACAAAAGGAGCTAAAGAAGCTGAAAAAGTTCATATCCATGCAGGTGGAAAAAGATTATATATATACTCTTTCTCAAGAATTGTTGGCTACAAAGTACCATCCTCCTCCTACCCTGTGTTTTTATTTGAGCAGTTCATTTGGTTCAAACTAAACGCTATAAAAGAAGGAAGAACTTATGAAATAGCTACCTCAGCCAAATTTCTGGAAACATTTCTGGAAAGTGATTTTATTGAGCAGAACTTGCTTTGTGAGCTTTATTTACATGAGTTGGCTTGTCCCTTGGACCTTTATTTGAATCCTGCCCCATTCTTAAGTGATGTTCAGTTGCGGGATTTTGCTTCCTTTGTTAGAAATCATGATCAGTGGGAAAGATCCTTCCAAAATTTTTCTCATAATGAGTCCCACTCTAACCTTTGGGTTCGAAGTGAACCTCAACTTCCTCGTCGTCTCCTTGCTCATCATCAGTAGAAACTCGCATGCCCCATCCAAAATCAGCAAATGATGGAACTTCAAGAAAAAATTATCTCTACCTGTGTCAGCCAGATTTCCAAGCATCAGCAATTGGATTTGGAAGGTAGCCATCATAGATGGCAGGCTGCCTCTTCAACCCTGAAAAACAGAGATCCCTACTGTTATAGGAATTTTAAACATGCACTTTCCATGGTTGAGGGATATGTTGGATGCATGAAGGAATGTGGAGTTAATTGGCTTGGACTCAAATTCAAATTCCCTCTCATCTGGTGGCTAGCAAAACCATACAGGGAAGACTTCTCATTGACAAAGGAAGAAGAAAAGAATTGTTGGAGATACTAGGTTGTCCATAATGGATTTTTGGAAAAACAAGGAATGCCTAAACTCCCATATAAATTTTCTTCCCTCCATGAACGAAGTACAATTCTAGATTCAGATTCAGACTAATGGAGGTTGTTGCATGGGGACATGCAACGGGATAGTTGGGGGGATATGTTGGGCCCATAAATGACCCCTTTTTGACCACCTTTACCTACCTATTTTTTCCTCATCTTACTCCATTATGTACACCAAACAGATGTTTTCCTTCATTTGATCCCTCAATTCATACAGGTATGGTTACTCATTGTCTTATCTTATTAATGCTTATGATTGTTGTAATCAGGGCTCTATATCTTGAATTATGCTAACATATGGTGGTTTTATAAAGATAATTTGAGACGTAAAGGATACAAGTGTAGCAGGCTGAACATGCCAAGAGAGGGATGGACATTCATTGCTGAGATAATCGCCATCTATTCCATCATTTCCCAAAGAACGCGGTCAAAGGATACTATTCCATGCAAGCTATACAAAGGTGGCTGCAACAGTGCTCCACTCCTCAAGGATAGCTGCAATCGATGAAGTATATTCTAGATTGATCATGATTTTCATTGCTGGCTCGAGTAACAACCTTCCTATATTTTTTGCTTCTATATTGCCACAGCTGTTACAGCTTATTGTAATTGGGGCAGCCTAAATATCAGAGATCTTTATGGCTGCCCGATATTAGTGGGTAGAAGTTATGATTGTAATTGTATAAATACTGGGAACTATTCTGAGTCACGGGTGGGAGATTAATTGATTTTATTTGTATAAGTTGTGATAGAGGTTGTGTGTTCATCCCACCATTTTAATACAAGGAGTTTGATTCTTCAGATCTCGATGTTTTAACATGTGCCAACTCTAGCATCTATGTGCGAAGGCTGGGCCCGCCTTCCTACAGAGATTGCTAAGTTAGTTAGGTATTTTATTTATTCTATGATGTGGTGTGAATCTTATGATGAATTCATTTACTTACAGTATCTACAACAGTTGTCAATTTATTATGCGTTCCTTTGATTGACCAGTAATTGCATTCCCTGTAAACTGCAGTGGTGTGGTGTGACAATCGACTGTGTAGATTAACTTTCTCTTACGCAACTATGTGATAGCTATAACAGCCTTGTTCATCCTTAGTTCTTTCAATTGTTGTTTTCTTTAGATATCTTTAGTTCATCCCTTTATAGTTATAATTGTGGAACTTAATTCCTGCACTTTGAATTCCTAGATTAAGTTGAATTTGTGGAAATTGAACCCAGCGANTCAGCTTCTTCAAGCTTCACTCCTGAAAGGAAAGGAGTCTTGCTTGGCTTGCAATCCTTCATTCTGAATTTGTTTAGCAAATCCAAGGCATACTTGGACTGGTGCACCTTGATTCCATATTTGGTTTGAGCAATCTCAAGCCCCAAGAATTGGCTTAAGATCCCCAAATCTGTCATGGAGAAGGCTTGGTTCATTGCACCCTTCAAGGAAGCAATCTCATCCTTTGAGATTCTTGTAATGAGGAGGTCATCAACATATAACACAATTATCATTAATGAACCATTAATTAACTTCAAATATACATTTGGATCTGATTTGCATCGAACAAAATTCAGTGATAGCAGAAAGCTATCAATCTTGGCATACCAAGCCCTAGTGGCTTGCTTTAGCCCATACAGTGACTTCTTTAGCCTGGACACAAGAGATGGGTTAGTAGAAAATCCTTGAGGCTGCTGCATGTATATCTCTTCAANATAATTACATAAGGGATTCGAATGCATGAGGAGGCAATTCGAATCTAGTCAAAAGCAAGCTTACTAAAATTAAGCAAATCCCCCATAGGTGCATAAAGTAGTTTCCAAAACATTCAAGGAGCTCACGAATTGGAAAAATCACTTGGGAAAGCTAAAAGGTAATGGAAGGACAACTCATACATGCTTTTCATAGGAGAAAAGAGTGGAGGATGTGGAGGACAAAAAACTAGTTAACCTCACCTAGTCAAACTTTCCCAATTGCCTTATAGCATTGAAAAAGTAGGCAATAAAGCAGAAAAAGCAGAAGGGCACTAGGAAGGCCAGGAATAAAGTAGATTTGATTCCATGAGCTTTCCCAAGCACTCCATGAGTCAAAATTAGCAAGTTTGACCACTATGGATGTGTAGATGACAACTTGCATATGATGGAAAATAGAAACTAGGCAAATAAGACAAAAATGAATTAATTAATGTCTAAGGTAGCTAACTATGGGTTGGCNAATGGCTAAGGCTAGCCTGATGGAGTCCATCTTTGCCACTGGTGCAAAGGTCTCATTGTAATCTATGCCATGAACCTGTGAGTAGCCCTTAGCTACCAATATGGCCTTTTAATTCAGAGGTGAACCATCAGCAGCAAATTTGGTCTTGTAAACCCACTTAAACTGAACTAGCTTCCTCCCTAGGGGAAGATCAACCAGCTCCCAAGTGTTGCTCTTCTGGAGTGAGCTGAACTCTTCCTTCATGGATGCTTTCCATCTTGGATCTCCTACTGCATNCCTTAAGCCTAACTTATGAGTAATATATCAGAAAATTATAGGGCCTAGCAACAAGGCTTAGTCACCCTTTACATACTGCATGTCCATTTAACCAAGGAAGGAGTCAAAAACCCAGTGGGAAAATCCTCCCTTAAACATGGATTGTAAAACAAAATTTGGAAATCTTGTCTTCACTCATGCTTCACAGCATTATCGGCAATCCCTAGCATTGATTTGAGATTGCTGAAGGTCTTCTCACAAAATGCTTTGGTGAAGATATCAACTACTTGTTCTGAAGATGACTANTGCACAGAGCACTCTCAAATTGAGATCTAGTCCTCCTAGGGTCATTAGGATTCCCAGCTAGCTCTCCTGCTGCATGAATGGTCTTGGCTGCCCATTTTGGCCTTTTAGGGCTGTTAGGATCTGAAATAAACTCATCACTATCAGACATATCAA
>LPNX010502925.1:720258-736440 GCA_001517045.1 Pseudotsuga menziesii | reverse complement strand
CCATCATGCATGTTGCCATCTCCTTTAGTGATATGTTCTTCCTCTCAGCAACACCATTCTGCTGTGGTGTGTAAGGGATAGAATGCTGCATCTGAATACCTGGATCTACACAATATTGAATAAACTCAAACTTGACATACTCACCACCATTTTCAGATCTGAGGACCTTAAGTTTCCTCCCAGACTGGTTTTCAACCAAATCCTTAAAGACTTTGAAGAGGCCAAAAACTTCAGACTTGTGTTTCAGGAAGTAAACCCAGCAATACCTGGAAAAGTCATCTATGAAAGTAAATGCATATTTGGCCTAACTCATGGACATATGAGGGAATGGGCCAGCAACATCATTGTGGATCAACTCAAGGGGTGCAGAGGTTCTCTCATGACTAGCTCTCTCAAATTTATGCTCTGGGTGTTTTCCTAGGATACAACCTTGGCAAACTCCTTTGGAAAATTTTATCTTGGCTAAACCTATGACCATCTCTTTCTCACTAAGATCAGAAAGATACTTTTAATTTAGGTGGCCAAATATTTCATGCCAAATCTTGCTTGCCTCATTAGCATGAATTAGAAAAGCAGAGGGGTTTGAGTAGGGTAGGAAGTGTGAGAACATGTATACCTTCGAAGTATGATTTGCAACTCCTTTTGCAATGACTTTACCACTTGAGATCTCTGTGATCTCAACTTCATCAGGGGAGAATATGACCTTCTTTGGAGACCTAGTGTGGGTCATCTGATACACTGATAAGAGGTTGGAGGCAAGACCAGGAACATACAACACATTGCTGAACTGACCATGATCAAGATCAATCCTCCCTTTGCCCAAACTTTCAATGAGAGATTCATCTCCCAATACTATTGGTGGACCTTTCGACATGTCAAGTGAGGAGAATGCCTCCTTGGTTGAAACCATATGTCTTGAAGCTCCAGAATCAATGATGAAACTAGGTGAGCTTGATGTGCCAGCAACCAATGCATGAACTCTCTCTCTCTGTCTTCTGAACTTGATCCTCCTTCACTCTTCTTTGAGTTGTCTGGAAGGGATATTTCATTCTTCTCCAGGAGTTGGGTCAGCATGTCTATTTGCTTTTTCATGCAAGAGCTCTCAATATGATTTCCCTTACTGCAGTATGCGCACTTGCTCATTTCTCCTTTGTTCTTATTCCTCTGGTAGTTCTCCTTGGAACCTTGAGGCTCCTCCGGAGACTTGTTCTTGTCTCTCTTTTCCTCAAGTGGCTTTTTAGCTTTCTTTTTTCTTTTTGAATCCACCCTCGAATCTCCAGCAACCAGAGCTTGGTATTTGGATGGTTTGATGGTGCCCATCATCACCAGTTTGTCTTGTTCTTGTGTGAGAGATTCCATGAAATCTGCAAGGCTAGGCATCTTCCAGGTTTGAGTTGTCAACTTTGTGGCATAGAAGGTCGAAAAAAACACTGAATAGTCAAGGCCAAGCTTTGAGAGTATGGCCAAGACCAGCTGATCATCCTTCTTTTCGATCCCACATTGTTTTAGCTGCAAAACAAGTGCTTTGAACTTGGAGAAATAGAGTTGCAGGGATTCAAAGCTATTTGGACTCAGGGAGATCAGTTCATTTTTTATTTGATGTCCCCTCATCTCATCTGTATTTCCAAAAAGATCAACAAGCTTCTCCCATACTTCATTCGATGATGTCAATCCATCAAGATGGAAAAGGAGGTCTCTGGAAATACTCAGACACAAGAGACCATAGGCCTCATCCCTCCTGTTGTGCCATTTTATCTTCTCTACAGTTGCATTGGGCTCTGCTTTTGTTGCCATAGTCACTCTATAGAGGCCTTTCTCTCTCAACAGTATCTCCATCTCTGTTTTCCATTCAAAGAAGTTGAAGGGAGTCAAGATGATCTTCTGAGATTGATCCATAGCTTAGAAATTGTCCTGGCTGTCAATAGAAGGTTCCCAGTCACTGATGTCGAACCTGCAAAACAAATTGGAAGGAGAGAAATCAATCTAAAAAGGGCTCTTATACCATGTGGAAATTGAACCTAGTGATAGAACAATTACACTCACAACAATTATCAATTGTACATGCAAAATCACTCACAAAAGAGACTGAATATGGAGCTGAACACTAAACCATATTAAATCAGTGTACAATATCCAAACATGTAACATCATAGGCTACCAAAATAAATAATTACATAAGGGATTCGAATGCATGAGTAGGCAATTCGAATCTAGTCAAAAGCAGGCTTACTAAAATTAAGCAAATCCCCCATAGGTCCATAAAGTAGTTTCCAAAATAGTCAAGGAGATCACGAATTGGAAAAAGAAATTGGGAAAGATAAAAGGTAATGGAAGGACAACTCATACATGCTTTTCATAGGAGAAAAGAGTGGAGGATGTGGAGGACAAAAAACTAGTTAACCTCACCTAGTCAAACTTTCCCAATTGCCTTAAAGCACTGAAAAAGCAGGAAATAAAGTAGAAAAAGTAGAAGGGCACTAGGAAGGCTAGGAATAAAGCAAATTTGATTCCATGAGCTTTCCCAAGCACTCCATGAGTCAAAATTAGCAAGTTTGACCACTATGGATGTGTAGATGACAACTTGCATATGATGGAACATAGAAACTAGGAAAATAAGACAAAAATGGATTAATTAATGTCTAAGGTAGCTAAATATGGGTTGATTATTCTAAAAAAATTAAGATAGCTAAGATGGATCTTCAGATGGATGGGTAACTTAGGATTTAAATTTCTACAAAAGTAATCTAGATGTTATTTTTTGAACCTCTCATTTCTAGATTAAGGGTTGTAAGTAGGTAATTGTGATTCTGCATTTTCAAGAAGGTAAATTAGATTAAGTTGATCTTTAGATGAGTTGGGTTGAATAGGAAATTAGGATAATTCATTTACAGCATCAACTACTTAGTGTTTAAGCATATACAGTGCACATTATCTTTGAAATAAAACACTACCCTGGGTTGAAAATTTATATTAAACACTCTGTATGTTGGATTTAATTAACTTGCATATAGGGTGCCCAACATTACACATTAGAAAGCATATAACATACTGACCATTAGAAAGGAGACTCCAAAAAGGTGGGCAAGAGGCCCAGAACATGACCAGCAAAGGGCTGAGAGCATAGGTGAAGCATGGGCTTCACTGGAGCTCAACCTGAACGTGATGGAGGCGGAAAATATCTCTGAGAATACTTCAATGGCTGATTTATAGCACTCTATACCTGCAATATAACAAAATAGGATGGAAGTAGAGGGGAAGGGAAGGTTGGGGCTCATCTCCCAATAGTCTAAGGCACATCACTCAGAAGGAATGCTCACATACGCATAGCTCAACATACACAAACACCAAACTCGAGAAATGGGCTCAAATTATCCTTTAATAGCATTCTGGATAACCTATTTTGCAAGTTAATTGGCTTGGTGACCTGTGAGAATAGGTCACTCATTAGTGGACATACTTTCCTTACTTTGCTCTGCTTTGGCTTTCCTTCTTTTTCCTCTTTTTCTGACTTCCCTTATTTTCTGAACTTTCTTGCTTTTCATGTTTTATCCTGCTTTCTGGATTCATGTTGCTTTTCTTGAAATATTCCTCTTTTCTCATTTTTGGAATCATTTTTGGACTCTAGTGCTTACTTGACTTCTACTCCAAGTAATTCCTCCAACCTTGTCCACTAATTCGAATTGGTGGGCCAATTTCTCCATTTATTCAGCATAACAAATAAAAATATTAATTCCACCAATAATAGTAAATGCTCCATAATTATTTATTCCAAGTGGGTAGCAACTATGGATAATTTTAAATGCACACTGCTAATTAATTAATTGCCTCATCTTAACCCCTCATTAATTATTTAATCTAATATGTCACTAGGATTTATGGGGTTCAATCTGCTTTATGGTGTTGTCAAAATGGGAATATGACATTGAGTGGGAATAATATTAAGGTATTAAAGACTAATAATGGAAAGGATTATGTTAGCGAGAACCTACAACATCTATGTGAACAAAATGGCATTCAAATGCAACATTTTGTGCCCCACACACCTCAGCAAAATGGTGTGGCAGAGCGCAAGAATAGAGGCTAAGGATTTGTATCCTAGTCTATGGGTTGAATACATCAATTGTGTTGCATATGTTCAGAACAATGTTCCACACAAATAATTGGATGAGAAAAATCCATTTGAGGATTGGAGTGGTCACGAGCCCAATGTTTCTCATTTCAGGGTTTTTGGATCAACGGCTTGGGCTAGAATTCCTACCGAGAAGAGAAAGGCCTTGCAGCCTCAAAGAAAGGAGTCCATAATGGTTGGATATGATGAATATGCAAAGCACTACAATATATTTGATCCCTAAACTTATAAAATCTTCATTGCGATAAGTGTATAGTTGTAAGAAGAGCCCATGCAAGAGATCAATCTAGTCATGGGGGATTGCTCACACCCTCCACTCAATGATGATGTAAGTGGTGATTCTCTCTCTGATTTTTCTGATTCTGATATGGAATATGAATATGATGACATGCATGCATATCATTACTCTCCCATAATGCCAAAATGGGCTGACAAAACCATACAAGCAACTAGTGATCTTGTTGGGGATCCACTAGACTATGGGAAGACTAGATCTCAGTTTCACAATGATTTATCCACTTGTGATTTAAATATTATAGAGAGGTGATTTATTATGGTTGTATTTTATCCTTTCTCATATTAGGAATCATCACATGATCCAATATCGCAAACATCCATGCAAGAAGAGTTCAAGTATTTGCAAGACAATGAGACTTGGGAGTTGGTTCCTCTACCTTCCAAGAGGAAACTAGTCCAATGTAAGTGGGTTTATAGAACAAATATGGATAATTATGGTTCATATATGAAGTATAATTCCAGGTTGGTTTCAAAATCCTTCTCTCAATTCCATGGAGTGGGATATATAGAGAAATTTGCACCGGTTGCAAAGATGGACTCTATCAAGTTAGTTTTTTCCATTGTTGCATCTGAGCGAAGGGAGGTACACCACATGGATGTGAAGAGTGATTTTATTCATGATGACCTTCATGAGGATATTTAATGCAGCAGCCTAAATTTTTCATTCATGTTCCTTCACTTTTTTGCAGGTTGAATAATTCTCTCTATGGCCTCAAGCAAGCCCCTAGGGCTTGGTATCCCAACATGGGAAACTTTATTCTATCACTAGGTTTTGAAAGATGTAAATGTGATCCTAAATTTTCAGAATTTATATAATTCATTGTAGATTGTAGTATTTTGTTTTGATGAAATTTTTATCCCTAGAAGTTGCATTGTTGATATAGGTTCAATTAAGTCTTCATTGCATAACGCATTTTCAATGACTGGCCTTGGATTGTTGAAACAATTTCTTGGCTTGGAGATTGAGCAATATGATGCGGTTATTAAGGTCATCCAATAAAAGTATGATGCAGAACTATTATTAAAGTTCAAAATGGTTGAATTTAAGGCATCCAAGTGTCCCTTCCTTTTAGGAGTGAAACTAGGTGATTTTGGTTCATTTCCATTGGAGGACAACTCACTGTATCAACAACTAGTTGGGAGCTTGTTGTATCCCACACACTCTCGAACTGATTTGGATTATGCAGTATATTTTTTTGCAAGATATATACAGGATCCTCATGAGATCCATTTGAATGCTACTAAAAGTATCTTTCATTATGTGCAAGGAACCAAACACTTTGGGATACACTATGTTGATAGTTCTCCACTAGAACTAGTTGGATTTGCTAATTCTAATTGGGTTAGAGATTCTATTGATAGAAAATTCACTTTAGGTTATGCATTCATGATTTCACATGATCACATATGTTTGTCAAGTAATAAACAACACACTTTATCCATTTCATATGCAGAGGTCGAGTACATAGGAGCAGCAAATGCAGCTACACCATGTGTGTGGTTGCAAGGCATTCCTGGAGAACTTGGTTTTGCATTTTATTCACCCACTGTCACTTGGTGTGACAATCAAAGTGAAATCCATATCTCCACTAATCTAGTACAAAGACAGAGGACTAAGCACATTGATATACACATGCACTACATCCATATATTGGTGCATGAGCAGTTGATATCATTACAATATTGCCCATCTGCAGAGCAAACTGTTGGCATCTTCACCAAGAGCTTCACAGAGAAGACATTCACATATATGAGTTCACTCTTTCAAGTGGGTGACACATGGAGATGACTGATATTCACTTTCATATTTTTCTCCATGTCCAGTTTAGAGGGGAGGTTTTGTTCCCATGTGGTTTTCTTTCTTTCTTTGGTTATATGGACAAATAATTTTTTGTAAAGGTGACTTGAGCCTTAGTTGCAAGGCCTCAAATTTTGATGTGGTTACACTAATTCAGGATTAAGGGGGGGTTTAGATCATCATACCAACTAGTACCATGGTCACATATGACCTAGGAAAAACTTTCATTTGTTTTGTATTTATATTAGATGGTTCAAACCTTGGTTATGTTAGTCTAGCAAGGTTTTTGGGGGGTTTAGACTCATTAATGCACCAAGAGCCCACATTTAATCATTTAGGAGACTCATGCTCCATCATTAATGACATTTTTTTCCTTGGGGAGCTCTCACTCCTTAAAATAGGGAACTTGTTTGACCAAAGGGACATATGCATAGAACTTGAGTGTTTTTTAGTCTTTTGGGCCATTTATCGCTGCATAGAGCCACTCCCACTCACCCATGCACTCCAGCATGCCTATCCTACCCTCATTTATGTCCTTTCATGCTTCATCCATGTTCACATGTCCATTCGTGACTGGTTGAGGTGGTTTGGGAGTTCATTCGTCCACCTAGGGGGGTTTGAGGTCCAATCTAACCCTTCCACATGTATGCCTCCAATTTACCTCCAAATGCTAATTATTTTCACATAGTGTATCATGTCCATGTTCCAGACATATTTACATGTTGGAAAGTAATATAAACTTTAGTTATTTTCATTATTCCTATGTGTTAATTTTTCTCTTTTCACTAGATTTATGCATAGTTTGTGAAATTTTTGAGTTATGAGAACTCTCTTAGCTCCTAGGAATTGCTGTGAATCAGATTTTCACAATAAATAGTTCATAGTATGTGTTGATATTATGGGTGAAGGTATGTTATAAATAAATTAATAAACTATTTGGTGTTAAAGGAAACTAAATTATAAAAATTACTTCATAAACCAATATACTCAAAACCAATTAAAATAAAATAAACCTCATTTATGTGCATTCCTTAGCCTACATAACCAAACCAATTCATTGTGGGCATAAACATAAGATTGTAGTGAACGTTTTTTTTGTCCATGATTTCAACATGGAACCAAGACAACAACAACAAAAGTTTTGAGAGGGGCATCTTTTACCATGGCCATCATTGAAATAGGGGAATGTTCTACCATGAAATTTGTTGAAATAGGGGCATATACCATGACAATAGATGTAACAGGGGGTTCTCAGGTTATGAGGTTAAAATTGAAAAAATACAAAGTGTGTTGATGCATGCAGTGATAGAAATGAGTTTCCAACATGTATGCTAAATACCATTTTAAGAGCAGGAGTGCATTAGCTGATTTTTTAATAGTCCAATTTTCAAAATGAGGAGTGTTGTCTCCTTTCATGCGCCTCAGGTTTAAATGGAATGGAAGAAATATTCAAGACACTAAGTGTGTCTTTGGGGAAAAGTCTCCAGTTGAGATATTGTCAGTCGACACTCAGCTCCTCCTAGCTAATCCAAGCAGGTGGTCCCTATAAAAGAATCTAAGGTTTTTAAGCTAAGAAAAAAAAAAGTTGGAATTAGTATAGGAGTTTGAAATAAAATATTATTGAAACAAGACTTGCACAAAATTTAGATAACCTCAACAACATACAATAATATATTCCATCAACAAAATATACACTTAAATACAAGTATGATCATTGCAAGTAGACCAGTGCCAATCGAGTCAAATAGTGTTGTAAGGGAAATGTTGTGTAAGTGTATCTTAGTCAGTTTTAGTTATTATGGATTAAATGGATAAGGGAAAAGGGGATTCCCAATATACTTTGAGGTAGAAAGAATGTGTCCAGATTTTGACAGAAGTGGCTCCTCACAAGAAGATGTGGGATAGATGGAGTCGTGAGCGTGTGTCCAACACTGCAACAAATGAGGGTGTATCCTGACGGGGACCCACAATCACTTTCTAGTGGTTCTCTCCTTCTCCGAAGAATTTTCCCACAATTGACAAACTTCGTGTACGTTGTATTTACTTATGTTTTCAAGGGTGATTGATTTTATTAAAATGAGTTTTTAATTAGATGTGAAAAATTAATGAGTGCACACTTACTCTTTTGGTTATACCAAATCCCAAGGAAAACTTGCAATAGTCAAGAGCATACACGTAAATTGTGGATGTTTATTATAATTACCTTTACTTAAAAAAGGGAAAAGCATAAAGTTAAACTCTTTGTTGGAGCAATAATCTTCCTTAGTACCTTAATGATCTACCTAGGAGACATAATCATTTTCCTTGTCCTTATGTTCTATTTTCTAACTTAGGTTATACTGATCAATACTGATCAAATAGGTGATTCTTGATCATTAATTGCTGTTGAGGCACTCTAGTTTGAACATCCTAACATTTCAGACTATGCATTAATTGTAAACCACTTCCATCTTTTACTAGGGGCGCTAGTGTGTGTGAATGTGGTTTTTTGTGGTATCCTTGGCATTTATTTTCCTCCTAAATATTCCTCCATATTAAAGTGATCACATAGATCTATGGATCAACACACAACTCACAAAATAGATCACACAATTTACTCAGTAATTGAAGAATGAGAAAGTGGAAAAATGGCTTGCAACTGTGAATGCTTTCATTAATCAAAAGTAATTAGAAAATAATTACATAGAAGTACAATGGCTAAATAGCCACAAGTAATTCGAATCCATGTGAGGACATTCGAATTGATTAGACACTACTTGACTAAATGGTTAACTGACCTTGTCTAAATCATTATCGAAGTTCATCGGAGTTCTAAATCACAACTCAAGTGTTTAATTCATTATTAACTAAGCCTAACTGACTGAGGTAGGTGAGAAATGTGCCTCTCCTGCATGCATCCATGCAAACCTAGTGCTAACTGAATGTAGAGGACTAGAACTGAATGTAACTGACTCCTAACTAAGCTTGACTAGTCACCAACTCAACTCAACTGACCTTGGTTGGTATCGGCACTCCCAGTGGCTCCTAATTTGTAGGGATTGATCTAGGAGGATCCTAAACTAATGTATGTAATTGAAATCAATGGAAGTAACCCTTAATTAGTGTTCCACACACTTTAGAAACTGGAACATGTGCACCAAATAGGCCAAGTGGACACAATGGTGCTAGTGACTAAAAATAGACTGGATGGACTCCCGATTTAGACATGACTCCTGATTTAGACATATGACCATATTGGACAAGGGAGGATTAATAATCCTCACACCCCCCCTGAATGCTAACTTGGACAATCTGTGGGCCCTGGTAACTAAGGGCCATACGTCAGCCATTAAATCAAGTAAAGTAAAGTAACTACTCAAAACAAGAAGCTGGGGAAAAAACCACATGGGAAAAAATCCCCCCCTCTAACTAAGCAGATAGAATCAGGATGCAAGTTTGAAAAACTTGAAAATGTGTTTCTGTAATCTCTGTGATGTAGCAAAGCAACATGCATGATTTTCTGTGCACAGGTATGCTGGGGCCTAGCATGTAGACTTCTCCATATTCTCCCAAAATGATGATGGAAGGAAGGAGGAATGTAACCTTTGTATCTTACTGGATGTGGAGGTGTATGATCATCTCTATTCTTTTGGAATGTAGTGAGACTGATCCCTTGCCATGTAGCATCTTACAGGGAGTCTATTGCATCTCTCTGAAGGATGTAAGATTGCATGACATAGCGCAAGGGTCTTTCCTTTTTTAGTGTCAGATGGATTTCCAGTCATCTTCCTAGCTTCCAATTTGGAAGGAGAGACTGGATCTAGATCTGAATCACCCTGAATCTCAATCTCATAAACTAATATAACTGAATATGTAATACTAGTGGAAACTGCAAAAGAAGTAGATGAATTTTTTTTACCTTCCCTAGAAAGTGGCTGCTGAGAGTGCACTGGTGCTTAAAAAGGCATGAACTGTGCAAACTCATATGCCTTGGAGGAATTATTTGCAGCACCCTTTGCTATGATGTTCCCAATAGATATATCTGTGATATCTACTGAGTCAAGAAAAAATATGACTCGCTTTGGAGAGATATTATGAGTCATCTAGTATACAGATAGCAGGTTTGCAGCTAAGGAGGGAACATAAAGCACATCTTTGAACTTTCCATGTTCAAGCTTGATAGATCCCTTCCCTTTGGCTTTAACTTTACTACTATTGCCCATCTAAACACTGGGACCATCAAAAGACTGCAAGGAAGAGAATGATTCTCTTGATGCAACCATATGATTGGAAGCTCCAAAATCAATGAGGAAGGCATGTGATGTGGAGCAGCTAGCCTTCAGTGCATTGCATGTCTCTTAATGTTCTTCAGTTTCTTCTCTATGGTCAGCCTTCCTTGCACTAGTAGGTACGGTAATGTTATGTTTCTTCAGAAGAAGTGACATCTCATCAATGGTTCTTCTCATACAAGTTCTTTCTGGATGAAATCCCCTTCCACAGTAAGAACAGGGTGTCTTTCCTTTTCCATTCTTCTTATTTCTCTTTGAACCTAAAGGCTCTTTTGACTGCTCTTTCTCTACAGGAGACTCATCCTTTTTCTTTCCTTTATCATTCTCTACCTTAGGTCCTCCTGCAACAAGTACTTGATCTCTGGAAGATCGAATGATCCCCATTTGGATCAACTTGTCATGCTCCTGAGTGAGAGATTCAATGAAAGAGTTAAGAGTAGGAATCTTCTAGTTTGGAGTTGAGAGCTTCGCAGCATGAAATGTTGATATAAATACTGAATAGTCTGCACCAAGTTTGGAGCGAATGGAAAGGATGATTTTATCATCCTCCTTCTCAACCTTACACATCTTCAATTGGAACACTAGATTCTTCAATTTTGTGAAGAAGTCATTGAGTGTTTCGAAATTGGCTAGATGAAGAGAAATCATCTCATTCGCTACCTAATAGACCCTCAGATCATCCTGCTTGTCAAATAAGGAGGTAAGATTATCCCAAACCTCCTTGTGAGTCTTCAATCCATTGATGTGGAAGAGAATATCTCAAGAGATTGAGAGGCACAAGCATCTGTAGGCTTCATCAAGCCTATTCCAATACTTTTCTTTGTCAACATAATGAATTGGCTCTTTCTATGCCTCCACTGTGAGTCTAAAGAGTCTTTTGGAGTGTAGTTGTATCTCCATGTCCTCCTTCCACTGGTGATAATTGAAAGGAGTGAGGAGCTCCATTGGAGGGGCCATATAGAATGCAGTGGAGAATACTGAGCTAATGTAGTGAATGTTGTGAAGCAGACTCAGCTCCTTGTAGCGAATGTAGTGAAGAGGAATGATAAACCTATAAATCACACAATCAAATAGACAAAATAAGGTCTACAGTCTACACTTTTGGAATTTCATTCACACCCAACATAGTTGATCAAGCAAACTTGATCAACAATTCCTTAACTTAGGATATTAAGTGGTAAATTATCTACTTCTAGTGTAGTACTAAAAGGAGCAATTTTGCTCAAAAAAATGATCCAAGTATCGATCTATATTAGGAGAAGCTCCTTGNAATTGAGCACATAGATCTATGGATCAACACACAACTCACAAAATAGATCACACAATTTACTCAGTAATTGAAGAATGAAACAGTGCAAAAATGGCTTGCCACTGTGAAGGCTTTCATTAATCAAAAGTAATTACATAATAATTATAATGAAGTACAATGGCTAAATAGCCACAAGCAATTCGAATCCATGTGTGGAAATTCAAATTGATTAGACTCTAATTGACTGAATGGTTAATTGAACTTGTCTAAATCATTATCGGAGGACTGAATGGTTAAATGACCTTGTCTAAATCATTATCGGAGGACTGAATGGTTAACTAACCTTGTCTATACCATTATCAGAGTTCATCGGAGTTCTAAATCACAAATCAAGTGTCTAATTCAGTGTTAACTAAGCCTAATTGACTGAGGTAGGTGATAAATATGCCTCTCTTGCATGCATCCATGTAAACCTAGCACTAACTGAATGTAGAGGACTAGAACTGGATGTAACTAACTCCTAATTGAGCTTAACTAGTCACCAACTCAACTTAGCTGACCTTGGTTGGTATTGACACTCTCATTGGCTCCTAATTTGTAGGGATTGATCTAAGAGGCTCCTAAACTGATGCATGCAAGTGCAATCAGTGGAAGAAAGCCTCAATTAGTGTTCCCCACACTTTAGCAACTATAACATGTGCCCCAATTAGGCCAAGTGGACCCAATGGTGCTAGTGACTAAAAATAGACTGGATGGACTCTTGATTTAGACATATGACCAAATTGGACAAGAAAGGATTAATAATCCTAACACTCCACTCACCCATGCACTCTCCCATGCTTTCCATCCATCATTTATGAACTAGGCATGCTTCTTACCTATTCACACATGGTTTCGTAACTATTTGGCTAGGTTTGGGATCCTATTGGTCAACCTAGGGGGGTTTAGGGGTCAAATCCCATTCTGACACTTGTATGCATTCACATGGCCTCCAAAGGCTCACAAATATTCTCCAATGTACTATAAATATGTATCATACATACCTACAAGGTGTGATTTAATATAATGGTTAGATATTAGCACCATTCACATGTGTTATTCCAGCTATTTTAGTCTCTTTGTTGTTCTCTTGCATATTGTGTCAAACACTTTACCGGTGAATATTATTCTAGCTCCTTGTTGAGGCTTGGAAAATCCTAGGTAACAACAGTAGGGATTCTCCACAATAAGCATTCCCAATTAGCTCGTTATTGTTTGGTATGGGGAATCCATCCGGTTTGAGGTCCGGCTACCGTAGGTCAAGTAACGGTTAAAGCTTGTTTTACCGGTTGCGGCCTGGTCCATCGTTTAAGTGTAATTTTTTTAGTTTTATGTTTATGTATGATATTCAAGTGCCTAATTAAGTGCAATCGATATAGATAATGAATATTTTCACAATGTGATGCGCAGGTTCTTACTTCTCGTCTTACCTCTTTCACTTCTAAATCATAAGCAAAGAACAACTTATACTAATGCTAACTAATTCTATCTAACCTATCCCTATGGATCAATATTGTAATTAATAGTGAGTAATGTACTATAAAACATGCATTTATAATATTACAGATAGTTGTTCATATTTCAGAATACATGAATATAAGTAGAAATATGAACAAAGAGATAGCTCATTGTCGGTTGAAACATTCATTACTCAAATATATTGCGGAAGCTTCACAAAAATAAATAGGAAAACATTCATAACATGAAATAATTCATAAGTTAGAACGATCTCACAGTTCATAGAAAAATCTGAAACAAAAGTAGTTCAACATTCAACAAATCTATGGCAAGCATTTGAGACTCCATAGTGCCATCTCCAACAAAAAATTTATCTTATTTATTATAAGAGGAACTAGTTCTTCTTACAATAACATTTCAAAAAGATAGCATGAAAAAAGTTCCATTCCTACATCTATTTCACCTCTATTTATACAAACAAAAACCCTTGAGTTGCCCCCTTAGCCTTTTGGGCTTCCCTTGACTCTTCCTTTACAAACATTTGTTTTCTAGTGCATGCACTTAGAAAAAAGGATAAATACAAAATATTACATAATTTATCAATTTTTTGAATAAGCCAACTAAGTGGGCCCAGTTTGTGTTTTAATAAAAACATCACATGCTTGTGCCTTTTCACTAATGGCTTTGTACTCTACAGGTTCCAGCACGCTAATTGCTACCTCATGTTTGGACAGTTGGGATTCTATTTCCTTCATCTTCGGAGTACTTTGAACCAAAGATTTTTTAACTTAAGCCGGTGACCTGGTGCTTGTATAATCCAAGTCTCGATATCCTTTTCACTGACAACTTCAAGTCTTGCTAGGCTGTCCTCTTCTTTTCGTAGCCTCTCCTGCAAATTCTGCAAATGCTCTACTCTGATCGAGAAAACTTGATCTGGGGTGTACTTTAGAATCAGGCATTGATGATGAACTAGTCGTATACCTTTGTAAAACTTCGCACATTTTTCAATAGTTTTTTCAATAGCGGTGTTCAACCTAACCATTGTTTTACAACCAAAATTTAGTATGGCTATCTCCATTTTTAGACCTCCTACTGATTTCTGCGGCATGTTAGATGGAAAGTTTGAATGGGTTTCTATCCAAGCTAACTGATTCTTTACCAGCTCTACCACATCTGATAATCTTCTTCGGAATTGTGTTGAGCCGAGCTTTATTTACTTTAATATGTTCTCCATTTGTTTCACCTCATACATTTCCTCCGCAAGTTTCAGCAAGACCTAAATAATCTCCTTTTCTAACCTCGAGGCTAAATTTCTGAATGGAGTGATGTCCACTTGCTTCTCTTCCACTACTTGCAATTTTTCTTTCAATTAAAGGTTCTAGGCTTCCAGCTTCTCCATTCTTTTGTTTGTCATATCCCCTTTTTGCACTGCTTCTATGATCTGCTTCTCTAGGTCTTTCTTCTCTCCTTCAATGATGTTTGCTGATAATACCAAAGAATCCTTGTCTGACTGTAAAGTTTGGAATTCTACCTTGGACTCCTCAATATCACTAAGCATGTATTCATAATTTCTCTTTAGACTTTGACTTTCATCTCTTTCCCTTTTTAGGGTTTCTTTCAATTGAGAAATCTTCTTCTACAATTGTTCCAAATCTGTCATTATTTTATCAACATTGTCTTCGGTAGCTAGGAATGTGGCTATACCAACCCTTTCCATTAGTCTCGGATATTTATCAGTACCATGAACCATTGTCTTCTCAATCACCATACCTCCCTTCTTTCCTCTAGTGTTCACTTTCTTCTCCGTTCTCCTAACAATTCTCTTTTTAGCTTCATCATAGAAAATAGTATTCAGATCAGGCACCTCGTCTTCTTCTATTTGAATAAAAGGGATTAATTCAATCCCTGATGCTGAAACTAGATTTCCTCCCACTGTGCTACTAGATGGAATAAAGGGTTCTATCGGATCATCATAAGACTGAGTTTGATCCTGGTTTATGTAATCATGTTCCTCTTGCTATTTTTGTTGAAGCTCCTCAGCTTCTTTCTCTACATGCTCTTTTTCTTTATCAACTGCTTCTAACCTTAACCTCTCATTTTCTTTCTTCTTTCTCTGGGCTTCTTCTTCTTCTTTTCTCTTCACAATTTCTTCTTCTTCTGCACTTTTCTCGGCTTCTTCTATTTCTTTTCTTTTTTCTTCTTCTTCTGCTGCCAACCACTATTCTACTTCCAGGGCTAATCTGAGTTCTTCCTCTTGTCTTTTCTTGGCAACCTCCTCTTCTTTCTTCTTATGTTGCTCAACAACCTTTCCCTTTCCACCAACCATAGTTATCTTTTGCTTAAACCTCCTTCTAAAAGTTGTCATATTTTGAGCATTTCAAAAAAATTATTCATCTTTATCCCAATAGTTTGTGTACTTGAAATGCACCCCTGTTGTAGTACAATAATCAGCAACCTTATTTTCGGAGTCATTTCTATTGAAACTCATCTCTCGAAAGTGAAAATATTCTAGCTCTTTCACAAATTCTGCTGCACTCTTTACTTTGGAAAACTTGTAACTCCCTATATAAAATGGGACTGGAGGGTACACAGCCTTCTTTTGTTCGAACAGGAAGTTACCCACTCCATCAATGTATAGCTATATTGTTAGAATAATCAACCCATAGTATTTACCCACTTAGACATTATTTCATTTATTTTGTCTTATTTGCCTAGTCCATGAGTCCCACCATGTGCAAGTTGCTAATTTCCTATCCATAGAGGTCAAAATTGCCATTATTGACTCATGGAGTGCTTGGGAAAGCCTTGGGAATCAAATCTGCTTTATTCCTGGCCTCCTAGGCGCCCATCTGCTTTTTCTGCTTTATACCCTGCTTTTTCAGTGTTTTAAGGCACATAGGAAAGCAAGACTAGGTGAGGTGAATCTGCTTTGTTGCCTCTTCCA
>LPNX010502925.1:680600-710633 GCA_001517045.1 Pseudotsuga menziesii | reverse complement strand
TTTTACCATTAGAAATAAATATAAAAATAAAAATAAAAACAACTTAAATAAATCCCTTATTATATATTTACACATTGCTAAATATTTTTTAGTATATATATCTTAAATTTTATTTATTGGCAAAAATAAGATATATATATATATAAATGTGATTACTTTATATATCTTTTTAGTATATATATTTTAAATTTTATTTATTGACAAAAATAAGATATAAAGTGTGATTACTTTATATATTATGTATATTAAGTAATGAAACTTCATGTGTGTATTTTTTTTGTGTTTTTAGATAGTTGGTATATATATAAAATAATAATAAACTTTGCCACCATTTTAATAAATCCATTCATATAAAAGAAAGTGATCATATCTATTTCTCTATCAAAATTATAGATAACTTAAGAATGAATGTATATTTTTAAATCAAAATTTTATGAATGTATATTTTTAAATCAAATTTTCATAAATGTATATTTTTAAATCAAATTTTTATAATCATGAGGATAATAATGGGCATCCTATTAAGTTGAACATAACATTTTTTATCTTTATTTTAATTTCATTTGAGATTGAGATTGAGATTTACATTTTCTGATTTTTAATTAATTTTTAAAAAGATATAAAATTTATTTCAACTTTATAATAAATATATGATAACTTGCATACATATCATGTCACATATATATCTCTAAAAAAGTGTTTAATATAACTGTAATTGCTACGTTATCCGCGAGATGTAGAATAGTTGGTGGCGGGGTATGGTTAAGACGTCCCCTAAGCTAAAAGGTCGCCGGTTCTAATCCTGTCGAATACCAAAAAATCCAACCATGTTAAGGGTTGGTGTGGTCCAGGCCGAGTGCGATCCCCGGGTGATTTTGACAACTTAGATGCTGTTGTAATCTCACAGATCACATAAGTTTGCCAATAATACATACTAAAACATACATACATAACAGAGACAAGAGACAAGAACAGATAGATAGAATAGCAGATTATATTAGCATAAGAGGGTCCATACAATACAGAGAACTGAACCGAGTTCTCATCTGGCTCAACAACCTAATATATATGATTACAAAACAGTTACAAAATAACTACCTGTTGGTTCAGTGAACCGACACGACTTTAGGTGGCCAACCTAATCTCTAGTTTGTCAGCTGACCAATATCGTTCAAGTCGGCATACCGACTTGCTCCTCCAACATCTCCCCCATGAACAAAATGTTTCTTCGTCCCGAAGAAACAGGGAGGTACAAAAATTTCTTAGTCATTATGTTGTGCTTGATCTTTATGGGCTGTGAAGTCTGATGGTCGATATTTTCTGTACGTAGACTTTGACAATTGCTGGAGCTGTTACTACTAGGTGATGTTGGAAATCTGTCCAGATCTGCAAAATTTTATGTATGTCGATGGTGAGTGTAGTCAAACTTGATAAAATCGACATTTTCTCTGGAATGGAGATTTCAGCTATTCTCTCCATGTTGGGACCCATAAACTAGTCATTTTCTTCTGCTGTCTCTTTGAGTCGTTTCAACTGTGAGCAAATGATGTCTACTTTTTTTAAGTTGGGAATGGCTTGATGCACCCACTGATGTGCTTCCCGCTCAAGCTTCTAGAGTTTAGCTATCTCAAGCACTATTTGATCCTCAATTGTGCTTCTGAGTGCTTCGTCAATGGTTTTCCTCTTATCAAGCACTTGGTCCTCTTGTCGGGTCTACCTGGTGTGCTGATAGACTTGCCTGTAGTAAGCAGGCTAGTCTCTCGGTACTTCTTTGGTGATTACAGACTCCTCCATGTGATCTTGCAACAATTTGTGGGCTTCAGAAAAGGTTGTGTGCTGCTCCATCAGTAGTCAGATGATTTCTTCTTTCTGCTCTTCTTTGGTTTCCTGAATCTGTGCTTGCAGTGTCGACACCACGCTTTCAAACAGCTGATAAGCTCTTTCTAGTGGTTTTTCAGTGTCAACCTCTATCGGCCCTGGTATCACATACTGGACCATGTCCCTACACTTGTTAAGGAACTTAACTTGTTCTTTTTCCTTGTTGTCTAGTTCCTTACGTCTGTGTTGGTTCCTTGTCTTTACTTCAACTGCTATCGCTTCCAGTAGTTGTTCTAGCTCTGGATCTCTTAGTTTGGTTGCATCGATCGCAGTGGTCAACCCAACTAGATTGATGTGGACCATTGTTGGTTTTCCATGATGGTCCTTCTTCTTTTTCTTCTTTTTGTGCTTCTCTGCTTCGGCTTGTTTCAGCATCTGTGTACCTGCAAAAGTCGAGTCAGGATTTTCTATTTGCTATGTAGCAGTGGTTAATGGTATTTTTGTTTGGGGTGGTGGGATGACTGTTGCCTCTAGTTGTTTGGATGCAGGTGGTCTAAAAGTGGATACAGTTGGTACTGATGGTTGTGGTGGGGTTGGTTCTGGTGTAGCTGGTTGGATTAGGGGTTCTGAGTCAAGGGGTGGTGGTGGTGGTGGTGATGGGGTTGGTGAATGTTCAGGTGTGATTGGGTTGGAAAAAATGTGGTCAAGTGGTGGATTGTCGGTCTGAGGGGGAGAGTCAAAGTCAGAGAACAGTTGGTTGATTTCTCTGTTTATGTCCTCAACATTTTATTCTTCCTCACCTCCAATCGATTCAGAGGCTGGTAGGTGGGGTTCTGGTACAGTCAAAGTGATAGTCGAGGTTCGATGCATGGCAACTTAGAATTCCTTGTCGGGATTTCTCTCGAAGGTCGAAGTGATAGTTACAAAGGTTCTTGGCCTCTAGAGTTCGTGGCCAGGTTGGTATCCACCGACTTCGAAGAGAGGTAATTTTGTGGAGAGCTTCTGCACCTTGGTGAATATCTCAGGTAATTTTTATATGTAAGCCTGGAGGTCTCTGTCTCTGTCGAACTTTTCTTTCATAGCTTCCGACATAGCACTTTTGCACAAGTCGAGTGGGCTTACTAAAAGTTTTTCTGGTACTAGCTCCTCTATTACTTTTGTTGGGGATGGAGGTGGAGGCATAGACATAAGATCTACAACATTTTCAAGCGTCGTCGTGTGTGTGATATTGGCCTTCTTTAGTCGACCTTGTAGTGCTCCTGCCTCAACAAATATTTGGAATTGGGTTTCCACTGACACTTTATTTGCTGAGGCATCCTCTATTATGTCAATGGCGATGGCTGCCAGTTCTTCTTTATCATCTGATGACTCTGCAATGATAAGATTGTGCTTACCTTTTCCTTGTTGTTGTTGTTGTGTTCTTTTCCTCTTTCTTGCAGCTGCTATCTCTTTCAACAATTTTCTTATAATTTCCTTAGTGATAGCGTAATCTGGGTTTTCAGCTTCTGTCTCTTCCCTTAGCTATTGGGTCGAGCTGAGACTTTCTTCAGCCGGGTTGGTTACCTGCTGCTCTGCTCGTGTTTCTTCTGCATGTGCTTCTAACCTCTGTGTCGTCGGAGGTTTGATGATGATTTGTAGTCGACCAGTGGTTTCAACCGGTGTCTCCTCCGACACAAAATTACTAATGTAGAGGTTGAGCTCATAATCCTCTTCCTTCTCTTGGTCTGTTAACGGCTCCTCGATCAAGAAGTTGATTTCCTTTGCCTTCACTGGTATTGGTACTTTTGTACTAGCTTGTCGAGATAGCTTTCGAAATATTTTTTCGACTGACGGGTAATAGTCGAGGGCCTTTGCATTTGATTTGGCACCCTACATGTACCATACCGCTATATGGTTGAGCTCTAACTAGATGTGGGACTTTTTGGGTAGACTTCATCGGATGTTTTGAGGCACCCTTTATCTGGTTGTGCGGACCTTTAGCTGCTGGAGCCAGTTTTCCAACAGCACTTTTTCATTTGCAAGTTCCATCATTGTTCCTTTCTGGGAGAAGGGTTTGAATCTCCACATATGGAATTTTGTCGGTTCTTGAAAATTTTTATTTCCTTCAAGGCAAATATAGAACATTACTATCCATAAGTTAAGGGATGGAAACCTAATAATTCCTCCCGTCTCTTGGCATTTTTCACAGATTGTTTTAATCATGTCAGTGACATATTCGGCCCATCTGTATATCTTTCCATTAGTCATAATGGTGTTGACTTCTTCTAACATATCTAGTTTGAGGTCGCTTCCACGGCCTGCCATGGTGAGTGTTATAGCTATTATTTTGTCCACAATCTGTGGCATTTGGGTTGTGATTTGACTAATAATTAAACCTTTCAAGTTTTTTCCTAATGGTGACCTTGTTATTTCTTCAACCAGTCCTTCTTTTATACCGACTGGTACTGGGTCTCCTTTTTTTGATAACCATGTTATCTTGGAAATGACTTCCCCGAGATGTCGACCGATTGGTCGAAGTAAAATCGACCATTGTGGTACCGGCTTATGACAAATTTGACGGCTGTTTCTTTTGTGCCACCGAAGCTGGCCATGAATGGCGCGTTGGCATAGTTTACGATGGAACTATGTATTATTTTCTCTGCAGCTGGAGTATGCTTCTTGTCGACGTAAGCCCACTCTTTTATCTTGGCCCATAGTTTTTTCCATGAGCCCTCCTGCACCTTAGCATTCTTGATGTTCTTTAGTCTCCTAACTAATGGTGTTTCTGCAGTCTGTAATTCCTTAGCTTTGGTTGAGGCTATGGTCTGTTTGGATGCCATCTTGTCAGTCGGGGGGTTGGTTTTACTACGATTCTCTTAGTTTTCAGTCGTCCGGTTGCTCTGATTCTCTCTCTGTTTGAATTACGGTGAATTATCCTTCAGTGATTCAGTATTTATAGGGGACGCGTTGGATGTTCTTGTCGATAGGTGTATTAATGGCAGACGTGATGTTCTAGCTAGAACACTTGAGTGTGCATTAATGGTGAATTGGTTTCAGTGTTCGAGGTCATGAATGCACAATGGGACTATTGAGGTCGTTGGTCGATGCCGTTATGTCGATGGGCATGATGTCGGTTGTCGAAGTAGTGATTTCCTATCATAATTTTTTGCATGTAAAATATTATTTTGCTTTTTGTATTTTTAGATTTTTATAGCTTTTGTTTAACTGTTATGGTCGTTATATGTTTTTTTTGTAACGTTTTAGTCGGGTTCCATTAACGAGTTTCTGAAATACTATGCCTTGTAACGTCCTTAGTCGGACTGATCCATTGGTATGTATCTCTTCGACAACATAGGGTCCCATCCATTCTGTATGTAATTTTTTAGGTTTTCCTTTTACTCAACTATTGTATAGTAAAGCAAGGTCTCCTACCAACAAGTTTTTGTTTTTGATGTTTCTGCCGTGCCATGCCTTTTGTTGTTGTTTTTGGATTTTTTGATGTTGTATCGCAATGAATCAGTTTTCTTCAAGTTTACTTAGTTGTAATAGTCAGTCCTTTCTTCCTTGTTCGACATCGACATGTAAAATTTCTACAATAATAGGTGTCTGTTGTCGGAAGTGTAGTGGAATTACTGCTTCTTGTCCATAAACTAGTTGAAAGGGGGTTTGGTCGGTTGATCGTTTGTATGTTGTTCTATATGCCCATAGTACTGCAGGTATATTCTCATCCCAGCCATATTTATTAGCATTACATATTTAGGTTAGTCCTTTTGTTAATGTTTTATTAAATGCTTCAATTTCTCCATTCGACTGAGGATGGTATGTTGTACTCCGACGATGGTCGATTTGGAACTGGTCGGTTAGGGTTTTGATAGTTTTATTGATAAAGTGTGTTCCCTAGTCAGTAATTATGATTAATGGACATCCAAATCTGGTGATGATATTCTCATAAATAAACTTAGCAGCGATCTCACTGGAACATGTGTCGACTGGTGCTTCCTCTTCCCATTTGGTGACATATTCGACTGCAGTTATTATGTACCTTGCACCTGTTCTTTTTGTTGGTATAGGAAAAGGTCCTATGAAGTTTATGGCCCAAATTTCAAATGTCAAACTTGGTTTTACTAATATCAAAGGCATTTTTGTGCTAGGCAGGGATCGACCTAGTCATTGACATTTGTCACATTTGCTTACAAAATTTTTGCAATTTTTATGAAGTGTCGGCCACCATAACCCTAATTGTTGGATTTTCTTTGCAGTTGTATCTGCTTGGAAATGTCCTCCTGCAGGTCCGTAATGTGCTTCATGCATAATGTTGTCTCTTTCATGTTCCAGTACACACCTTCTGAGGATGTCATCTAATCCCATTTTGTATAGGAATCCATTTATAAGACTATAAGGTGCAGCTTTCATGGCTAAGATCTATTTGTTTTTTGTATTCATGCCTTCTAGTGCTTGTCCATATTCTAAAAACTGAGCTATTTCCTCTAAATCTGTCGGGACTGCTTCTATATGAAATAGATGTGCATCTGGTAAGTCATCTTCAACTCCTGTCAGTTCCTCTCTTGTGTAGATTCGGGATAAGTGGTCGGGATTGACATTTAACTTACCTGGTCTGACAACGACTTCAAATTCAAATTTTTGGAATAGAAGTAGCCATTGACAAATTATTCCATGGTGTAGAGGCTTATTCACAAGGTATTTTAATACCTGATGATCAATGTAAAAGATAAATGGATTAGCTAGGAGATAATGTTGATATTTTTGTAGTGCAAAGACCATTCCTAATGCTTCTCTTTCTGTCATCAAATAATTTCTTTCAGCTTTGTTTAGATTTTTGCTACTGTAAACTATAGGATAATCCATTTCATCATCTCCTGGCTGAGTTAGGATTGCTCCTATTGCTTACCCAATGCGTCGATGTGGACATGGAATTTAGTCGACCAGTTTGGAAACCTTAGGATTGGTGCTTCGACTAGTTTTCTTTTTAGTTTTTCAAATGATAACTAGCATTCCTATGTCCAGTCAAACTCTTTATCTTCCCTTAATAGTTCTTCTAGTGCATAGGTCATGTCTGAATAATATCTTATGAATTTTTTGTAATAACCTATGTGGCCAAGTAACACCCTAACTTGTTTTGGGTTTACTGGTGGTTTTAGGTCGAGGATAATTTTGATTTTTGCAAAGTTGACCTTAATACCTTCTTTACAGACAATGTGCCCTAATAATATCCCTATGGGGGTCACAAATATGCATTTCTTGATGTTCGGGGATAGCTGAATTTGTCGACATCTTTCCAACATGAGTCTTAGCCATTTGCAATGATCCTTTAACATAGAGTATATGGTCCAGTCATCAAAGTATACTGCCATGGTTTTGTAAATATATTCTTGAAATGTTTTGACAACAATTCTAGAAAATACTGCAGGTGCATTCTTTAATCCAAAAGGCATAACCTTATAAGCAAATGAGCCAAATTCACATACAAAGGTTGTCTTTTTCTGATCTTATTTAGCTATTGGCACTTGGTTATAACTTGAGAATCCATCTATAAATGAGTAGCATTCATGTCCTGCAACTTCATTTAAGATTTCATCTGTGTAAGGGGTTGGAAATGGGTCTGTTAGGGTCACTTTATTTAGCTCCCTGAAATCGACACGAATTCTTAGTTTGGTCGGATCATGTTTCTTAGGTTGAACAACCATTGGACTTGTCCATTCTGATTGGTCAATAGGGTAGATGATGCCTACTGCAAGCATGTTATCAATCTCCTTTTTAACTATCTCTTTGTATTTATGAGCTAGCTTATATGGTCTTTTATTCATAGTTAAAACATCAAGTTTAGTTTCAATTTTCATTTCACCCATTTCATGGACTAAACCTTTGAGATCTATATAATCTCGGGAAAATACATCCTGGAACTCTTTTAAGAGGTTCACTATTTCTGTTGTATGTTCATCACTCCAGTAGTCTCCAATCTTTGCCATTTTTGGTCGGTCATCATTTGAGATGTCGAACTCTCTAGTTTTGACTTTAGCATCTAACCATTCGAGTGCCTTGGATTCATTGATTGGTCGACTTCCTTCTTTAAACTAGGAGAATGTGGCAGGGAATTTGGCTGCAGTCATTCGGTCGGCTTCCTTCTTGTCTGTTGTTTCACTTTTAAGCACTGTGCGAATAGGTTTGGTCGTTTTGACATGGTTTGATTTCCATCTAAAGATTTTCCTTTCTGTATTTTCATTTTCTAACTGTAGTCTTGTAAAGTGTGGTATTGTCCCAGTTTGTATATTGTTACAGTTCATTGTCTGTTGGTTGTCTTGTAAGGGTTTGTTTTCTGTCGGTTGTATAAATTCTTGAATCTGCTTTGTTGTTTCGACCAAATTCTTATTTTGTGGTATAAAGTTGAAATATTTGATAAAAATTTCTCTGAGTTCATGCCATAGAAATTTTTCACCTCGGGCTTCTTCCATCTTATACCATTTGTTTGGTAAGTCGGTGAGGGTTGATGGAAATAGGTGTGGCCATGCTCGTTCATCTTTGTATCCGAGTCTTCTCCATTCTTTTTCACATGTCTTAATATGGTCTTCTGGATTCTATCCTTGAATGAATATAGGTATTTGAGCTTGTTTGGTTAGCTTCTTTCCTCCAAACCTTTCTACAAAATAAGTCGAAGTTGATGTCTAGGTTTGTAGTCTTGTCTAATGGGTATCCCACCATCTAGCAGCTTGTCCTGTAAAAGTTTCTACTAAACTTTGTAGTCAACCATGTTCACCAATATTTTTGGACACTTGTTCTATGTGCATGACTAGTGATTCTCTCTCCTTATATCTTGGTATTTGTGTATTATTTATATTTGTAGGTTTTAGCGTAGGGTATTCCCTAATTCTTTTCTCAAATATTTTTGGGACAATGGACACTATGAAGCACTGTCGGGTGGGATTTTTCTGTACTTTTTGGATAGTCCAGCACCCTCTTGCTTGTGTTTAATAGTTCTCAACTTCCCAATCATATAATTATGTGTATGAATTATAACCAACTGAGTCTTGATTAACTAAGTAAAGATCACCATATGTGTTAGGTTCTGTGTAATCTTCATTATTCTGTATCTGATAAAGCTGTCGGATATCCACTTCTTCATCAATAGGTTCTGTCCAAGGTTCTCCTTGGGATGGATGAATAGGTACAATGACTTTTTGTCCATTTCCTTTTAATTTTATTCTCTATTTGTATAGGGATATCGATGCTTTCATCTTTCTAACCCAAGGTCGACCTACTAATGCTGGGAAGGAGCTGGATCCTTCCTTAGGGTCAATGATTTCGAAGTCAACTTTGGTTGAGATTCCTTTTATCATTGTATCAACATTTTTCCAGACTCCAATAGGTTCAATTAGGCCCTGGTCGGCTAGTTTCAGGTATATACCTGACTCATATAGTCGAGGTCTGCCCAGTTGTTCCCAAGTGTCACGAGTCATGATGTTTACTTGTGATCCAAAGTTTAGCATGACTTGTCGGACATGGTATCCTTCGATTTCCAAGTCGACAAGTGGGTCGACATCACTTTTATCTTTTTGATTTAAACTGCAGATATTCTTTGTTTATTTTTCGGTGTTGTTATGTTTTATTTCATATAGCAAGTTGATGAACTGAGATACTGAGTTATCTTTCTGTATGAGCTGTATTAGTTCTTTTATTGTGTTATGTCAATTGTCATTAGCCTCTTCCTGTCATGCAAATTCTTTAAATACGTTTTTTGTCTCTTTATATATTTGTTTTTCTTTAACTAGATCAGGGTAGACATTCTTTTCTTTTATTTTGCTGATTCGTGGGTTATCGTTTCCTATTTTTGTCCCTTGTTGGGTTATGATATGAAAATTCTTTGTATTTATTACATCATTTGTTTACACACATGACAAGACATTAACATTTTTCTTTTTATTTATTTTTTCCAGCATGGTAGGGAAATCCTCTAATGAGTGATCCCCTACTCCGCAATGAGTACAAAATTTGAGGTCAATTCTATCCTTGTATGGATAGTCTACATGCCGATGTCCCTCCTTATAACATGTAAAACATTGGATGGCTCAACATGGTTGGTTGTCTCAATTCCCAAAGAATCGACCTCGACCTCCATAGCCTCCATGTCAATTGTCATACCAGCGCTCGTATCTTCGACCTTCGTATATTTGATTGTTCTGATCATTTGGCGTATGGTTTTTCTCATTACTTTGTGCAACTACGTTGATCTGATAGACTGCATGACAATTCTGTCGGTTCTTGAGATTCAGATGGCAGTCGACCGTGTTATGATTTTTAGTTTCATAGATTGCACACCAAGATGCCTTGCCATTCTTCATGTTGAATGGACAATCTTTTGTCGAGTGGTCTCCATGCTCTTGGAAAATGTCACAAAAACATTTAGTCTGCACAAATTGAACGTCCTATCGGCTGATGTCCTGGCGACAGTTGTCTTTGGAATGTCCGGCCATCAAGCACTTCATGCGCCAGATATCCTAATTTTTGAGGTTTAATTCTTTTTATGACTTATGTATGTTCTCAAGTTGTTATTCTAGTCTGTGATCGATGGCGTATGCTGGTATGTCCTCATCCATTTCTACTTGGAGAGCTTTTGTAAGCACATCTTCGTAAGTCTTGAATGTCTCCAGACTTATATGTTGGCTAATTTTCTATGATAAACCTACAAGAAACCATTGGATTAATAATTGTTCATCAAGAACATAGTCCAATTGGCTAAGAAGGTCTTTCTATCATTTATCGTAATCGCGGACAGTTTCTCCTCGCTTCTGTGATGTCATTTTTAGTTTCTTTGCTACCAGATGTTTTGCATCTGGAATTTTGAAAAATGATATAAATTGTGCTTGGATCTTGGCTTTGGTTGCTCGGGGTGTTCTTTCAGAAAACGTCATGTACCAAGTTAATGCCCTTTTCCTCAAGGTACCAACAAACTGCGCCATCTTCCTGCCTTCATCTGTAACTTCGTTACCCTCCCAAGTCGACTCACAAATGAACCAGTGTCATCTAGGGTCCTCATCCCCCTCATATAGAGGAATGTGTGCTGACCCGTGACCCATGTCGTAGTCACTGTCACTGCTTTCAAGAGGTGGCAGTGGTGGGGGGGGTGGTGGGGGTGGTGGGTTTATTTGCTTATTCCTCTCTACAGAACTATCGTCGACGAAACTTTCATTCCTGTTGGTTGTTTTTGTCGTTTCCTCTTTGACCAGCAGTTAGTTAGTGTTGACTTCGTCTATCGATGTCCAACTACAATTATTTGTCCGCAGTTCTGAATGTTCTGTGTCTTCCAAATTTGTATTTGGTAGGGGGGTGCTCCTTCATGTGTTGGTAAAAGTAAGTGGATACTTCGGTTGGAGGGTACCGCTTGAAGCGTAACCCAAATTGGATACTTCGGTTGGAGGGTACCGCTTGAAGCGTAACCCAATTTTCTTCTTCTGGTCGATGGATAATGAGATGTCTACCAGTGTATGTCTCGTTGTCTAGTCATCTCTAGATACCAAAGTCACCAGCTCCTAGCCTGAGGTCCTCTTTGACAATAGCTTATATCTAGGTACGCGGATCTGTCGAAGATTTTACTTCTTGGGGAACTTCTAATTGGAGAGCTTCTCACTGCTCTATCCACAATTCTTCTTCCATAGGGGATGCCTCTTCTTCCACACCTTCTTCTTGTCGGTCATGACCCGACTTCGATGGATCTCTTTCCTGGCCGGTCACCCTAGTACTCATTCTTCTCTACAGCACTAAGGCTCTTTCTCTTCTTTCTTCCCTACTTTGTAGCCTTCTCTCCCTTTCTATTTTCTAGAAGTCCGTCATACCTTTGTGTGACACTATCTTCTCAATTTCCTTTTTAGGTTGACTTCTCATTACTGGTAATTGGTATTTCCTTTAGTCGACTAGAATCCACTCCACTTTATCTCAACATATGACTAGCTACCCCCCCATAGCCCACCTGACGCTTTAGAAATCCCGGATAGTTCTGTCTACTTGCTTAGGAAGTATTCCCGCTCCCTTTCTGCAATGAATTTTTCCCACCTCTTTTGCTTTTCTGCCCAGTTAGGGTTTAATGGTGGTCTGCGAAGTGATGGACGGGGTTCGAAAATATGACCTACTCCCTTCTCAATCAGGAATTTAAACAGCAAGGTCGGTAAGGAACACAAGAATTTCTCGATGAGTTCTGTGTAGAATTTCTTCTTGATGGTTTCCACCAAAGTTCTATCTTCTACTGCTTGCTCCTCGCAAAATTCGTCGACAATCTTTTCAAACCACTCCGACAAGTTTGTTCTTCCCCCGTGAATAATTTTTTCTAGTAACTGTTGATCTTTAGTCCCTTCCTACTTTTTCATCCGGGAGTTTCTTCAGAAGTTGGGGCACGGATTCTACAAACTTATCATGCGTCTCTATAAAGAATCTTTATTTTTCTTGTGCGGTCATCAATCTGTTTCTTCGTGTGTAATTCTGCAAATAAATTGCTACTTTATGCTCCCACCAGTCCTTAATCTCCTGCTCTGATATCATTTGCTTGCATACATCTTAGATATGTACTACCGGCAATGGAACCAATTTTGTAATCTCACAGATCACATAAGGTTACCAATAATACATACTAAAACATACATACATAACAAAGACAAGAGATAAGAACAAATAGATAGAATAACAAATTATATTAGCATAAGAGGTTCCATACAATACAGATAACTGAACTGAGTTCTCATCTGTTTCAACAGCCTAATATATATGATTGCAAAACAGTTACAAAATAACTACCTGTCGGTTCGGTGAACCGACACGACTTTAGGTGGCCAACCTAATCTCTAGTTAATTGGCTGACTGACTTAATTATTTGATCGACTAAGTCGGCTATTGTTCAAGTCAACATACCGACTTCCTCCTCCAATAGATGCCCCTGGTTTGTGGTTACTTAGCCAATGGAAACCTTGCTAGTCAAGGGGGTTCCACCACTTTGCCAACAAAAAAAAAACTGTAATTGGTACGATATTTATTTATATGATACACAATTTCATATGAATAAAATTAAGACTATTAATGGCTATCATGGAAAAGTTAATGTCTCTTTACCAATCGAAAAAGAAAATTGAAAATTGATAAATTTTTAATAATTTTTTTTAAAACATATAATAATTTATATTAAAGAAAATGTTGATTGATTGGAGTTTGTGAAATAACTGGAAAAATAATAGCACTAATGTAGAGTTATTTCATTTTTTATTCCATATCAAATTTAGCTTTATTACATTTATAAATATTATGACGATAGCTCATACTTAATCAGGTATTGTTGCATTAATGTTAGTACACACCTTTAGAGCGATGGTTGTTTTTACGAGGGGCTTCCTCTCCTTTTAGTCAAGCCCTCCAGACATTCGTCAGCTTCTATTTTGTGCTCTATATTTTGTGCTATGAGAGAGGCTTTTAATCATTTCAAAGGGTTATATATGGAAGATAAATAAGTTGATGCAGACGCCACTAATGCAATGTGCAAGATATTTTCCAATGGGGTGGCAAACTAGCACTTTTATTAAGCGAAATAACTGATTTAATTTATTTAAGGCTTCGTTCCTTTCATCCGATGATCCAATGCAGTAAGTAGGGGCAGGTAGCAGAGCTTCCATTAAATTAGGTCTAGTGCCAATACTGCAATTGAGATTCGTTGTCTTCAGTATCGAGTTGTTGGGTGTTATCTTATACAATTGACATTCCCCAACATTAAATAGGTGAATTGAGGATAAAATAAAATGATAACAACATTAATGGTGCCAGGGTATCCACATGATTAAATATTTTAATTTGAGAAGGGAAAGAGCATTGGAAACTTTTTATTATGAACCATTTCTCATGCAGAGGTGAATATCAATAGCACGATACACGATGGACAGTGGATATTGATACCACAGGTAGAGGTAGAGGGAAAGGGAAAATTCTCCTGAAATTTCCTCGTAGCCTTTAATATACGTAATAATAGTTTACTTATAACCATGAATCAAAAGACCTCCTAATCCACAAAGCGGTAAGCATGGATACAAGGAGCATGGAGATCAGTTAAAACTTAGTGTGGAATATCTCTCCGGCTATCATTACTTAATGCATCAATCCAATGCCCTTTAATGCATACAGTCAATGGAATTGGGGCATCATGACTGCCCCCCTCAGTTGTGCTTGTCCAGACTGTCGGGTCACTTCTCGAGTTTGCTAGCTTCAATCCTAATTCCCATTTCTATATAATCTAAGTTGTTAGTAAGAAGGGATCAACTATGTTTCTGAAATGAGCACAGCAACTACTTATGATAGGCGTCACAAGCATTTGTGTAACCCCAAACCATAAGGTAGTGTTTTTTTCCTATCAATATAACTATATATACAATATGTGATCCCCCAAATAATCCAATGAAAGGATAGATATGCTATCCACCATACAATATAAGTTTACTACCAATTGTTTTATAGTTATGACTGCCGATTGTTTTATGATATAAAGGTAACTATGGATGACTGGTGATTAATATAGCCAATATCTATCAGGTTGTTACAAAAGACTACAACAAATCTCACTGAAAGTTTATGTGGAGAGTGGATCAACATGCGAGGGAGGCGGGATCGCTGGCAGAGGGAGTACGATCCCATAACTACCATATCTAAAGTTAGCCCATATATCTCAGAAGAATCCCTGGCGAGATAGAATACAAATCAATTGAACGATGAAATACCAAAAAAAGTGGAATTTGGTTGCATAGATTGTGTTTCTGTTGGGATCCCAAAAATTTGGTATAATCAATATTTGAAACTGCCATGAGGATCCATCTTATATATATCACGCTTTTAAATGGATTGACAGGGTCTGTGTAGAGCATCTCATCTGGACGGTGTGGTTGTTCAAATGACAGGTATTCGCATTCCTTCAGGCATGAAATATTCCATTATGCCAAGGACTATTTTATTGATAGCTAAGAGGAAGATCGTGAATGGCCTTTATCATCAAATAGTCTTCATCTATCACACGCTAGCCATTATAATTTGTAGATCGTTGCTCAATCGGTTCAATCGTTTTTATATTTGCAGGTTTTGGAGTGGAAGGACAAATGAGCAGATCGAATCTTGGGGTGGCTACATATTGCGAACAATAAGCTTGCGGCCATCAATGGTGAACAAATTTGCAGGCTCACAAACCCAAGAAATCGCATTTCTATCTTTGTTTTGATTGCAAGTTTCATATGACAGATTTTTTGCAAGTTTCATATGACAAACTGTTTGCAGGTTTCATGTGGAGGGCTGAAAGGCGCTCTGTTTTATTTATATATATATATATATATATATATATTAGTATTTTTTTTCTTTTTAATATTAACACTAATGTTTAGATATTTGCATATATATATAGGTTATAATGTTTATTATTTGTTTTTAAAAGTTTCATTTTTATTATATATATACTAATGTTTAATGTTTATAGTTGTAGGTTTTCTTCCAGATCAAAATGATTAATTTATTTTTTAAAGTTTTTATTTGCATGGCTTGTTAAATTATTTCTAAATTTTTTACTGAAATTAAGACTAGAAAACTAATTAAAATAAAAAAACTATTTTTTTTTAATTTTAATATATATATATATATATATTAAATTTGGTTTTTAATTTTATTTTAAAGTACGCTTAGATTTAAAAGATGCAAATTAAATATTTTCATTCTTAACAATATTAAAAAAAAATATTGATAAGGGGTGAAATTTTTACTTTATTAGGTTTTTTTTATATAATTTAAAATTTAAAAACAAACAAAAAAAACAAAAACTATTATTATATTTTTTATTTGTTTATTAGTTTATTTGTTTAAAAAAAATTTAAATAAAAAACTTAATTCTTAATGTATTTTTTATTCCTAAGATGACTATACAATTCATCAAGTGAAAAATAAAAAATAAAAAAGATCAAAAATTTCATAAAACTTTTTAGATTTAAAAGTTCAAAATTAATTTTTAATTCCTCACAGAATAAAAAGCAATAGTAATTTAAGGCTATTTAGAAATAGAATTTTAACAAATATAAACATTCAAAACGAAGCTAATTTTAAACTGAAAAATAAAAACTAAACCCTACCTACTCTAATTGGGAATTAAAGATTATTTACATAAAATAAAATTTCCAATGTAACCATCTATCTAACAAGACTAAACAGAAATTCAAATCTAATTTTACAAAATGAAATCTAATATGTATAAAAGCATCCAAGACTAAGTGCTGAAAATGTAAGTTAATGAAATAAAAACAAAAAAAAAATTGATTTAAACTAGTACTTACTTGGATCCATTGTTCGATGCAGCTTCCGTTTGTAGGATATTCTTCAGGATGTTGATGACCCGATATTCCTTCTTCCTCCCTTTCAATCTCTAGTTCTGACAGGTGCTCATCATCTGATATGCATGATTCTTCGAATGTGAATTCTTGTTTCACTTCAGGAGGAGTAGTAAATATTTTAGTTGCTATCAAGATCTCATTTTCTTGGGAAGGGGAGATGGAGATCCCTACTTCTGCTAGGAGTTGAGAGAGTTGGTCTAGACTTATGCTCATCCTAAATTCATTTGACTAGAATCAAATCAAGTACTAGAAAAAATGAGTACATGACAAGCACAAAAACAGTCGCACAGAACAAGTTCAAAAACATAAATAAAAAGGTGCACAAAAATCTATACAGAACAAAAAAAAATGAACAGATACAAAATTAGAAGCAAGTTAGTATGAAATAAAGGTGCCCAAAAATAAAAGTAATCCAAACTTTACAATACAAAACTGTAAATGAAAAATTGCATAAAAACAAACTCACATTTGCATAAAATGAAAGAAGACGTTGCAAAAAAATAAACACACTTGCGAAAAAAAACAACAAGGATTTGGGGTGACCCACTAAAGTGGATCCGTCTGGCTGTTACACCATGGGAATTTCGAAAATTCCATGGTAAAGTTGTCCTTGCGTCTTACCGTTTCCCCTCCCCCTTTCTATGTAAAAAAAAACGAACTATCTACCTATCTAAACTCTGATCCCTTTTAGCACCTCCCCAGCAATGGCGCCAAAATGTTGGGGAAAATATTAAACATATTATAACAATCCAATGATTTAATTGTCAACCCGGAGAGAGCATAAACTTGTGAGGTACAGACAAAATATATGCAAGGGCAGAGTGTCGCTGAACTTAATTTATACTAAAATTGAATCTAGGTTATGAAAACAGGAAATTGTATGGAAATAAATCTAATTGCAGAAAACATGAAATTGCATAAATTAACTTCATAAAGAAAGACTGAAATTGCATGAAATAAACTAGTATAAAGCAATCTACATTAACTTGTGAGCTCACATAAAATCAATACTTAAAATGCATAAGAAATAAATAACTCAAATTCTATACTAACAACTCATAAGAAAGAAATTGTTGGAAACCTATATTAACATAAGAGAGTCAAAGGAGGTGCATTAAGCATCATCTCCATTACATAACACTCAACATCTATTTTATGACTAACTCTGAACTATTCTCTACTTCCAAACCACTAGAGAGGCCTCTAACCTAANTACATGAATTCAAGATAACTGATCATAATTACAGATCCACTATTCTCTCAACTTATCCCTCAAAATCCTCAACAAATCTACAACTCATCCCTCAAAATTCTCTAAAAAATATTGGATGAGAATGATTCTCTCCACATCTCCATGATATTCTCCTTGAAGTTAGCTCACATATAAAAGATGAAATTTGAATCTGAGGCTAGGTGGTCACTTTTAAACTTGTTAAAGTCTTCAAATACACCTGTAAGCATCACCCAACTTCAAAGTATAATGAAAATATGTTATTTTTCTCAATAATTAACAATAAATTCACTCAAAATGCTCAAAAATAAATGATTTGGAAAATGGTAATATAAACCCATATTTATTATGAAAGTGGTGAATATTAATGGTTCTATGGAAGGATAAGAGAGGAATAAGGTGATAATGGTATGTAAAAGATGAATAAAATGTGGTATTTTTGTGGCTCAACATTTACATTCACGGGCATTAATACTAACGACGGGAAAAAAAACATCGAAGACACCAAGATGGCTAACCCTCTGAATGAAACAAACAGGGTTTTCCCTTAAGAAGAAAAAATCCCCCCACCCCCTGGCATCCCATGAAAACCTTATTGTTCTCGGCCAATGGCCACAAATATGTCGTACTATGGTGAAGGAAACGAGGGAGCGGTGAAAATGGTGAAATGCGCGTCTACACCCTGCCCTCTTTCTTTCAACGGCTGTCAGAAAACAAATCATGGCTGGCTACAAATAAAGGAACCAGGGATGGAAAGCGAAAGAAAATGGCGGCCACAACTAAAATAACCCAGGGTAAACCCCATATAAGAAACTATGACCACCGTAGTCTTGAAATAACCTCGTGGTACAAGAAAAATGACCTATCCTTATCAAGCCGTGGTAAAAAAAAACACTAAGCAACGGGATTGGAAAAAAAAATCCTACCTGGAAACTTCTGAGGATGACCTAGACGAGCACGACCTTCGTTGGTAAACAAACCACTTAGACGATGATAGCTCCTTAGCTGCAGTTTGCAAACAACACGGTGAATAATGACCGTAAAACAATCTCAACGGGATTTTAGAAGCTTGAACGCAACTAAAAGGAATTTCGGATGGGAAAACAAATGTGCAAAACGTGCATCGGAAATAAACTTGCTAGCAGATGTGAAGCGTCGAATGACTTATGAAGAATGGGCTCGGGAGCTCGGGCGAAAAGCGTCGAAACAGTTAAAATGTTTAAACAACCATCGGCATGCCAATCAACTAAAAATGCATCGGTATCAGAGATTGCTACAGGAAGGCATCAGATATACTCTAGACTCTGCATCCACAACGTCGACCAGGAAAACCACTAAGTTCTCAGAAAAATACGAAAGACACAGCCGACATGGTGGGTGAGAAGTTGACAAAACTTCTACGGATATCGAAAACAGATAAAATATGGGTGATCCGATGCATCGAAACATCTCGGGACTAAGCTCCCACAGCCTTAGGTAAAACCTTTCTAATGCGATAGACAAGAGGACATCCGATATGTTGGAAGGAAAATTCGGAATGCTCCTGATAGAGAACATTGGCTGGCTAGACCACTGTGCACCTGATACATCGAAAATGCTACCAAGAGTGCATCTGATATAAGGAAAACAGCTTTCTTTTTTGCCAAACTTTTAAGTCATGAAGCAAACTTTGGTGAGAAAAGATAGACTTTCTAAGCCTTCTAAAAAACTAAAAGAATAAGGGGGGCCCTAAAAAATCAAAAAAAAAATTGGGGATAATAGTTGCAGCTACAACAATTGGCAACTACCCAGCAGACACATATCTCTAAACAACTGACCTTTGACACAGCAACTGCTTTAATGGTATCCTGTTAGATCATTTTATTAGATTTCTTTAAGATGCCTATATTTTCTAGAATACAATATTTATGAACTTTAGCACATTGATTATGGTCCAAATGGAAAAGGGGAAGCAATATTTCATAGGCTCGATAACTCTTCTAAGGCCACGATATGAAGTTTATTTTACCTCTACCTTTGGATAGCTTCCAACTTAGACACCACAGGATTGTAACAAATGGTGAACAGATATATTCGTTTGTTCCTCATTCCCATGCCATTTTGCATTCTTTTTATGCTTCTGGACTTTTTGTCCTTTTGAGTCCTCCCTGATTGCTTTCTTTCTAAAATTTGGCTCAAGTTCTTCTATCCGTAGTGTCCTTTTGTGTTAGAGATAATTTGATTTCAACTCACGGACGGAGAAGAAATTTCGAACAATCTTATTCAAATTGATTTTGTTCGGTATGTATTCCTGGGAGATTTTGACTCTTTTAACCTTTTGGCTTTCATTTGTGGCATGGGATCATTTAAATATAATACAACTGCTTACCCTGGTTCCTCTCCATGGGTCTTTTTCTACTAGCTTCCTAGGACAAACTTTAGTGTGAAGTGAATAGAGCCTCAAAATAGTATTCTAGACCTTTTCTGACCTTAGTTATTTTACAGGGACTAAATAGGACTTCAATGTGTTCATAAACTATTCAAATAATCTGTTAATCTTAAAGGATCCTTAAGCATGATGTATGTGCAAATATCAAGCAGTCTTCAGTCAAAGATTTTAGTTTATCCAAAACTCTGATGAACTCCAAAACCAAAAGTTGTGCTTATTTATTGAAACATAAGGTAAAGCAAACCAAAAACAAGAAATCAAACTTTAAGAAAGTAAAATGTAAATCAAGCAGAACTAATCTAAATAACCAAGATCGAAAACAATCAAAGATTTTATCTATGTACAAAGAAAACTCAAAAAGCATCTGAGAAAAATATGGCTTGAGAACTAAACCATTTACTAGCAAGTTCTCTTCCCACCCCTATAAATCTTGCAATTTGTAAGTTGAGGGGCCTAACTTTTATGCAATCTGAAAAGGGCCTGCCATAATTGCTGAAATTTAGTGTGCTTTCCCTTCTCATCGTGCGGGTGATCCCACTTAAGAACCAAATCACCTACTTCAAATTCCCTTTTCCCGGATTTGTGCTTATCAAACCATCTCTTCACCATCTCTTGTTGATGTTTAAACCTCTCTCTTGATTTGGATCTAGACTCCTCTAACTTTAACAAGTTATGAATTCAAATTTGCAGAACTTCATTGTCAACTCCTCTAGAGTCTTGGACTAGTTTAGAGGATGGCAACAGAATATTAGGAGGTAGGATAGCTTCTTTCCCATTGATGAGAGTGTAGGGTGATACACCTAAGGAGTTTTTGGGTGTGACTCTATGAGCCCAGAGTGCATTAGGAAAAGCTAGATGCCAACTCCTTTCATTTTCTATGACCATTTTCTTCAAAATCCTAATGAGGTTTTTATTAGTGGATTCCGCTAAACCATTACCTTGTGGATAGTAGTTAGCAGAATAATTTAGCTTAATTCCTTTTTCATTTGCAAATGTAATCAATTTAATAGATAAAAAATATGAAGCATTATCAAAAACCAGAGAAATTGGAACCCCAAACCTGGTCATAATATGGTCTTGCAAGAAATCCATCACTGCATCTTCATTCACTTTTTGTAATGGAATAGCTTCTACCCATCTAGTGAAATAGTCTGTTGCTGTCAAGAAGTACTTATGCTGCAATGAATAATTTGGATTGATCTCTCTAATAATATCAATCCCCCATTGCTCGATTGGTTCTAAAATAATAATTGATTTCAAAGGTCCTGCTGCCTTTGCTTGTCTTCTACCGCTCCTTTGACAAGTATCACATTTCCTAACATGAGCATGAGAATCTTTAAACAAAGTCAGCCAGTAATATCCAGCTCTTAAAATCTTGTGTGTTGTTGTATCTCCTAAGAAATGACCTCCAGCAGATCCATCATATAATTCTACCACAACCTTATTTGCATCTTCACGTTCCAAGCATCTAAGAAAAACTCCATCGTAGTTTTTCCTAAACAGTGCTCCATCAATAATATGATATAAGGCTGATTTTAGGTGTAATGCTCTCCTTTGCTTGGGATTCCAATGTTTCGGCAAATATCCTTCTTGAAGATAATGAATTAAATCTCTATAGCAGGAGTCTGGAGCTATGAATAAAGAACATATATCCACCATGTGTAATTCAGCTTCATTATCCCAAATGTTATGTTCATTGTCTTGACTCTCAGCCATCAATTTACAGATCCCTTGTCCTTTAACTATGGTTGCTGGTTTGAATTCTAGATTGTACTCTTGCAAGGATGTTACCCAGATACCTCTTCTTTCTCCCAACTCTTTTTGTACAAAAAGAGATCGGACCGGTGGGTGCGGAACTATTACCTTGTTACGGTTCTTAAGTATATACGGTCTGAATTGCTTCACCACTTTAAAATCTACATAGGATTGCTTATCAACTACGGGATAGTTTAATTCATCCCCTTGCATACCAGTGCTCATAAACGATATGGGGTACTCACCTTCCCCTTCTTATTTCTGTGTAAGCACAGCTGCTAATGAATCATCTGAAGCAAAAGTGTACAATATAAAATCCTTTTCGAAGTTGGGACTTTTAAGTGATGGTGCATGAGATATGGATGCCTTGATCTTATTAAATGCATCCTTCTCTGAATCAGTCCACTTGAATTGAACACTTTGCTTGATCATTTGTTGCAAAGGTTTGACTATTTGAGCAAAGTATGGCACAAACCTTCACACAAAATTAATTGTCCCCATAAAATACTGCATACCTTTTTTAATTATGGGATAAATGTATTTGTTCAATCGCTTTAATTTTATCTGGGGATATTGAGATCCCTTTTTTTGAAATAACATGACCCAATAGCTTTCCTTCAGTAACAGCGAACACACATTCCTTATGATTCAAAGAAATGCCATATTTTCTACAACGTTCGAAAATCTGTTTCAAATAAAACGCATGTTCTTCTCTCTTCTTAGAAAATATCATAACATCATCTAAATAGACCACAACACTCCAACCAATCAAACCGCGGAAAGCTATATCCATAGCCCTTTGGAAAGCTACTCCAGCATTAATGAGTCCAAAGGGAATTCTTATATATGAAAAAATCCCCCACTTGGTTCTGAAGGTGGTCTTGAGCTTGTCTTTTTCTGCTACTAGCACTTGGTTATAGCCTAAGAATCCATCTAACAGAGAAAACAGTTTAGAACCTGAGACTATTTGTAATATCTGTTCCATGGGCGGGATAGGGTAATTGTCTTTGTCGGATGCACGGTTTGGATTTCTGAAATCAACACAAAGTCTGATCTCTCCAGACTTCTTGTGTACTGGAATCAAGTTTGAAACCCATTCTGGATGTCTAACTTTGAATATGATCTTAGCATCAAGAAGCTTCTTCACCTCACTTTGAATTAGGGGTTCTATTTTGGGATGCATATTTCTCAGAGGCTGTTGATATGGTTTGACTCCAACTTTGATTGGAATAACATGCTGTATAATTTTGGTGTCATAATTTTTGAGGTCTCTGTAGGTCCAAGCGAATAAATATTTGTACTGTCTGAATAAACTAATGAATTTTCTCCTCTCCCTAGGTGAACAACACTTCCCCAAATTCACATATTTGGGTTCAGCCTCTGACCCTATATTTATCAGCTCAAATTGCAAAGACGAACTGTGTGTCTTGAAATTTGTTGGTTTTCTAAACTCATTGTCTAGATCAAACATCTGTTGCAAAGTTCTGACTCCTTTAGGAATCAAGTTCCCATTTTGGAGGTATGCTTGATGTTCTTCATCATCTATTATGGCTCCCTTGAAGGTTTCATCATTCATTAGACATTCCAGAATTTGTTGATCATCATCAAACACCCTCATATTGGTGATATTGTTTGGAACAGAAGGCCTGAAAATCAATTCAATCAAACATCTGTTATTCGTAGGTACCAGCCTTGCAGCTGAAGTAGCTAACAAATCAACTGCTGCATTTTTTACTCTAGGAATTGAAAATATGTTGAATGCCTGAAAATTTTTTAATAAATCCCAAACTTCATTTTGATAAGCCTTCAAATGTGGTGATATGCAATGAATTTTGTTTCGAACTTATTTAACAATAATTTAGGAATCTCTGTACACTTTTAGATTTTTTACTCTTAATTCCATTGCTTTTTTCAGTCCCTTGACTAATGCTTCATATTCGGCTGTGTTATTTGTGCACTCGAATTCTAATCTACATGAAAGAAAATATTTATTTTTCTATGGATCGATCAAGACACAGCCATCTCTTGATCCTTCCATGGTTTTGGAATAGTCAAAATAAAGAATCCAAAATTTTCCTACTCCTACTGAATTTGGAATACTAACTACATGTGAGACTAACTCTACTATATTACAATCAGTCTTATCATCCTGTGAGAACATAAGGAGATCGAGCTAAATATCTGATATGTTACTGGCTTCTTTAGCTTGGTAATTTCTCGGTTCTAGCTCAAGAAAATATTTTCCCAACACAGAATTGACCGGTTCATTCTTTCCTTCTGAGTTATGTTGTGCTTCATCTGAGGTTCCCTTAACACCTTTATTTGATTCTGAAAACCTTTATAAGTTAACCATACATGTGACCAATCTGATGCAAAATATCCCTCCAATTTTGCTGACCAATCCCGTCTCAAAACCAAATCATATGCATCTGGGATATCTACTACAACAATGTCTATATACTGACAGACCCTCTCATCCACTGATAGATGTATCAGGACATCTTCCATTTCTCCTACCACTTTTACTATAGTCCTATCCAATTGGACAACTTGACCTGTAGTTGGCTTAGGTTGACCATTTATTTTCTTCCAAACTAAAAGTAGCATGACATTTACTAATGCTCCAGAGTCCACCAAACAATTATGCACGTTGTAATTGAAAATTTCGAAAGTAAGGATGAAAGCTGGGGTTCTATATTTGGACTTTCCTCCTAAACTTGCTTCACCAATCTCTTCATCAGCTTAGCTATCATTCTGGGGTTCCTTCATAGGAGTCTCAAGTGCCTTTAACAGCTTTTCCTTTTGTTGGGGTATATTACACATTTCAAACAAGGCCCATTAGAGGAAATTTTAGGTCTAAAATGGGCCTCCTAAGGAAAATGATAAAATAATAGTTAAAATATTAAAATAATAGTTATTAATTTTGGAGGAAGAATGAAAAAAACTACTTTTTTGTTCGTATCTCGGACATATCCCCCTGTGTTTTTACTTAAATTCTAAGTGGGAGAGCTCATTGGATGCGTAATTTAATTCCACATCCAACGAATACCCATACTGCATACTTTTGATGGACTCTGCTACCCCAAAAACAAGAAATGCGTGAAAAAACGTGATGATCACATCATCATCACGTTTTTTCAAGTATTTCTTATTTTTGGGGTAGAGGGGTCTGTCAAAATTATGCAGTGTGGGTACTCGTTGGATGCAGAATTAAATTCCACATCCAATGAGCTCTCCCGCCTGAAATTTGAGTAAAAACACAGGCAGATAAGTCAAAAATACGAACAAAAAAAGTAGTTTTCTTTTATGACAAATATGTCAATTCAACCATTATGGTTGACTCATTTTATTGAAATTCTATTGGTTCTTGAATTCCAACTCACAAAATTTATTGTTGGCACGTTTTCTTATAAGTCTGTACTAAGGTGGGCTTAACTAATCTTTTCACAAACATGACTAGGTTAGGCCCAAGAGTTGAGGTGTAATACTCAATTAGGGTGTGCTCAGTTGGTTTGTCATTTGCATCGAAGTTATTCATGTAGGCAGCAAACCTCTGAGTGAAGTTATGCACCCTTTCTTTCTTTTCTTTATTTAGGGCAATCAACCCTTTCATTAAAGCAGCGTGAGTTTTCTGGATTCCATATTTGTTTCTAACAATCTCTCAAAGGTATTCCAATTTGTAATTGAATTTTCCTGAAGGGAAAAATACCATGAGGCTGCTTTTCCCTTAAGAGTATGTGGGAACAATCTGTAGACTACATCTTCATGTTCTGCTGCTTGTAAACCTTCTAAATCTAGATAAAAAATTTGCAAATGATCATCCACAAGAATTCCTTCATTTGGTTCAAACGTGGGTAATGCTTTATCAAAATTCTGAGGCATAGCATGTAATGGAGGAGTAAGGGGATCTGGCCCTCCAAGCAGGTGGTGGAGGAGGCTGATTTACATTCACATTTGCCATGATTATAAGTGGATATTGAGGAGGAGACTGGACAGGGGTCCGAAAAGGTGAGCAATGAGGGGAATCTGGTCCCAACTAATCTAGAGGTTGGACAATTTCTTGTAAGTTTGTTTCTACCAATTATTCAAGGTCTTGCACTAATACTAAGTTCTCCAAGTAAGGACGATCTTTCTTACGAAACTCTCTTCTCGACAAAGCAGGAATAATGGGTAATCCTCCAATCTTCTTTGCGTCTTCCCTTGTAATTCTCCTAAATCATCAACCACCTCGTTATCAATGGGATAGAGATACTCTATGACTTTTTTCTTCAGGACTAGGTCTTTTAGGGATATTGGTTTCGGAACTATCACCGATGGAGTATTCTCAAGAAAACAAATTTCATCGTCCAGCCATGCACTGGTGGCCCTCCTTTTAGTGCCAAAAACTATTGAGGCCTGGAAAATCCCAGGTAACAATAGTAGGGATTCTCCCCAATAAGCGTTCCCAATTAGCTCATTATTATTTGGTATGGGGAATTTGTTCAGTTTGCGGTCCAGCTACCGTAGGTCAAGTAATGGTTAAATATTGTTTTATCGGTTGCGGCCTGGTCCACCATTTAAGTGTATTTTTTTAGTTTTATGTTTATGTATGATATGCAAGTGCCTAATTAAGTGCAATCAATAGAGATAACGAAGAGTTTCACAATGTGATGCGCAGGTTCTTACCTCTTTCGCTTCTAAATCATAAACAAAGAACAACTTACACTAATGCTAACTATTTCTTTCTAACCTATCCCTAGGGAGAAATATTGTAATTAATAGCGAGTAATGTACTGTAAAACATGCATTTAGAATATTACAGATAGTTGTTCATATTTCAGAATACATTAATATAAGTAGAAAAATGTACAAAGAGATAGCTCATTGTCGGTTGAAACATTCATTACTCAAATATACTGCGGAAGCTTCACAGAAATAAACAGGAAAACATTCACAACATGAAATAATTCGTAAGTTAGAACGATCTCACATTTCATAGAAAAAGCTGAAACAGAAGTAGTTCAACATTCAACCAATCTATGGTAAGTATTTGAGACTCCATAGTGCTTTCTCCAGCAGAAAATGTATCTTCTTTGTTATAAGAGGAACTAGTTCTTCTTACAATAACATTTCAGAAATATAGCATTAAAAAAGGTCCATTCCTACATCTATTTCACCTCTATTTATACAAACAAAAACGCTTGATTTGCCCCCTTATCCTTTTGGGCTTCCCTTAACTTTTCCTTTACAAAAATTTGTCTTCTAGTGCATGCACTTAGAAAAAAGGATAAATACAAAATATTACATAATTTATCAATTTTTTGAATAAGTCAACTAAGTGGGCCCAATTTGTGTTTTAATAAAAACATCCCATGCTTGTGCCTGTTCAATGATGGCTTTGTTGATCTAGGAGGATCCAAGAAGGAAAAAAAATTTAAGTCCTCCAATCTCAGCAAAACCAGCACCAGATCGAAGGGTTCATCGAGATGATTCCAATGGCATTCGTTTCACCTCAAACGAACTCCATATGAGAAATTTATCGCGTTCTATTCTATAAGGTAAACAGGCAAAATTGGCAAAAATAGGTGCCACGTGGCACCACTGACAGGGTGACACGTGGCATCCATACGATATGGACAAGGTGACATGGTAGGTGTATAGACCAATCACAAGGTGACACATAGGAGTACGGATCTGAGCTGGCATACTGCTGACTAGGTGTACAGACCGTGACGTGGAAGTACGGGAAATGACTGGGCGGTTGACTGGATGCTGACTGGGCGTGAGGTGGACCAATCCCAAGCCGCCATGTGGCAGCATGGGATTGGCCAATATGTCTAATGCAAAAATCCTGGCCTCTGAGGGGTTTGACCCCATGACCTCTGCAAAGAAGGCCGAGCTCTTTCACCACTCGGGTTGCGGGTGGTTCTTGGCATGTGTGGTTAAGATCTATTATTTAAACTTGAAAAAAAGTTTGTAAGGGTGCAAAAAGGGGCCGAGGCAAGCCCCGACCCATGGTGTTCAACGTGACAAGGGTTACAACCCACGAAGATCATGTGGGATGTGCCACTCCTCAAAACACATGTGCATAACAAACTTTAAACATATTACATGCCACCTAATATGGTTGGAGCGCCACGGATTACATGCCATAGAGTTGGAGCGCCACCATTGCATAACAAACTTTGGGTTTAAGTTTCAAAGGTGGGTTTGTATATGGTTTTAACCATATGCCATCTTAAAAGGGTATTTTTTTAAATATGTTTGTTTATTAGTTAATAAAGAGCCCAACTACATGATAAACCAAACATGGGGTTGTAACCACATGCTTATTTAAGAAAAATTGTTGTAACTTGAGAAACCATGAGGATCATGTGAGAGGATTCCATACAAGCCTATATAAACCCTCTCATTTTCCATTGTCAGGCATGCTTTGGAGTGGAGACTTTGTATCTAAAGGAGAGAAGGGAGATTGCATAGCTCTATAGGAGGAAGGTACGAGTGTTTATACTCGTTTTACACCATCTTCAGGCTTCAGAGTTGCTGGAAGCAATCTTGTTGTGTTTTGGGCAGCGGTTCTCTTCCTGACCATTGTCACCAAGGGATCATTGTATCATTGCCATGTATTTTTCCTTATGCTGAGATTATAGATTGGCCCTCCTATTGAGAAGCAGGCCCGGAGACGTAGTCCATCCTGGACAAACTCCGTTATCAACTTGTTGTCTTTATGTGCGTATTGTCTATGCTATTTGGTTCTCTTCTTATGGATTTGTGAGCTTCATTCATGCTCTTTATGCAATTCATGTTAACGTCATAGAGTAGCAAAGATATTGTTTTCGGATCATGTGGTATCAGAGCAAGACTATTTGATGTTGGATTGTGAGTGTGGATGCTCACGAGGGATAAACTGCAAGCTGGTGAGGGTACATTAGAACCTTACAATTCCGAGATCGGACATGCACACCGAAGGAAGAAGATGGATGCTAATGATTCCCACACCGAGATGGAGGCAAACTTTCACAATGTCTTCTACATGATTGATGACAAGGTAGACAAGTTTTTTGTGGACTATGAAGAACACATGGCAAAAGAAAGAAAAGGCAGTGAAGTAAAGAAGGAAGACAAACAAGTGAAGGACGAAGGCAACATTTCAGTTAACCAAGGAGGAGGTGGCAAAGAGCCTCCTGAGCCTCCCTCTTTGCCTTCAGCTTCAAGCACAAGTTCAAGTGCTTCTTCCTCATCTCATTCTCAGCATTCCAAGGTTCCTCACAAAGAGCCTCAAAAGAATCCCTTGTTGAAGCTCGATGTGAAGTTTGATTTTCCCATGTTCAATGGGGAAGCGAATGCAGAGAAGTTGAACAATTAGATAAGGCAAATTGAGGTCTATTGCCGATTCCAGCAGATCAAATAAGAAGATGTGAAGATTCAGTTGGCTTCACTTCGGCTGACAGGAACCGCACTTGTATGGTGGGAAAGCAAGCTTCAGCAAGGTAGCAAACAAATGGGTAATCTTCTCTCATCGTGGTCTGCTTTCATTTCTGCTTTACGTAAGCAATTTTATCCGTTGGGTTATGTTCAAAAGGCTATGATGGATTGGCAAAGTTTTAGACAAGGCAAGGGTCAGAGTGTTCAGAATTTTACTGAAGAATTTAGAAAGAAAGCTCTAGAGTTGAATATTTCTTTAGATTCTCCTGACACTCTTTTGAAGTACATTGGTTCTCTTCATCATTCTCTATGCCATACTTTGCTATTGTTGAATCCTACTAGTGTGGATGAAGCAAGTGTTCAGGCTACTCATCTTGAGAGCAGGGGGAAGCATTTGCAAGAAGACCATCCTAAGAAGCCTTTCAAGCCCAACAACAACCACAAGTCCAAAAAGAAGGACAAGAGCAAAAAGACAGCTACTGCCAAGAAGGAAGGAGGAAAGCTCCATTGCAACCATTGCGACACTAATGGGCATGATGAAGAAAGTTGTTGGAAGTTGCATCCTGAATAGAGGCCAAAGCATTATGGAAGCAAAAAGAAGAAGAAGACCGTTGCAATAGTGCAACGAGATTTGGGTTCCGACTCAGGTGACGAAACCATGATTATAGCCGTGGGAATGCAAGGTAACAAAACTCCTCATACTGGTCCAAGTTCTACTCATGTTTCTAAAGAAAATGATAAAAGAAGAAGTGAGTTGTTTCACATCAGAGTTGTGTCTAAGCATACAAAGATTGAAACATTATTTGATCCAAGTTCTCAAGTAAATTTGATCTCAGAATCAGTTGTTAAGAAGTTGGGCATATAGACTAAACCTCACCCCAAGCCTTATCCTCTTGGATGGGTATGTGATAATGCTAAGCTGCAGGTGACTAAGCAATGCAAGTTAAGGTTTGCTATTGCTTCAGAGTTGATCGATGAGGTGGACTTAGATGTTGTTCCTCTTGAGATCTGCAGTATCA
>LPNX010502925.1:564316-680327 GCA_001517045.1 Pseudotsuga menziesii | reverse complement strand
CTCTTCCTAATGTGGGCATGTACAGGTTGTCCGCAATTGAAATGGCAGAGATTAAGAAGCAGGTTCAAGACTTGTTGGACCAAGGAGCGATCAGACCCAACTCCTCTCCATGTAGATCATCGATTGTCTTAGTGATGAATAAAGATGGCACATGGAGGATGTGCGTTGACTATCAGGATATCAACAAGATCACGATCAAGAATCGATACCCGCTTCCTCGCATAGATGACTTGCTCGACCAGTTGAAAGATGATGTGTTCTTTACCAAGCTGGATTTGCGCAGTCGCTACCACCAGATCAGAATTGCAGAAAGTGATGTGTGGAAGACGGCCTTCAAGACCAAGCAAGGTCTATTTGAGTGGTTGGTGATGCCCTTTGGGCTTTGCAATGCACCTACAACCTTCATGCGGGTAATGAATGATGTTTTCCGGCCATTCTTAGATGATTTTGTCATTGTTTATCTAGATGATATATTGGTCTTTAGCAAAACTTGGGAAGCACATGTGGGGCATGTAAAGCAAGTATTAGATACTTTGAAAAAGGAGAAATTGTATGTAAAATTGTCAAAGTGTGAATTTGGCAAAACTTCATTAGTTTACTTGGGTCATATTGAAGGAGGTGGAAATTTAAAAATTGATCCTTCAAAAGTCGATGTAATTGTCAATTGGCCTAAGCCTACTAACACTACTGAAGTGAGAATATTTTTAGGAGCTGTTCAATATTGGAGGAGGTTCATTCAGAACTTCTCATACATAGCATCTCCTTTGCATGCCTTAACAAGTGTGGAGAAATCCTTCCAGTGGGGCGGTAAGCAGCAAAAAGCCTTCGACACATTGAAGGGAAAGATCAGCACCACCCCAGTCCTAGCCTTGCCCAATTTGCAGCAGCCATTTGAGATAGAGACAGATGCCAGTGGATATGCCATGGAGGCAGTATTGATGCAGCACCGCAAGCCTATTTGCTACCATTCAGAGACTTTTACTCAAGCAGTGATCAACTACCCCACCTATGACAAAGAGTTGTATGCTTTGGTTCAAAGTGTCAAGAAGTGGAAACACTACTTGATGGGTAAGGAGATGATCATCCATACCAATCATCAGCCCTTCCAGTATCTCCAGTCCCAGACTAAGCTCCAACAAGCTCGTCATTTCAGGTGGATGGGATTTCTTCAACAATTCCATCTAGTGATCAAGTACAAGAAGGGTACTAGTAACAAAGTGGCAGATATGCTTTCTAGACCTCCTATTGTTGTGTCTATTGTTTTGAAAAATGCTTCTTTATCTCATGAAAGTTATATTGAGCAGTATGCTACTGATGATGATTTCAAGGAGATTTATGAGAAGCTAACCAATGGAACACAGGTGGAAGACTACTATTTGCAGGGAAATTTGCTTTATCATTTGGGCAAGCTATGTGTTCCTATCAGTGAAAGAGTCCATGTAATACGAGAATCTCATACTTCTCTTGTATCAAGGCATTTTGGGGTAGGAAAGACTTTGGCTCATTTGCAAAGACTTGTGTATTGGCCTCGTATGAAAGACATTGTAACAAAATATGTAAAGGGGTGTGTGATGTGCTCTACTTGTAATCCCACTAATAGAAAATTGGGGCTGTACTCACCACTTCCTGTTCCTTCCCATCCTTGGGAAAGCATTTCCATGGATTTTGTGGGGGGTTTTCCTATGTCTAGGAGGGGTCATGACTACTTGTATGTGTTCGTGGATAGGTTTAGCAAGATTTGTATTATTATTCCATGTAAAAAGTAGGTCACTGTAGAGCAGGATGCTTCTCTTTTCTTTCAGCATGTATGGGTTCACTTTGGACTTCCTACATCCATTATCTCGGATCGGGACTCCCGATTCCTTGGAGAGTTTTGGACAAAATTATTGTGTATGATGGACACCAAGATGAAGAGGAGCACCACTTTCCATCCACAGAGTGACGGACAGAAAGAGGTAGTCAACAAGACAGTTTACCATTTGCTTCGAGGCTATTGCAACAAGCATCCTAAGTTATGGGATGAATAGATCCAGTATGTGCAGCATGCCTACAACAGGGATATGCATTCTTCCACTCAGAGCTCGCAATTTAAGACATGCTTTGGGTACTTGCCAAATACTCCATTGGAATTGACTTATGGGAGAGAAGCTGATTCAAGCACTTCCAAGGATGAAGACAAAGCCTGCAGGTTCATTCAGAGAGTTCAACAGGTACATCAAGCAGTGTAAGAGCAGTTGGAGAAGATTCAAGCCCAGTACAAGGCTCGCCATGACAAGCATAGAGTTGATCATCAGTTTCAGGTAGGAGATCAAGTGTGGCTTCACATCATCAAGTAGAGGATGAAAGGAGAAGGCAAGAAGCTCAAGCCTATTAGATATGGTCCCTTCACCATCTTGGAGAAGATTGGGACAAATGCTTTTAGCTTAGAGCTACTGCCATACATGCATATCTACTCAGTCGTGAATGTGGAGAACTTGAAACTCTATGAGCCCCCCATGATCATGGATGAAAGGGAGAATGTCCCATTGCCATCAGTTGATGAATTTGCTCCTGAGTACATGGATGAGCTAAAGGAAGATGTCATCTTGGACAAAAGGACAAGGACTTCTCACAGAGGTGATGTTGATTATCTTCAAGTGGGAATTCGAGGAACTCATCCAAGCAAATCCAAGTGGATCGAGAAGGAGAAAGTGAGGGAGCAATTCCCTCACCTATCTATTGATTAGTAAAGGATTTTGGAGGCCAAAAGCTTCTCAGTGGGGAGGAATGATCCAGGAGGATCCAAGAAGGAAAAATTTTTGAAGTCCTCCAATCTTAGCAAAACCAGCACCAAATCGAAGGTCTCGTCAAGACGATTCCAATGGCGTTCTTTTCACCTCAAACGGACTCCGTATGAGAAAGTTATCATGTTCTGTTCACTAAGGTCAACAGGTAAAATTGGGAAAAAGAGGTGCCACGTGGCACCATTGACAGGGTGACACATGGCATCCATACGGTACAAACAAGGTGACATGGCAGGTGTATAGACCAATCACAAGGTGACACATGGCAGTACGGATCCGAGCTGGCATACTGCTAACTGGGTGTACGGACGGTGACGTGGAAATACGGGCAGTGACTGGGCGGTTGACTGGATGCTAACTGGGCGTGAGGTGGACCAATCCTAGGCTGCCACATGGAAGCATGGTATTGGAAAATATGTCTAATGCAAAAATCCTGGCCTTCGCAGGGTTCAACCCCATGAACTCTGCAAAGAAGTTCGAGCACCTTCACCACTTGGGTTGCGGGTGGTTCTTGGCATGTGTGATTAAGACCTATTATTTAAACTTGAAAAAAAGTTTGTAAGGGCACAAAAAGGGGTCGGGGCAAGCCCCGACCCATGGTGTTCAACATGACAAGGGTTACAACCCACGAAGATCATGTGGGACGCACCACTCCTCAAAACACATGTGCATAACAAACTTTAAACATATTACATGCCACCTAATATGGTTGGAGCGCCACGGATTACATGCCATAGGGTTGAAGCCCCACCATTGCATAACAAACTTTGGGTTTAAGTTTTAAAGGTGGGTTTGTATATGGTTTTAACCATATGCCATCTTAAAAGGGTATTTTTTTTAATATTTTTGTTTATTAGTTAATAAAGAGCCCAACTACATGATAAACCAAACATGGGGTTGTAACCACATGCCTATTTAGGAAAAATTGTTGTAACTTGAGAAACCATGAGGATCATGTGAGAGGAGTCCATACAAGCCTATATAAACCCTCTCATTTTCCATTGTCAGGCATGCTTTGGAGTGGAGACTTTGTAGCTAAAGGAGAGAAGGGAGATTGCGTAGCTCTACAGGAGGAAGGTACGAGTGTTTATACTCGTTTTACACCGTCTTCAGGCTTCGGAGGTGCTAGAAGCAATCTTGTTGTGTTTTGGGCAGCGGTTCTCTTCCTGACCATTATCGCCAAGGTATCATTGTATCATTGCCATGTATTTTTCCTTATGCTGAGATTATAGATCGTCCCTCCTATTGAGAAGTAGGCCCGGAGACGTAGTCCATCATGGACGAACTCCGTTATCAACTTGTTGTCTTTATGTGCGTATTGTCTATGCTGTTTGGTTCTCTTCTTATGGATTTGTGAGCTTCATTCATTCTCTTTATGCAATTCATGTTAACTTCATAGAGTAGCAAAGATCTTGTTTTTGGATCATTTGTACTTTGCAGGTTCCAGCACGCAAACTCCTACCTCATGTCTGGACAGATGGGATTCTATTTTCTTCATCTTAGGAGTACTTTGACCCAAAGCTTCTTCTAAATTAAGCTGGTGAACTGATGCTTGTATAATCTAGGTCTTGATATCCTTTTCACTGACAACTTCAAGTCTTGCTAGGTTGTCCTCTCCCCTTCGTAGCCTCTCCTGCAAATTCTACATATGCTCTCCATTAATCGGGAAAACTTGATCTGGGGTATCCATTAGAATCATGCACTGATGATGAACTAGTTGTATACCTTTGTAAAACTCCATGCATTTTTCAATAGTTTTTTCAATAGCGGTGTTCAACCTGAATGTTGTTTTACAACCAGAATTTGGTATGGCTATCTCCATTTTTAGACCTCCTACAGATTTCTGCGGCATGTCAGCTGGAAAGTTCGAATGGGTTTCTATCCAAGCTAGCTGATTCTTTACCAACTCTACCACATCTGGTAATCTTCTTCGGAATTGTGTTGAGCCAAGCTTTATTTCCTTTAATATGTCCTCCATTTGTTTCACCTTATACATTTCCTCCGCAAGTTTCAGCAAGACCTGATTAATCTCCTTTTGTAACCTCGAGGCTAAATTTCTGAATGGAGTGATGTCCATTTTATTCTCTTCCGCTGCTTGTAATTGTTCTTTCAGTGAAAGGTTCTCGGCTTCCAGCTCCTCTATTCTTTTGTTTGTCATATCCCCTTTCTGCACTGCTTCTATGATCTGCTTCTCTAGGTCTTTCTTCTCTCCTTCAATGATTTTTGCTAATAATACCAAAACATCCTTTTCTGACTGTAAGGTTTGGCATTCTACCTTGGACTCCTCAATCTCACTAAGCATGTCTTCATACTTCCTCTTCAGACTTTGACTTTCAGCTCTTTCCCTTTTTAGGGTTTCTTTCAATTGAGCAATCTTCTTCTGATATTGTTCTAAATCCGTCATTATTTTATCAACATTGTCTTCATTTTCTAGGGTTGTGGATACACCAGCCCTTGTCGTTAGTCTCGGATATTTATCAGTACCATGAACCACTGTCTTCTCAGTCACCATAACTCCCTTCTTTCCTCCAATGTTCACTTTCTTCTCCGTTCTCCTAACAATTCTCTTTTTAGCTTTGTCGTAGAAAATAGTATTCATATCAGGCACCTCGTCTTCTTCTGTTGGAATCATAAGGAATTAATTCAATCCCTGATGCTGAAACTGTATTTTCTCCCACTGTGCTACTGGATGGAATAGAGGGTTCTATCGGATCATCATAAGATTGAGTTTGATCCTAGTTTGCATAATCCTGTTCCTCTTGCTCTTTTTGTTGAAGCTCCTCAGCTGCTTTGTCTATATGATCTTTTTCTTTATCAGCTGCTTCTAACCTTAACATCTCATTTTATTTATTCTTTCTCTGGGCTTCTTCTTCTTCTTTTCTCTTTGCAATTTCTTCTTCTTCTGCTCTTTTCTTGGCTTCTTCTATTTCTTTTCTTTTTTCTTCTTCTTCTGCTGCCAACCACTGTTCTGCTTCTCAGGCTAATCTGAGTGCTTCCTCTTGTATTTTCTTGGTAGCCTCCTCTTCTTTCTTCTTTTGTTGCTCAACAACCTTTCCCTTTCCACCAACCGTATTTATCTTTTGCTTAAACCTCCTTCTCAAAGTTGTCATATTTCGAGCATTTTGAAAATTTCTTCATCTTTATCCCAAAAGTTTGTGTACTCGAAATGCACGCCTGCTACAGTACAATAATAGGAAACCTTATTTTTGGAGTCATTTCTATGGAAAATCATCTCACCAAAGTGAAAATATTCTAGCTCTTTCACAAATTCTACTGCACTCTTTACTTTGGAAAACTTCTAACTCCCTATGTAAAATGGGACTAGAGGGTACACAACCTTCTTTTGTTTGAACAAGAAGTTACCCACTCCATCAATGTATAAATGTCTTACTACCTCCTTATGAATAACATAATCTGTAGCATACTTTGGCAAAAGAGAAGGAGCCCTAAATCCGCCAAACATTCTTAAATACAAACCCTCCTCAGTCAAGTAATAATGTCCATTATCTTGCACAACCTTCAAATCCTCCTCGGACATGCAATTACACTCAACGAGGAAAACCAACGTGTACAACGGCATGATAAAATCTTCACAAATATTCTTGTAGTGACTAAAGCACTTGTGTGCCCACAACAATTGATAGGCAGCATATACAGGAGACTTATCCTTATCCCATTGGCATTTCAAAGTTAGGAATGGTTGCGTGCATAAAATACAATCAACCAAAACTGAGCTCATATAGAACTTGGATTTCTTCTGCGAGACCCCTTTGAGTGCTGCACTTATGCAAGCAGACAAACTATTTGATACTATGTTTTCCCAATTGAAGATAGTGCCTTGAGTAGCCACAAAAAAGATTACTGGTACCCAACCTATTTTGAATTTCTTTCCATTGGCTCTTCTGAATATCATGTTTAACATCAACGCTATGGAGTACGAAGGCTTGCAGTTTCATACTCCCTAGAAGCCCTTGTACAAAAATTATTTCCTTGGATCATCATCCTTTAACAGTTTCCACAACATCTAGATTTAGGTCTTTCAACCATCCTTCAGTCAAATAGTTCTAGGGTGTGGGAAACTTGTAGGCCATGGATACATAGGCTGGGCTATAGGAAGAATAACCCTACCCTTTAGTGTTATCCAAGATCATCCTTGTCACATTAGCTCTGGGAAGTATCCATCCTATTACCTCTGAACAAGGGAAAAGCTCGGGTCATGTGGCCACCTTCATGATTGCTGATCTTTTGATATTAGAATATATAGGTAAATCCTCCAATTTGGCATCTGGAACACTATGATTAGAGATCATTCTGTATATTTCACCCCATTTGTATTCAGGATCAACACCCGTGATGGCTTTGGTGTCCTCATAGATAATCTCGACTCAGGTTATTATTTCTATCTTCGGTTCTTCATATGTTCTTTGCGCCTTCTTTTTATGTTTTCGAGGCATGTTGCTGTGTGGATGGCGAGCCTATGTTGATCATACAAATTAGATTTAGTATATTCACACATATAAATAGCAAACTATATACTGAAATCAACAACCGATGTTAACCAGAACATTACCAAATCATCATAATGCATGTTAAACAACTTTGCTTCTACCCAAACAAAAATGTGCTTTCTATATATGAAGCTAAAAACCATGAAGCTTTCAAAGGTAGTTCAGACACAAATTACAGGAAAAAAATTCCACTGCGAAATCCCTAGGGTTTCACTACGGCCTTGCATTCATGGGCATTAATACTAACGATGAGAAAAAAAACCTCGAAGACACCAGGACGGCTAACCCTCTAAATGAAACAAACAAGGTTTTCCCTTAAGAAGAAAAAAAACCCTTGCCCCTCGGCGTCCCACGAAAACCTTATTGATCTCATCCAATGGCCACAAATCTACCATACTATGGTGAAGTAAATGAGGGAGCGGTACAGACGGTGAAACACTCGTCTGCACCCTACCCTCTTTCTTTCAATGGCTATCAAAAAAAAATCATGGTCAGCTACAAATAAAGGAACCAGGGCTGGAAAGCGAAAGAAAACGGCCACAGCTAAAACAACACAGCGTAAACCCCATATAAAAAAATATTACCACCATAGTCTTGAAATAACCCCCGTGGAACAAGAAAAATGACCTAACCTTATCAAGTCGTGGTAAAAAAAAATGCTAAGCAACGGGATTGGAGAAAAAATCTTACCTGGAAACTTCTGAGGGTGACCTGGACAAGCACAACCTTCATTGGTAAACAAACCACTCAGACACTGACCACTCCTTAGCTCCACTTTGCAAACGACACAGTGAGCAATGACCATAAAACAATATCTATGGGATTTTATAAGCTTGAACCCAGGTAAAAGGAATTTCGGACGAGAAAACAAATGCACAAAATGTGCATAGAAAATAAACTTGCTAGCGGATGCAAAGCATCGGATGACTTATGAAGAATGGGCTTAGGAGCTCAGACGAAAAGCGTCGAAACAGTTAAATTGTTTAAAAAACCATCGGCAGGCCAATCAACTAAAAACGCACCTATATCCTAGATTGCTACATGAAGGCATTGGATATACTCTAGACTTTGCATCCGCAATGTCGACCAGGAAAACCAATAAGTTCTCGGAAAAATCCGAAAGAGATAGCCAACACAGCAAGTGAGAAGTTCACAAAACTTCTATAGATATCGAAAATGGATAAAAGATGGGCAATCCGTTGCATTGAAATAGCTCAAGACTAAGCTCCTAGAGCCTTTGGTAAAACCTTTTTGATGAGATAGACAAGAGGACATCCGATACCTCGAAAGGAAACTTCGGAACATCCTGATAGGGAACATCAGCTTGCTAGACCATTGTTCACCTGATACATCGGAAATGCTACCAAGAGTGCATCTGATATAAGGAAAACAGCTTTCTTTTTTTCCAAACTTTTAAGTCATGAAGCAAACTTTGGTGAGAAAAGCTAGACTTTCTAAGCCTTCTAAAAAACTAAAAGAATAAGGGGGCCCTAAAAAATAAAAAACAAATTGGGGATAATAGTTGCAGCTGCAACACTCCTAGGTATACTTGAGAAGCAATTCTCATATGGTAACAGAGCTGGTTGGAGCTACAAAACAAATCTAGTGAGGTTTGAGTTGCTATTTAGGTTATATTTCTAGTTTATCTGAGTGCTTTTCATTGCAGGTTACTACAAAAACTTCATGGATTCGCAAGCACTTCCTCTCCTTTCTCCATTAAACTATTTTGAATGGAATCTGAAGATGTGTGCATATGTCAAGAGGCAATGACTCTATTATGTGTCCATTGGTGATGTGAGAGAGCCAGAGACCTGTTGTAACACCCTGGTTTTGACCACAGTTTGCATTAAATATATATGATGTAATATTGTAATTAATCATGGTGTGGAGCTAAAGGAAAAAGGCCCAACATTGATTTAGCATTTTATGTTTCAAAAATTAAAATCAACGCTGATGGTATTTTGTGCTAGCCAACACATTATAATTTTGGACATCATATAAATATGCAATTTAATTAAAAAAACCCACAACCAGCTATGTCAATGCAACAAATAATGAGATTGGGGCATGAATTCCTAAGGATGAGGGGGGAGGGAATGTTTAACCTTGAGCTATTGGGGAAAATCCATGTGTCAAAAAAAACACCTAAAAACGTATGCCCATTCCTTCATGCATTCACATTTTCATCTTCTCTCACGTTTTGGGGAGCAGCGAGATGTTTTTTATCATCCATCCTTCACGTTTTTGGTTTTTTTCCTCATTGTGCATTCCCAATCCATCATCTGGATCTCACTGAAACGTTGTGGTCCATTCTGATCATTCTCTATTCCATTATGTCCACATGCGTTGTGCATTCCTCCTGCTTGCAGAATTGTGTTTTTGTTCTGAGTTAATCGCCTATTGTTACCATCCTCAGTCGTGCAAAGGTTTAAGGTCTCCTTTGTTTGTTGAACGAATGAGGAGTGGAGATCTCTCGATTTTATGAGAAAGAGTGGTCATATGTGGTTTCCTCAGTGTTGTTGTGCAATGGTCTCCTCTGTCATAGAGTGAGTGGAATCCTGTTTTGCTATGTTGACATTGTGATTTGTTGTGTGTGCATATTTTTACCTTGGTCTGAACTGGTTTGGAGTGGACTTGGGTCTGAACTAGCTTGATAAACCTAGTGTAGGAAGGAACCTCACAAATATATATAGGGGCTGGTTTTCTTCTTTTCACACCCTGAACAGCACTGGAATGGAAGGCATACCCTTAGAGACTATGTATTAGAGAAGGGGATGCTTCCTTGTGCTGGGTGTGTAGATGTTTCAAGAGCCAAGCCCAATATAGTGCAGGTTCCCATAGCTTGGTGGTTGAGCTCAATAGCTTAGCAGTTCAAGATTTCCAACTCCTTTGCATCCTAATAAACCCATCTGTTAGTTGGCTTGTCTGGTCCTTAATGTGAATGATGGCTTGACTGACTGTAGTATGATAAACCCAGCAGTATATTGACTTGTTTGTTTGAATCCTAATAAACCCAACTATGTTGGCTTGGATGAATTTTGTTGTATCCTTGGCTATGTGTGAGCCTGCTAGTGTTCCTTATTCCTTGTGGGAATCATGCCTAGCTCGGGAGTGGCAGTGCTACTGAGAGATTGATAAGCGCACTAGCCTATGTTTGGGTGGAACGTTGCAGTGACATAATTGGTTGTGGAACAAGCTTCTTTCAAGATAAGTATTTCTTGTGTGTAATCTCTACAAATGTATTTTGTTTAATGAATTGTGATGAACATGTTGAATGCTTTGATGAATGTATTTGCTTCCACTATATATTGTATGTTTTACACATCTGTGTGTGTTTTTAAGTTCAATGCATTTTTAAATTACGTTATGGGGCTTAGATTGTCGGATTGGTGATGGCCTGAATGAACAAATATTCCCAAGACTTCTGTTAACAGGTTTAATTTCCTTCCGCAACTTGCGGGATGCCGGATGTGGAAACGTCCTTCTGTAATTTATGTTCTCCGCAGATTTCCTTCTGCAACTCTCCTTTCCGCAACTTGCAGGGTGTGGGATGTGGGATGCAGCTTCACAGATCTCTATTTCCATAACTTTCCTTTCCGCAATGGTCTATTCTGCATGCAAGATGCGGGATCGTGATTTCCACATTTCCCCGATTCCACAAACTCAAGCTTTCTGCACCGTTGATTCTTGTGGGTTAATTCTCAGTCATTGATCTGTCTCCAGATGCAGAATAGATTGTGATTGTCGATTTCCGTCACGATTTTTTCTCCATCATTTGATATCCTCTGAGACCTTTCTTCATAGATCATTGAATTGATCACTGACAAGATCAATTTCTCTGCTATTGGGAAGTTAGAGAATTTATGCACAGACTTGAATAGAGTGAACTCGAGCTGGATGCTTCTGTAACAATCAGAGTGAGCAGTTATGGTTGCATTATCTCTCTCATGGACGGGAGGGGACGTGACAGCATGGTATCAGAGCTACAGGTTGCAGCATTGGGCCTTGATGGGCCAAGTTGAACAATTATCGAAGCTGTTGGTAAATGTTTTTTACTTCTGATTTTATTATGCAGCTAACAATTTTGTTTATTAACACATTTTGCAGAATTATAGTCACCTTCACAGGGCAGCATTCCAAATAGTGCAGTTCGGTAAATTTGGTTTGACTGAGCCATGAGAACTGACATGTGTGATGATGCATAGAACCCCAATGAATACAAGGAAGATTCTATGGAGGGAAATGTCTGAGTTGGAAATGCTAAGACAAATTCTAATGGGAGGAGGTTTCAATATACTCCCCCATATTTTGCAACCACCATGAGAAGCCTAAGGGTGGAGATGCAAAGTTATAGGGAAGATAATTAAATATTGTTTAAGGCTCTGGAGGAGTAGAATCAGCTGAATGAAACCATGCTGCAAAGTTTGACATACATTCAGAGGTGGATGAACTCTGGGGACTAGACAATGAGACCATAAGGAAGTAAGAGCACTGCTAGAAGAAGAAAGAAATATCCTAGTGGATCATCTAACTCTGAAGGGTCCACTGGTGGTTCAAGTTCTTCTTCTCATGAGAATAAGAGAAAGAGGTGCTACCAGAACTGTTTGCGTGATGAATTTAAGTAGGCGAGGCCTCCTACCTTCAATGGTGAGATAAAGAATGGTCAAGAAGCTGAAGCTTGGCTTCTTGGGATGAGGAAATATTTCCAAGTCCAATACTACTATGGAAATATGAAGGCTAGAGTAGCCATCTTCAATTTGACTGGAAGAGCATCCATATGGTGGGAGCACTTCAGGAAAGTGAAAAATATTAATGAAAGAAAGATTGTGTGGAAATAGTTCCAAAAGTTTTTCAGAAGTACCTTTCTGACAGGTACTATGATGATAAGATCAAAGAATTCCATGAGATAAGATTGGGACAGCGAACCATGGAAGAGTATGCAAACAAGTTATTGGAGTTGTTGAGGTATGTCAAGTACATCAAAGATGAAAAAGTGAAAATCCAGCATTTCCTGAGTGGATTGCCTCATTCTTACAAAGACATAATTGAGTTTTATGAACCTAGAACTCTGGAAGAAGCGATAAGGAAAGCTAAGTATTGCTATGAGCAAAGCAAAGGAAAACCCGATTATCATAAGACATGGAAGGACAAGAAGAATGAGAAGTCTAACCAAAGGAAGAAAGGTTTCAAACCTTATAACTTCAAGAATCAACAAAAGAAGCCATCCCAAGTTGAGAAGCATCCAGCTAGAGTGGTGGGAGAAAATCCAAGAGATCCACAACAGAATAGAGAACCACTCCAATGTTCAAAATGTGGAGGACCCCACATACACAGGAATTTCCCACTTGAGAATGAGAATGCAAGGCCAGCTTACAACATTCAAGAGGCAGAAGCAGTGGGTCAAGTAGCAAGGGCCATCCCTAGGATCTATGCAGCACTGGAAGACTGCCAGGTAGATCACCAGTCAACTGTGGTTGAAGTTGCAGGTAAGATTGTTGATCAATATATTTATATTTTGATTGACCCTGGATCTACTCACAGTTACATTTCTCCTAGAGTAGTGGAGATTTGTGCTTTTAAGAAAGTAAAGCATAGCAAATCATGGTTAGTTCATCTAGCCACTGGAACTAAGAGAAAGGTTAGTGAAGTGGTAGATAAATTCCCATTGGTGATGAATGCATTGGTCACTTGTGTAGATCTAAATGTTCTACCACTTGGTTCCTATGATGTTCTCATTGGAATGGATTGGTTAGAAGCTCACATGGTAAATCTCGACTTCTATAATAAGACTTTTAAATGCATGGATGAAGAAGGGAACCCAAGAGTTGTAAGAGGCATTCCAAAGGTTATTTATGTGAGGCAAATTTCAGCAATGCAGTTGAAGAAGTTTTGTAGGAAAGGTTTCCAGTTCTATGCAGCTCATATTGTGGAGTGTTGGAGTAGGGTCCCGCAGCTACAAGAGAAGCTGCCATTTTGGCGGATAGATAGTTTTGGTGAAGATATAAGAGATAAGGTAAAGATACGATGCTGTAGCATGTTTCTAGCTGCATATCAGAGCCGAAAACTATGACTATCGGGACAGAGAAGTCAAAGAAGATGGCATTACTTAAGCGGCTGAGAAGAGAGAGCTCACCCACTGCAGTCAAGGCAGTGGCCGAGAAGAGAGAGCTCACCCACTGCATTCAAGGCAGCGGCGGAAGACAGGAGGGCTTAGCTACCCTCATAAATGAAAAAGGGCAATGAGGCCAAGGAATTGAAGACAAAGGATAGAAAGGGAAGTGGCATCCAGTACCCATGGTCAGAACCGGGAAGCATGGAATACTGCAGAGAGCTATGGTATGACGGAAAGCAGCAGACGAGTACAGATAGACTGACTGTCACTAGTTAGGGTTTTGGGCTACTGTTGGGACAGGCCCATAGTGTTGTAATGGCGAGACCTTCGGGCCGCCTATAAAGGGATGTATTTTGTATTGTAAAAGGTTAGCTAGTCAGATGTAAACTGTATTGTAAAAGGTTAGCCAGTCGGATAACCTGTAGCGAGTAGTCTGTTAGCTCACAGTTACCTTGTATTGTAATAGAGTTGAGCTCTAGTTCCGTATTCAGTATATAGTATCTTACTGTAACCAGCAGCTGGCTCATAGAGCTTGTATGAAAAATCCACAGGGATTGACAGAGAGAGAGAGAGAGAGAATATTGTAAGAAGGCAATATAGAGGAAGAGAATATATCTAGGAGAGAAGGGCTCCCGGCAGAGAGTGCAGAGTTACCCAGAAGATATCTACCTGCATATCAGGTTGCAGCAGAACTGTGTACTCTCTCAAGATATAATAAACATAGTTTTGTGGACGTAGCTTCTACCCTGGAAGTGAACCACGTAAAACCAATGTGTTATGTGATTATTTCATGTGATTGTGCTTTACTCAGTTGATATCTGTTATTTGTTACATGATTGTTGTATATCAGTTAGTAAATGTCTGTATGTCTCACTCAGTTACAGCATTATAGAAGTTTAAAGATGGATTTACATGTATCAGGCGTCTGCACATGAGTTTATCAGTACCTGCTTCACACAATAATAAGTCATTTTGTTAGAGTGTTTCAAGTATACTTATTCGAACAGTTAAGTATAGTTGAGGAAGATAGGATTGAACTGTGGAAGTTCACGTCAGAGTGTTTAATACCTTGTTGAAAGTTAGCCAAGTCAGTCCACCTAGTGCAATAGCCTTTGGACCGTGAGGGTCACAGTAGGTCGTACTATAGTGGATACTGCGTTGACAGTAGACAATACTGCACTGTCAGAGGAGCTGCGGTGTGAGATAGCGCAGATCGCAGGTTAAGAGGAAGAGAGAGTTGCGCATCGCCAGAGTAGTTACGATGCGATAGGATTCCTTCCCCTGTCAGAACCCGCGAAGAAGAGAGACTGCGCATCGCGGAGAGAGACCTCGCTGGCTAAGAAGAGCCACGAGACGCCAGGATGCTACAGAACCTGGTCGAAGACACTTGAGTCTTTGGCCAACCCATTAGAATCACTTCGGGTGAGACTTCAGGTCACTCCGTAGTCTGTCACCGAAAGGGCCAGTGAGCTAGGCGTGTTGTTGGTACATTACAGTAAACCCAGGTCTGCCCATAGAACCAACATGGAGGAAACATAGAATGAAATGCCTAGGTTGGAGGACTTTCATGTGTTACAAGAATTCAGGGATGTTTTTCCTAATGAGATTCTGGGGCTTTATCCAAAGAGAGACATTGATTTCACAATTGAGCTTGTTCCAGGAGCAGCACCAGTGTCCAAGGAACCCTAAAGAATGAGTACACCAGAAATGGTAGAGCTGAAGATGTAGTTGCAAGAGTTGTTGGAGAAGAAGTATATCAGGTCAAGTGTGTCCCCTTGGGGAGAACCAGTTATGTTTGTGAAGAAGAAATATGGTACACTCAGAATGTGCATTGATTACAGACAACTGAACAAAGTCATGGTGAAAAATAAACACCCTTTGCCTAGGATTGATGACCTCTTTGATCAAATGAGAGGATCAAAGGTATTTTCCAAGATTGACTTGAGGTCTGTTTACCATCAGGTGAGAATCAAGGATGAATACCTTCATAAGACAGCGTTCAAAACAAGGTATGGAGATTATGAGTTTATAGTGGTACCATTTGGTCTCACAAATGCACCAGCTACATTTATGTTCCTTATGAATAGTGTCTTCAGCAGGCATTTGGACAAGTTTGTTTGTGTTTTCCTTGATGGCATTCTTATTTATTCTAAGAATGAGGAAGAGCATGAAAAGAATCTGAGATTGACATTACAATTGCACAGGGAGCATAAGGTGTATGCAAAGTTGAGAAAGTGTGACTTCTATAAAGATAGAATTTAGTATTTGGGTCACATTATCTCAGAAGAGGGTAAATCTATAAACCCTGACAATGTTGAAGCCATTATGAATTGGCCTACTCCAAGAAATGTGACAGATGTAAGGTATTTTATGGAACTTGCAGGATACTACAGGGGATTCATTGAAGGATTCTCCAAGGTTGCACATGCCATCACTTCTTGGCAAAGGAAGGGGATAAAGTTTGAATGGACATTGAGGTGTGAAGAAAGCTTCTAGTAGCTGAAGAATCCTCTCACAAGTGCACCGGTCTTGAAAGTTGCAGACCCAGTGAAAGATTTTATGGTGTGTACTGATGCATGTGGTCAAGGACTTGGAGGATTTCTTATGCAAGACAACCACGTAATATGTTATGAGTCAAGAAGATTGAAGGAGCATGAGAAGAACTATGCCACTCATGATCTGGAACTTGCAGCCATAGTATATGCTCTCAAGATGTGGAGGCATTACTTGATGGGCAGAAGATTTGAGCTAAGGACAGACCATTATGGTTTGGAGTATTTGTTTCATCAACCTACTCTAAATTCTAGGCAAGCTAGATGGCTGGAGTTTTTATGTGAGTTTGATTTTGAAATCCAACACATAAAGGGAAAAGAGAATAAGGTAGTTGATCCACTCAGCAGGAAGGTGCAGGAAATGCATGTGGAATCCATTATTATTTGCCAATCAGAGTTGAGGTAGCAGATTGTTAATCATGTTAATGAAGATGAATTGTATGCCCAGGTCAAGGACAAGTTGCAGCAGCAAATCCTTGAAAAGAAGTATGAGGGATATAAATTAGAAGAAGATGGACTCCTTACTTATAAGAACAGAATTTATATTTCAAATGCAGCATATTTGAGGAGGGTTGTTATGGATGAGATCCATCAAGCTCCATATTCTGGTCACCCGGGATATCATAAGACAATTGCTACAGCTAGAAATCAGTACTTTTGGCCAGGAATGAGAAAGGACATGGCTGAATATATTTCAAGGTGCATGAAATGTTAGCAAGTGAAGGTTGAGCACCAACACCCAGCAGGTTTTTTGCAGCATTTTCTAGTTCTAGAATGGAAATGGGAAGTTATTTCCATGGATTTTATTACAGAATTTCCAATGACTTGGAAACAACATGATTCCATCATGGTTGTGGTGGACAAGTTGAAAAAGGCAGAGCATTTTATACTGGTTAAGTCTACACATAATACTAATGACATTGCAAAGATATTCATGAAGGAGATTTTCAAATTGCATGGATTGCCTAAGGCAATAGTCTTTGACAGAGATGTCAAGTTCACTTCCAATTTTTGGAAGGGATTGTTTGCATATTTGGGTACAAAGTTGAATTTCATCACTGCCTACAATCCTCAGACTGATGGGCAGACAGAGAGAGTAAATCAAGTGCTTGAAGAAATGCTTCGCATGTATGTGATGGACAAACCAACCAAGTGGGAAGATTATTTACACTTGGTAGAGTTTGCTTATAACAATGGAGAGCAAGCATCCTTGGGGATGAGTCCCAATGAATATTTGTATGGTAGGAGGTGTAGGACACCAGTGACTTGGGATAATCCACTGAACAGGGTTGTGTTTGGTCCATAATTGCTCAAGGAGATGGAGCAGGAGGTTGTAAAGATTAGGCAGAATCTGAAAGCATCCTAGGACCAGTAGAAAAGCTATGCAGATAAGCATAGGGTGAACAGAGAGTTTAGTGTTGGGAATCATGTTTACCTAAGAGTGAGGGAAAAGAAGAGCTCCTTGAAGCTTGGAAGTTGTGCCAAGATGTCACCTAGATATTGTGGGCTGTTTGAAGTGCTTAAAAGAATAGGGCCAGTTGCATATAGACTTGCATTTCCTGCTAGAACTAGGGCTCATAATGTTTTTCATGTTTCTTTGCTTAAGAGATATGTACATGATCCTAACCATGTGATAAATTGGGATGTGATTTAGGTGGAACTCGAGGGAGAATTCCAAATCGATCCAATGTGCATCCTCGGCAAGAAGGTCACAATGCTCTGGAACCTAGCCATAGTGCAACTGAAGGTGCAATGGGAGCACTATAGTCCTGAAGAGGCTACATGGGAGCTGGAGGATGCCATGTGATTGGCACATCCATTTTTGTTCATTTCTGTGGAGCACTGAGGGCAGTACCAGCGTAGCATTTTTGTTCAATTTTGTAAAGCACTGGGGATAGTGTTGTTGAAGGAAAAGGGTAATGTAACACCCTAGTTTTGACCCCATTTGCATTAAATATATATGATTTAATATTGTAATTAATCATGGTGTGGAGATAAAGGCAAAATCCCCACCATTGATTTAGCGTTTTAAGTTTCAATGAACAAAATCGACACCGATGGTATTTTGTGCTAGCCAACACATTATAGTTTTGGACATCATNNNGGGGGGGGGGGGGGGGATGTTTAACCTTTAGCCATTGGGGAAAAGCCATGTGTCAAAATAAAACACCCAAAAATGTATTCCCATTCCCTCATGCATTCATGTTTTCATCTTCCTTCACGTTTTGGGGAGCGGAAGGACATTTTTTATCATCCATCCTTCACATTTTCAATGTTTTTCCTCATTGTGCATGCCCAGTCCATCATATGGATCTCACCGAAACGTTGTGGTTTATTCTGATCATTCTCTATTCCATTATGTTCATGCGCGATGTGCATTCATCCTGCTTGCAGAACCGTGTTTTTGTTCTGATTTGATTGCCTTTTGTTACCATCCTCAGCCACGCAAAGGTTCAGGGTCTCCTTTGTTTGTTGAACGAATGAGCGGTGGAGATCACTCGATTTTATGAGAAAGAGTGGTCATCTGTGGAATCCTTAGTGTTGTTGTGCAATGGTCTCCTCTATCACAGAGTGAGTGGAAGCCTGTTTTTTTGTGTTGACATTGTGGTTTGTTGTGTGTGCATATTTTTTCCTTGGTATGAATTGGTTTGGAGTGGAATTGGGTCTGAACTAGCTTGATAAACCTAGTGTAGGAAGGAACCTCACAAATATATCTAGAGGGGCTGGTTTTATTCTTTGCACACCCTGAACAGCACTGGAATGGAAGGCATAGACTGAGGGACTATGTGGCAGAGAAGGGGATGCTTCCTTGTGTTGGTTGTGTAGATTTTTTAGGATCCAATCCTGATCTAGTGAAGGTGTCCATAGATCGGCGGTTGAGCTCACTAGCTTAGCAGTTCAATATTTACAGCTCCTTTGCAGCCTAATAAACCCCCCTGTTAGTTTGCTTGGTTGGTCCTTAATGTGAACGATGGCTTGACTGATTGTAGTATGATAAACCCAACAGTATATTGGCTTGTTTGTTTGCATCCTGATAAACCCAACTGTGTTGGATTGGCTGAATTTTTTTGTATCCTTGGCTATGTGTGAGCCTAATAGTGTTCCTTATTCCTTTTGGGAATCGTTCCCAGCTCTAGGGTGGCAGTGTTGCTGAGAGATTGATGAGCTCACTGTCTTATGGTTGGGTGGAACATTGCAGCGACGTAGCTGGTTACGGGACAAGCTTCTTTCAAGATAAGTATTTCTTGTGTGTAATCTCTGCAACTATATTTTTTTTACTGAATTGTGATGAACATGTTGAATGCTTTGATGAATGTATTTGCTTCCGCTATATATTGCATGTTTTACACATCTGTGTATGTTTTCAAGTTCAATGCATTTTTAAATTACGTTATGGGGCTTAGATTGTCAGATTGGTGATGGCCTGAATGAACAAATCTGCCCAAGACTTATTTTAATAGGTTGACTTTCCTTTCGCAACTCTCCTTTCCACAACTTGTGGGATGCGGGATGTGGAAACGTCCTTCTATAATTTTTGTTCCCCGCAGATCTCTATTTCTGCAATGGTCTAATCCACATGCGAGATGCAGGATGCGGATCACAATTTCCATATTTCCCCAATTCCACAAACTCAAGCTTTCCACACCAATGATTCTTGCAGGTTGACTTTCAGTCATTGATCCGTCTCCAAATGAGGAACCGATTGTGACCGTCGATTTTCGTCGTGATTTTTTTCTCCGTCGTTTGATCTCCTCTAAGACCTTTCTTCGTAGATCGTCAAATTGATTGTTGGCATGATTAGTTTCTCTGTTATTGGGAAGTTAGATAATTTATGCACAGACTTGAATAGAGTGAACTCAAGTTGGAGGCTCCAGCAACAATCAGAGCAAGCAGATATGTTCGCGTTCTCTCTATCATGGACAAGAGGGGACGTGACACCTATCAAGAGAAGTGTGATTGTATTAATGACAATTATAAATCCTATGGAACTATGTGTCTCACTATACCTCCTACCATGCACTATCTCCTTGATTCTGTTGAGTACCCATTCGAGCTTTGGAGAAATATAGATGAAGCTGTTAGCATGCAAAAATAATATGTGAGCTATACGGAGAGTAAGCAAATGAGCACCTCCTTATGTGTTCCTCTTCCTATGATCTCAGCCTCATGCATTTCTCAAGAAGTTGTTCGAAATAAAGAAGAAGTAGCCAAAGATTCAGCAAATGATCCAACTCAAATCTCTTCCTCTGTGGCTTCCTCTCCTTGTCAAGAAGTTATTTTTCATGAAGATAGCATACGAGTTTTTTCCATCACTATTGTTGAAGAGTTATCTATCCATTCTATGTCCTTATCCTCTACGTCTTCTGTTACGAATGGTGAATATGTATTGTTATTTAATGTTCATAGCAAGCCTTCTCTAGAAGATGGGTTTTCTTCACATGAGAGTATTGGTTCGAAAGATGGAGAGGTTTGGATGTCAAGTCAAGATCTCTCATTGCTTCACACTCTTTTTCCCATGTATTCCTCCACCGTGACTAGTAGAGTTCCTTCAAGTACATATGTAGATGGAGAAGCCTTTTCCATCACAATGGCACACCTTCTTGGATTTGATTACAACCTTCTTTCAAAGTTGATGCTTCAAGATCCTTATGACTCGCTTGGGGTCACCTATTTTCAGGAACTTCAAGTCTCTTTTGGGCATGGCATCTTGTTTGGTTCAAGGTTTAAGTTTGAAGAGCATTCGCTCTCCTATCAGTGCATTTCAGTTGTTCTACATGGTCTGAGGATTCATCATGCAGTTGTTCCTAAGTTGGTTGAGCACATTACACTTCTTCCCAAGAAGAATATTCCTCCAGAGATACTCATCTAGTTTGGATTATATACATATTTTGGTTTCTTTGTCATATCCATTTTTAAGAGGAGGTTTTCTCCTGTGATTTTTTCCTCCTTACCTATGTTACATGGATCAATAAAAAAAATTTGTAAAAGGTGACTTGTACCTTAGTTTCCAAGGCCTTAATAAATCATGTTGAATAAGTTGTACTAAGTCGGGATTAAGGGGGGGTGTTGGAGAAATAATCTACCTTAGTACCTTAATGATCTACCTAGGAGCCATAATCATTTGCCTTGTGTTTTTGTTCTATGGTCTAACTTTGGTTATACTGATCAATACTGGTCAAGCAGGCAGGCTTCTTTTCTGATGAGGTTTAAAAAAATGAGGTCAAAACATTGGAACAAAAGAGACATAGTCTGCTACTTGACAAGGAAGCACCCTAGAGACTCAAAAATGGAGCCTTTTGGTTGAGCAAAGGAGATGATAACACAAAATTTTATCATAAGTAAGTATGTAAGTATATAAATAAACAGAAAAACATCAAAATCCAATTCCAACAGCTGTAGATACATAATCCCTTTGCTCAGGCCCATATTCACCAGCAGCAGAAAAGCAAGCAACTAGAGAGGCAATGTTGCTTCACTTTGATTCTAGGTCTCCGATTTTATACCCTCCATTTATTGCAGAGTCTATTCTTTTTTTAGTCCCACCACTCGAAACATAGGCAATTTATTGGTTGAAAATAGGAGCATAGGTGATTCTGGCTCATTAATTGTAGTTGAGGCACTTTAGTTTGAACATCCCGACATTTCAGATTGTGCATTAATTGTAAAACACTTCCATCTTTGACTAGGGGCACTAGTGTGTGTGAATGTGTCTTTTTGTGGTCTCCTTGGCATTTATTTGCCTCCTAGATATTCCTCCACTCACCCATGCGCTCTCCCGTGCTTGCCTTCTTACCTATTCACACATGGTTTCATGACTGTCTGGTTAGGTTTAGGAACCTATTGGTCAACCTAGGGGGGTTTAGGGGTCAAATCCTATTATGCACTTGTACGCATTCACATGGCCTCCAAGGGCTCACGAATCTTCTCCAATGTACTATAAATATGTATCATACATACCTACAAGGTATGTTGTAATATAATGGTTAGATATTAGCACCATTCACATGTGATATTCCTGCTATTTCAATCTCTTTGTTGTTCTCTTGCATATTTTGTCAAACACTTTGATGGTGCATGTTGTTCTAGCTCCTAGATATACTTGAGAATCAATTATCATGCTCTTAAACTACTTTAGAAACTATACATCATGTTTGAGGAGGAGTGTGTGATTGTGTTACAAAATAAAGCAAAAAAGTTAGAAAAAATCTTACCATGAAAAGACAAGTGAAAATCCCTTCAGGGGGGGGATGGGATGTGGGAACTTGATTGCCCACCTGATCTCTTTATTATGATATTTACAATGCTTAAAGAAACCTCATTTCTCCTTATAATATTGGAGTAAAGAGGTTACAATTTATTGGAAAGGTAGAGGGAAAATGAGGCATCAAGGTTGACATAAATCGCTTGTATATACCAAAATCATGCCCAAAAATCCTCAAAACCTGCTATTAAAGCGAGAAAAAAAAATTGTGTTTAAAAATGCCCAAAATCACTTTAAAGGAGATGTGGACAAGCTAGATCTAGAAAAGCAATAACTAAGGGAAGTTGGATTGTAAGACCAACTTCCTTTAGGATCTTGGACATCCTATAAAGGGAATCCAATGAATCACTTTATATGTTATATTTAAACTTTAATCTCAAAGGAAACTATTTTATAAACACGCTTAAGCATTACTTTTAAAAGGGCTTGTAAAAAGTAAACTTTCAAGATAGAATTAAATTGAAATGATAAAACATTATGAAAATCTTAGAACTATGCAAGCTAACTTATAATCTAGATCTAGAAATGATTTAAACCTTGAAACAAAATAGATCTTAAGATATAAGCTATATTTGTAAGCAGTAACTGAGAAAAGTTTCAATTAAGAAGTGGAGGAAAGAAGGATAGAAAGAGTGCTTCCAACCTTAGGAATCCTTTGAACCATGGAATTTGTTGGTGGATAGTGGAGGGACTATGCTCCTTTCAATTACTTGAAAAATAGAGGAGTCAAACAATATCAACCAAACATTCAAGCCTAGATACCTATATCAACTCATAAATTCTTGCACAAAGATATGGTTAAAACCAAGGGTGTTAACTACAAAATAAACCCATAAACCATGCATTTAAACAAAAATAACATATACATCTAGAAGATCTAATGCAACTAATCAATAATAAATAATGAAACAAGAAATTTCTTATCCTACTGAGATTACTTATCCATGTAGGCCCACAACAAACCAAACAAGTACAACAAATATAAACAATATCAGTTACCTCATGAATTATTATGTCCATCCACACACTTGATCCATACACCACATGAGACCTCCAAATCCTTTCTATTATTCCAAAATAATAGTACAAGCTACAATACAATAGTTGGGCATTCCTTTGGTCCTCTAATCATGAGAAAATGAGAGCAAAACTCTTGCTTAAATAGGAAAAATCAGAGAAAATCCCAAGGGAGGTGAATTTTCCAAGTGTTATAATTTTTTGAGGAGATTGGAGGAAAACTAGAGGTGGTAGGTGACATCTCTCACAAGGTAGGTCACCCCCACCTCTTTATGTGACACATATACAACAAAAGGTGATCTCCATCGTGGATAAATGTGCTCTTCTAAGGAGAAATTCGCCTCCTAGTGGATTTGATTGGAATTGAATTGATTTGATCTTGATTTGATCTTCAATTAGCCCTAACATCATCCTTATTTAAACTGGAACATGTCTGGGACAAGTTCCCACTGATTTAGGGATGTGTTTTTTCTCCATGTTTCCTCTTTTTCTAATTTGTATTCCCTTTTTTGTTTTTTTGGAGATTTTTCACTTAAGTGATAAATTTATCATTTAAAACTTAGGAAAAGTGGGTTTTGGGGTAAAGAGGGTGCCCTGAGTTTGAAAACAAGCACTCACATAGAAAAAATAGCTTCTAGACCACAATTTTATAACAATTATAAATTTCCCAATTAAACTATTAAAAATAGCCTAAGTTTGCTAGAATTTGTTTTCTCAAAAATTAAAAATAACCTAAGGGGGGCCTAGTGCAATGTATAGATGACTCAAAAAGATGACTATCAAGGTAATATACATATACACCTATACTTTAATAACCTCCTAAATCCTAACCACCAAGGCCAATACTCGAGCTTTGGATGTTGAGTGAAAAACTCAAAAATTATAAGTTGTTTATGCAACAACTGATAATTAACAAGGGAAAAAACACTCTAGAGTACCACATTAATAGTTAAGTCTAATTCAACCAATAATTTTACAACATTTCATCATTCTATGCCAACTTATTACAAAATCCCCGCAAGGTATCAACGTGTAATTATTTAAAAAGGGACCCAAAAAAAGGCCATGATGATCCATGGAACGTTTGAGCACTGATGATGAACAAGGCACTTATTCACAACTTCGGCAGCTCATTGGAAATCTATTTAAGTGCAACTTAGTGGATAATAAGTATATAGATGATTCCATCATAAAATATGATCTTGAGGGCATGGGCTTGCTAATTTTTAGGAAGAGATTTTATTTGGAACCCGATTTGGTTGCCATAAAAATTAAAATTCCACTATCCAAAAATCAGCTGATAGAAAATATTGATATAACTCCAATCTATTGAGATAGTGGAGGGACTAGTTATCTCAATTCTAGAAGAGCCGCAAGATAGAAAATATTGAGATAAATAGTGACTTTATGGGAAAAATGTAATTGTTGCCATGAATGGTCTAAAAATGCAAGAGGTTCCCCCAAGACTCTACAAAACCTTGATGTATATTTCCTTCGAACCATTTTGAATCACCACATGCAAGATATTTCGGATGAGTGCATGAAGCTAATCATACACTGGATTGAAGAGATGGTCATAGATGCCCCTCATCGCTTGGCTAAGAAATTACACTTTGCACTATATGATATTAAGATGAAGAGGGTCAAGTTCAATTACCTTGGAACACAGCAAAAAAATGATTAATTTACATTGACCCGGTGATGTGCAATATTTAACTAATAAAACATACATTAGTAGGTATAAAATGAAACAAAAAATGAGGAAGAACGTCATCATGCTTCGAAGAAAAATATGGAAGATGGAGTTTCTATTGCCACAACTTCAAAAGTACATGAATCACCTTCAAAGAGCTATATCGAAGGTTTGGGAAATACATTGGTTCATTCAACCCTAGGGAATTTGAAGTAAATGAACAACCTTTGTAAAACGATATGGAAGGTGTACATAATAAAAATGGTTCAACCAAACCTGCAGAAGTTGATGTTATCGAAGATTTGAGAGACTTAAATAGAGATATGAAAGTGAAAATCATTGGAAGGAATTTGTAAACAATGATATAGAACCAAGTGATGACAATATTTTTCTCCTTCAGAGACTCAATTTGATAGAGTTATAAACTCAAAAATTAGTAGGTTATCAAATTTCCTTTGACAGTTTTGGTTCAAGTGTCTCCAACATATCTTTTTTACGATAGATTTATTTTTTATCTATTTGACAAAATGGTGCATTTCAAATAACAATATTCCATGGAGGAGGATTCTTGTATGAATAATTTGTAATTTTGAAAGATTAAGGATAATTATATTGTTGATATCATGTTTCATGTTGCATGGTTACAGAAATCAAAAGTGGAAAATGCACAAAAAGCAAAAACAAACATAAAGAGAAAGGACGTAATTATTCAAGGATTATCTTCTCAAATAGACATGGTTATAGTTGATGCAAAGAAATAATTGGAGACAAACTTTGATAAGTATTGGGTTGAAAAGAATAATTATGAAAATCATATACAAAGACTTACAAATGAGTTGAAAAATAGGCCTAAGGTTGTGAACCTACCACCACTAAATATTATGGTTGATCAAGAAGGAAAACTTCAACGTCAACTAAATCATAAAGAACAAATGATTAATTGCTTAAAGGTTCAATTTGAAGATAAATTCAAACAAGAATACACTAAAAGTAAAGAGGATATTGCAAAATAAGAAAAAAAAGTGGAAAAAATTATGATGACAATTGAAAAGAAAACTGAGTTGTTGAGAGGTACAAAACTTGAAAGGATTTTTGCAACATTGAAGTGTAAAAAAGGAAGAGGATATGACAGTAAAAAATAGATTCAAAGTCAAGTAAATCAGTAGGAAAATGAAATTAAGAGAAAATATTGATTCGAAGAGAAATTCGAAAAAGAGTGCATTAAACATAAAGAGGATATTACAAAATATGAAGATAACATGGAAATTGAAGGCTTGCTGCATAATGATAAAAATGTGTTGTTCACACACACATATGTATTCGATAGAATTGTTGCAATGGTCAATGGTATAGGACTTATAAATAGAAAAGAATCTTACAATAAAAAACACAGTAAGTGCAAGGTAAATGAGGAGGAAGAAGAAATTAAAATTGGAATTGGTAAAGGTTAGAGTAAAGATATGGCTATAGATAAACATTAGATAAAGATTGCACACCATAATTCCTTAACTGAGTATGAGGAGTTCTTACGAATATGGTAGAATAACTTGCAAGAATCGCTTGTAGCAATGAATATTGTTGAAGGTGATCGTTTTTCCTCATCCTCAATATATGAATAATTGAATAAGTAACTAGCTAAGAAGGAAAGAATTATTATAGAGCTCGGTAGGAATCTATTAGAGAATATAAAAGCAGAACATTTGGGATGTGATAGTAAAACTGAAAAACTGAAATCCCAAATTGCCTCTTTGCAGCAAAAATCCATTCTTCAACCGATATCAATTTTGTATACTCCAGATGAAAAACATTCGAGGCCATTACAATTTGAGGAGGAAGTACATAATCTCCAGAGCATATTGGTTTAAGTTCAATATCATCTAGAGTCTACAAAAATAAGTTCTTCAACAAAAGGAAAAGGAACACCCAAACAAGTATAAGAGGAATGTGGATTTGTTGAAGAAGTATGTACATAATAAAAGTAAATTTCAAACCAATTTTCAAATTTATATAAAGAAACTGAAAGACCTGGAAGAAAATTTACAACAAGTGCCTATTGTAGCTTCTGAAGAAATAAAGGCTTCTATAAAAGGCAAGAGAGATTATACCCAAATTTCTTCTTCTCAAGAGTGTTTGGAGAAACTTCTTAAAAATCATACAGTTATAGAATAGCATTGTGTATATATGTTGTAAGATGTAAATGCAATAAAATGTTTAATATGAACAAGTATTCTCAAAAGAGTATATTTTTTTATGTAGTTAACGTGATTGATATTTTGTTTACCTCTAAAAAAACTGTAACATAAATGTAACCACATGTAACATAAACGATGCCACAATCAAATAGTTTTTCATTATGGAAAGATTAATAGAATTGCTTATTGAATCATAATATATTTTCACCATTTTGCATACAATGTTGCATTCCAATCATTTTAGGACCTTTTTATTTTTTGATTATCGCATACTTCTTATAATGACACTAGTTTTTACAAGATTCTCATCTTCCATATTTTTTATATCAACTAATTCCCCTTTAATTTCTTGTGTTTCACCACTCCACACTACACCATTTATTGATGATGGAACACCCACTTTATTGTGAGTCATAGCCCCCATCATTTTCATATCAACATTAGAAGATTCATGCATTTATTATATTTCACTCATTTGTCCTACCTCAATTTTTTAGGATGAAACATTTGTTTTACTGTAATTTTCAAATGCCACCATAGTTATGTCAACAACTGCCAAATTCATTTCCTATGTTTGATCAGTTTGAGATGCATTTTTTCTCTTGGATAAAACACCCGGTGTTCTATTGTTATTATCATCAAATAGCATTGACGTATCCACAATGACCACCCCTTGCATTTGTTATGTTTGATCATTCTAACCTAGCCCATTTATTGAAATCAACAAGATAGAAAATGTCAAAGTGTAAGTAAAATATCTACTTTACACAAATAATATAGAAAGACAAAGTCATAATTGCATAACACTTCGCTCATTCATTATACTAACATCATAATTTATTAACAACAATATATTATTGTGGTTTTTTTTGTTTTAATAAGGATAAATTTAATGAACATAACACTCACCAATGGAGGGAAAGCCATGTTGTTTATTTTTTGTTTGAACATTATTTTTTCCTTGCGCTTTCCAAATAAATGTAACTCATGATTGGCCTCTCCACCATATTTTATTATTCACCTTGAACTTGGAAGATGATTATTGAACTGTGAGGACGTATTAATCATATTTAAACACAAAATATGAGTAATCACACTATAAAATGAAATCATGTTTATATCCCATTTAAAGTTATGACATAGTTACTATTGGTGGTGCAAGTAATGATTTCTTAGATTGTTTTACCCATGATCCAAAATTTTATTTTAATTGCTAAGAAGTGACATCGAGGAAGCAGGATTGAAACTGTGCTCATTCCGATCAAATTATTAACTTTTGATTTTCAACACAAAGTTGAATTCTAATATTCAAAGCTAAGAATCTTATTTCTTTAAATGTTTGGAAAATTCCTTTCGACGCAATTTTTTCCTCTCATATCATTTACAAGACACATTTTTTCATGTTCAAATGTGTTTCTATACTCCTTAGAAAATCCTCTTCCTCCTCCTTGGTTACTGTTCAAAATTTTCATTTCCTTATGCTTACACTCCATTACTTCATCTATTAATCATCCTATAGTATAAGGATGAAGAACCCTATTCATCTAATTAGCATGGCCCCCTTGGATATGTATATAAGGAACCATCTCCTCTCCTAAACAACAAGAACACAACCAAAGCCACTTACTGGAAAGGAATCCAATCCTACAATGATAATGGATTGAAATTTTTATCCTAAATGAAATAATACCACCATGCTTAAATAGATAACACTATGAAATTAATAGAAATTGGTGTACATTTCCTCATATGAATAATTACCATCCCCTATACACCCTTTCAATTGCAACATGTGGAATTATTTATAACACTTCCATATTCTCGCCAACTTTTTATACCATTATTCATTTGGTAGGCCTTCAATAACTTATAAGTACAACACAATTTCAGTCGTATACCATTATAAAATCATCTGTTATGATTATTAGTCAAAACACACATTAAAAATATTGGATATACTAACATAATTATTAAACCTTTAAAATTCCATCATACAAAATGAGGATCTTGTTCGATGTTGATCCACCTAAGTTCCCATAGTTAATATCATTGTACTCTTGGATTTTATGATGGTATGGTTCCCCAAGATTACATGCAACCCCAATATTTTCCATCTCCTCACAAATTTAAACAAACTTTGTCTTCTCAATCCCTCTAGTTGGATGAACCTTGTCATAATATTGTGCAATTCTTTGATTTCATGAAACATGTTCAAAAAATTTCTAATTCCAGCATGGCAAGCACAATATACAAGATTGGACATTGAGTTAGGATTCAGTTATAATTGGAAACACGTGTTTCACAAGATGAAAGAATTATATAATAAGAAGAATTAGTTATGAAAGTAGGTACCCTTTCATCATTTGTTCTGTTCATGTGATACTTATTCATAATATTCAATTTTCTACGAGTTAAGGTTGGTTGAATGTATGTAATGTTGGAACCTAAGGGCTTGATGGTTCATCACACCTATGGATATTCTGGAACCAAACAATCGTTAGACAATATTCAACTACTGGAGCAATCGAATGGAGTCCTGACTAGGAAGGTTGATGGAGCAATTAAACAGTTGATTGGTATAACGATTGAATGTTCTAAAATATCATGGGCAGCACGATTACAACAACTGAATAAACTTTGGGAAGTTGTGGATTCTACAAAAATGGTTAGGACTAGTGACCCACACTTCTGGACAAGATCCTCCTTACTTCCACGAAGTTGGTTAGATATGGAGACTATAAAAAGGGAATCATATGGGTTCTCCAACATAGTGATTTGATATGTTTTTCATTCCCATTATGAATTGTGATGTTATGATCATGATGTGTTGTTCTTAAGTGTTGTAATGATGTCTCTAGACACCACCTTTCTTATTGGAATATGATTTCCTTATTTTCTATTAGAAAACAGGATCACATAGCACTAACATAAAACAAGATGCAAATATAAAAGACATTAAACCCAATACAAAGGAGACACCAATATACGTGGTTCACCCAATGCAGGATATGTCCACAAAGAAATTGGCAGTCCTTTCATTTATACTTTCCAACAAAATGAAGGGATACAACCCGCAACACATCCAATGCAACTTCCTCTTCACTCTCTCAAAATCCATCTCACACAATCACATATATCATTTTCACAATACTACAATACATAACCATATTAAAATGCATTCCTTTGAAGGAGGGATTACCATGGGAAAATACCATGGGCTTGTAAACCATTGGTCAAAAGACAACCCAAAAAAATCTTTTGGGGCTTCTCTCTTGAACTGCCTTTCTCGAGGTCGCTACTTGTGATCCCCTGTCAGGGCCCCGCTGGTATCTGAACCCCCCAACCGGGGGGGAGATTCCCTTTGGACCCCTATGCAGGGGGTAAAGTCCCCCCACACCCAATAGGAGGTTTGTTTCATCCACTTGCAAATAATATAAAACTAGGGTACAAACATAACTAAACAACAAGATATATGAATTAAGAATATAATCAGGCTCCACAACCAACATTTTCTTACTTTTCTAGTCAATAGTTCAAGGGTAATAGTTTTTTAGCCGAATAATTATTCGCTCACACAATGAATTCACCAAAATACTTGGTAAATCAGATAAGCCATAAGGCAAGTATGTATTAATGATAAGATAAGAGATGATACGTTACAATGGTGGCCCTACCTTAAATATGGCTTGGGCATTTGAAATGAGGAGATGCCTCATTTCATAACCTAACTTAGTTAAATTAATTATTTAATTATTATCTTATTTTATGTTCATTACATTGCCACTCTCTTAGAAAAAATTTGTCCTCAAAGCCTTAATAATGTTTCTGCCTCTTTTTTTGTAGTGTTGTAGCTGACGAAACATGTCGATGTGAACTGATAAGAGTGGAGCATAACTTACAACATGTGGATGAATCAATTCATCCCAAATTGATTTGTTGTGGATTGTTGGCATTACATACTGATCTATCGTTAGGAGCTTTGGTCACATTGGTACCATTAGCTTTCAATAGTTCCCACTTTTTAGGATATCGGTTTTTATGGTCGGGGTGTCGATAAGGACTTTTCACGATGTCATTTTCTTTTATGAGTGTCGTCTTGTGAGCATTGATCTGTGTTGGAAGTTGTATTTTCATCCCTTGAGGTTTTAAGGATTCCTTATGTATCTTTTCCAACTGCACGTAATCATTTTGAAACTTCTTAATCACTTCTACTTGCATTTTTCTGTCATCTTCAAACTTCTTAAGTTGTTCCTTAAGATCTTTGTTATGACTTTTGATGCAACTATTTTCTTTCTGCTTGTCTAGAAGTTTCCCTTCAATGTCTTCCGTAGATTGTTCTGTCTTTCGACTATTTTTCAACTTCTTAATTTTCGTGACTAGTGTTTTGTTATGATTCCTTAATCTGAAAATTTCTTCGGAATTGTTGGATATTGTTTTATTACTTTTTGAAATCTCCGACTTATGAGTCTTTTTAGAGTCATCATTTTGTTGTTGAAGAACTTTTATCTGTTGTCGATACTGGTCGATCACTGATTCTTGATTTTCTAATTTATGGCATATCTACGTTAGTTCTTCATCCTTGTTGCTAACGATTTTGTTCAACCGTTTTATTTCCACTTCATAATCGTTTATTTCTTTCTTTATATCTTGGTTTTTCAATCTCTGATTAAAATCGTTTTTGTCTTTTAATTTCTCAATTTGGGCAGACAAATTTCCTATATGATTTTTCTGGTCGGAAATTTTTTGTTCCTTGAGCTCTTTTTGCATCTCATGTATTTTAATTATTACTTCCGAGTTCGTATTTGTGTCTCGTAATTCTTCATTGTCTCTTCGATAACATTTTAACTTGGCTTTGAATTTCTCTATTTGTAGTCGCAAACCGATTTCCATGGTCTTTGACTTCTTCGACACTAGATGACCGTCTGGACTATAGATGGTCTTTAATTTTGTTTTCCTTTGACTAATTCAATGATAATTGGTCTTCTTCTAGGTTAAATAACCATTTTTTTTCAAAAAAAAAATATTATTTCAATCAAATAATAATATTATTTCTTTGTATATTTTCTTTTAATAATGATTAATTGTTTAATTAATAATATTATTATTAATACTTTTATAAACTATATATAGTTTAATATATAGTTTTTTTTTCCAAAAATAAAAATATTTAAATAATATTATAATGTTTAATATTTATTTATTTTATTTTATATATATTTTTAAAATTAGGGTTTCATGGAATGAGAGGAAATGGCGGAAGGAAGGGTTTGGTCAGGCAAGCAGGATGGAGGACACTCGAGGAGGTGGAGCATGTAGTGGGAGGAACGAGGGTCGGTGGAGAAGGGGCGAGAGATGAGGCTGGCGCGAGGGCAAGCATGGAGGGAAGATGGGACACGCGTAGTGGGAGGTAGTGATGCACAGGCAGGGAAATGGTGGAGGAGGGTGACTACAGAGGCTGCGGAAATGGGGAGTACGCAGGGTTGGTGTGCAGGGAGGGATGGTGGGGAGATGGATGATGAGGGGAGAGGCGATGGAAAAGGGGTGGCGCGAAGCGGGAAGAGCCAAGGTTGATGGAGAGCGGAGGGCACAAGTGGCAGGGAAGCGATGGACTGGAAAGGAAACGAAGGTGGAGGTCGTGAGGGTATAGCAGCATGCGAAAAGAGCAGAAGGGGAAGAGGAGTGCAGGCGGATGGTGGACTGTAGAATGGTGGAATTCTCAATATATATTTTTTTTCTTCAATCAATATTCTTCAGATTTGCAACCGATATTGCTTCAATTTTTTTTTTATTTTTTTTTTTTTGGTCAATTTGAAATCTGAAAATGGCCAAAAGCCAAGAATGGTCAAAAACCAAGTGTACAGAGAAAAGACAAAATGAGCACAAGCCTGAGAAAGGGCTGGCTCTGATACCAAATGAGCTGAATAATTATTCACTCACACAATGAATTCACCAAAAGACTTGGTAAAACATATAAGCCATAAGGCAAGTATGTATTAATGATAAGATAAGAGATGATATGTTACAATGGTGGCCCTACCTTAAATATGGCTTGGGCATTTGAAATGAGGAGACGCCTCATTTCATAACCTAACTTAGTTAACTTAATTATTTAATTATTATCTTATTTTATGTTTGTTACAATTTCCCCAACATGGTATCATAGATTATGGTTTTGACCTATCCTTGTTATCTACAAATCATGTTGAGTCAGATCTAGGATTGGTTAACTTATGGAAGAAGATTTGTCAACTAATACCTCTTCTTCAACTTTGATCAAATCTGTTATATTAGAAGGATAGCTTCCAATGTAGAACCTGTTGTTCTCAATGGACACAATTATGCTATTTGGGTGACAGATATTGAGACCTTGTTGAAAAGTAAAGGACTGTAGCAATTCACAAAGACTGATATTGCTGACTCGACAAATGTTGATGCTAAGTTTTTCATCGACATTAAGAAGGACGAAGATGTGGGTGTTATCATGACCTACATCTCGAGGGATATTTTCTTCCATACAAGTGGGATTGACTGTCCTCGTTCCATTTGGAACAAGCTGAAGACTCTGTTAAAAAAGATAAATGAAGGTGAAGTAATGTGGATAGAGAAATGGTTGATCTCTCTAGAACCTCTTTCCTTTGATGGGATCAAGGACTATTTAGCTCGTATCAAGGAGCTAGAACTGAAAATGGGTGAATGTGGTAAGGATTTTTTGAACAAGGATGGACAACTCATTGAGCTAGATTTGATGAATTTGAAGACACCATATGACATCTTATGTTCCTCTTTTTGGGAAAATTGGATGTCACGTAAGAAAAATGGTAAGGATCTTACCTTTGATACTTTATGTGGTTTGTTGACTAAGGATCAAAAAAAGTTGCTTGAAGAAGAGAATCTTGGTACCAAAAACCAATCTCACTTGCTGAAAAGCAAGGTCAAGCCAAAAATTAAAGAACGTGGTCGATTGGATCATCGACTAGAATGTATCGACCAACCTACAAAAGGAAATACTAAAGATTCATCGTTGAGGAAGAAGGATCATAATAAGAAGACATGTTGGTATTGTGCCAAGGTGGGACATGTTGGGAAGAATATGCCAGGCTTTAGAAGGAAAGGTAAAGCATCTTGAGGATAGCACATCAACTAGACAGTTGACCAATCAACCTCCTAAAAATTATGCGTTCTTTGTCAGCACTTCCTAGGAATTACATGCCCACACCACTCAAGCTGAATGGATAGTCGACTTTAGATGTACTTATCATATGGCAAAGGGCGCTTCTTTGTTCTCTTCCTTAAGTGGTGCTCCTGAAGAGAATATTTATGTAATATATTATAATGCTCTCATTGGAATTGGAAATGATGATGTTGCATGCCAGCATGGTCACATATTCAACATCTATCATGTGTTGATCCTTACTGCAAACTTATTGTTGGTTTCCTAACTGATAAAGACCAAGAAAACTGTTGAATTTTGGTCAAATCGCATCATAAAGCATATGAGGCTTGGGGTGGATTGTTTCTTTAGTGGTTTAGGATACTAAATATGACCTTTATAAGTGTTGTGATCCTCTCATGAATTTTTCCAGGATGACTGGGCCAATTTCACTCATTAATCAGACCAACAACAAAAGTCAAACTTGGAATGAATGACTTAGTCATATGAACTTTTGAATTCTAAAAGTGATGGTAACTCACGACATGGTTATGTGGTATTTAATAGGCATATCTTGAGACAATAATAATCCTCATAGAGATGATTAGGAAAAATAGAGAATAAAATGATTTTTTTAACAGAAACTGGAAAATAGTATATATTAAAGGGGTTGTGCACAGCCATTCAATACAAAACTGCAGTAGCTGAAAGATGAAAACTGGAAAAGAGTATCTACAACTAGATCGAGCCAAAAGGAGATCCTTTTAATGTCGTTATAGTAATTCATATTATGGATTATAACAGAAGTAGTATAGACTCAAACAAACTACTAATTTAATACTACATAAAAAAACATCTACAAGAGGGAGGAAGTCATTTTGGTTTTCCTGGGAACCCCACAGGCTGAGTGACAAAAAGTTCATCCATTTTCTGAACAACTTCTCCTTGATTATCTTGACAGTGGCTGCATTGATTCATCTATACTAATTTCTAAAGGTCTTCCTGAATGCGGTCAACTGAACCCATCAAATATTTGAGGTCCCTGTCATGGTTGTCAATTTGAGAGTCATGGAAGCTGGTTTGGTAAGAGACATGGTGCACATCTGCCACTAGTTGCTTAACATCTGACGCCATCTCCCTATTGTCTGTTATTCCCACTACCACGAAATATGCCAGTCGTTGAATGTTTTTTCCAAGTCGCCAAGGCCTTCCTTTACATTGCAATGTTCCAAGCCTGAACCTCTATGCTCCATGCCAACGAACTGAAAGGAATTGCTACTGCAGAGGTTTGTTTGTATCACCTCAATAGGATAGGCATGAGGCATATCAACTAACTTGATGAGAAGAAACAGAGAGAGGGCCCTTTTTGCTAAACCCACAGAGGAAAGAACTGCTACCCCAGAGTGTGCTGACAGGGTGGAGAGGGAGCTAACGAGATCTTCTATGACAGGTTCTGAAAGCAAATGCAAAGACAAAGGGGGGCCATGAGTAAAAAATTTCCAACTAAGGTCTAAGAGAGACATGACAGAAGAGACTGAGAAGCAACACTTGGAGGAGGAAGCCCTGAACTAGGGAAGGAGAAAGGCATAAGCAAAGGAGGTAAAAGGAGGTTATTTGAAGCCCATCGGGAACCCATTTCTCGTGTGGAGGGAATGGCGGAGGCGTGGGAGAAGGACGAGCATTGAAGAGTGGAGAGGAAAAGAGTAAAGAGGGAGGATGGGTAGATAAGGAGGGAGGGGACGGGAGTCCATGCATCTAGGAGGATGCAACGTGGGATGCCAAGGATGGGCACTAGAGCCAATGCGATGGGACAGGTGAGCGCCAGCAAGGTGAGGCCAAACGAGGGTAGGGGGAGAGGGCTTAGAAAGAGTTTAGGGGATGGATTTGAAAACAACATCAAGACTATTAAAGGATATGGAACCTTGGGGGAGAGAGCCACCTTTGTTTTCCAATTTCTCAGCCATAGCGTTATTTGCTCTTAGAAAGTGGTAGTATGAGGTACTGTGGGGGAGAGGTAAATGAGAAATCTTGTCATGTTACTTCCTGCATTTTATGGAACCAGCTGAATAAATTGTACGCATCTTTAGGATAACATGGAAGGAGTCCCCGAAGACTAGAAGGCTTCAGATGGTTCCCCGCTCTATCGTTTCCAGGCCTTGAAGAAGTGCCAACCACTCGGCCTCATTATTGGTTTTATGTCCCAAGCCACATGCAAAGGTATTTAATGTTTGTCCTATAGGGTCAAGGATGACCCCTCCCGCACCTGCCTCCCCTGGAAGAAAATGAATTGAATAATACAAGAAATGTTCAATTTAGCAAAGCTTAGGATCTTCAGGCTTGAAAGATCTAACTTGTGAAAGAAGGTTGAAGGAGAAAGGAAGATTCAGTATACATTAATCAAACATCCTTGGAAAATTTGAACAACCAAGAGACACAATTGGTTAGCATAACATTACATGAATAAATCAATAATCAGTGTGTAATACAATGATAATACAATAGAGAGAATTTGAATATACTAGGTATGATTTGAATTCCCTAACTTGGACTGGCTCTAGAGAACTCTAACTGTGGAAAAACACAACTAGAGACTCACTAATGCAACTCTGGATGACTAAATCACTTCACATTCAGTTAACTGACTAAATTAGGTGAGCAAAGGTGCCCAACTTCCTCAAATAATGAAAAAGTGGCGTTGGGATGACTGAAGGTGAACTAACTATGGTTGATCGGAGCATGACTGAACATAGACTAGGGTTAAATGCTGGTGACTACTTGTGGCACTAAGTTTGGGTTCCTAAATTATAGGGATTGCCCTTCGGAGCTCCTAAACTCATGCAAACTAGCGCATCAGGTGGTAGGTGGGAACCAGATGAGTACCTCATGGCACTAGTGAAGTGGCATCAAACTCCTAAGATAGGAAATGACTCTTATACTATGGTGGTAAAGGGAGGATTAATTAGTAATCCTAACACCCCCCCACTTTAATTCTAACTTGGACAACCTGGGCCCTGGAAACTAAGACCAAAATTCACCAATACAATCTAGTGTAAAAAGTAACTACTCAATAAACCGAGGAAAATGGGGAAAACCTCATGGGAACACCCCCCCCCCTCAAAATGAACAATGGATCCAGGATCAAGCTTTCACACCAAGATAGCATTTCTTCTCAAGTAAAAAACTTGTGAAAATATTTATGTAATTTGCATCTCTGTGGAGAAGTAATGTAGTGTGATGGTCCTTGTGTGCACTATTTCCTGGTAATGTGCATGTGAACCTCTCCACTTTCTTCCAATTTGATGAAAGATAGGAGAATAAATGTTGTTTCGTTTGTAGCCAAACTTGCATCTTTTAAACCCCTTTGACCGTATGTAATAATTTACCTTGGGATGCCATTCCTTGGGGTACTTCTTCACCCTTGCTTCATCCCATACAATGGATTCCTCAGCTTGCATGTCAAGAGAGAATCAATGTACCCCTTAGGATTTTCAATGTAGATTTTTCCTTTCATTTTTTCAATTTGAGTGACATGATCCAATGTCTCATTGTTCTTTAGTGAGTAGAACGGTTGATCATACCTTACAATCATGAAGCATCTCTCTAGGAGTTTATAGAACTTCTCAGGGAGAAGTGGATTTGCTTGACATAGCGCAAGGCTCTCATTTTGAAACTGATATCTTGTTCTTCTCTTGTCAGATGACTCTCCAATCACGTTCCCATCATCCTCAATAACCTTTTGAGCCCATTTAGACCTAGGATTGGGAGTAGGGACTAGATCTACATCTGGATCTAATTGAACTTCATCTTCAATTCCAAGGACTGATTCAACTTCGTCCTCTAGTTCAGATTCTTAATATGAAACATTAATAGAAACATTATCATATGCAAAAGGTTTAGGTAGAATGAATTTACCTCACAAAATTGCACTCACAAAATTGTTAATCAAACATGCAAATTTACACACAAAGGAGACTGAAATTGGAGCATAACACTAATCTATATTGAATAAGTGTACAATAGCCAACCTTATGAATTCATAGGCTGCTGCAATATATAATTACATGAGATATTTGAATGCATAAGGATTCCATTCGAAATAGTCAAAAAGTAGGCTTACTAAATCTAGTCAAATCCCTCATAGGTGCATAAAGCAGTTTCCAAATATAACTAGAGGCTCACGAATTGGCAAAGTCAAGTAGGCAAGCTAATAAGTGATGGAAATATAACTCATACATGCTTTTATTAGGAGAAAAGAATGGAGGATGATGAGGGAAAGAAACAAGTCAACTACACCTAGTCTTACTTTCCCTTTTTCCATAAATCTCAATAAAGCAAGCAACTTAGCAGAAAAAGCAAATATGCGCTAGGGAGGATCTGGAATAAAGAAGATATGCTAAATATGGATTCCATGAGGTTTCCCAAGCACTCCATGACTCAGTTTTAGCAAGTTTGACTTCTAGGACATGTGGAAGACAACTTGCATAGAGTGGAATATTGGAAACTAGGAAAATAAGACAAAAATGGATTAATTAATGTCTAAGGTAGCTAACTATGGGTTGATTATTCTAACATTTGTTGATAAGGAGGTAACATAGAGGACATTATTGAACACTCCATGCTATAATTTGATTGAGCCCTTCCCTTCAACTTGGATTTGAGTGTCATCTCCCATGTGAATACTTGGACCATTAGTAAGTTGTAATGAAGAGAATGATTCTTTGGATGCAACGATGTGATTGGAGGCTCCTGAATCAATGAGGAAGGCGTGAGATTTTGAAAATACAAACTTCAATGCATGGCATCTCTCATGATCTTCAGTCTTATCTCCAAAATCATCCTTTCTTGCGCCTTCAAGGAGGAAAATATTGTGTTGTTTGAGTCTTGAAATTTGATCTATGGTCTTCTTCATACAACCTTTCTCTATATGGTTTCATTTCTTACAGTAGGAGCGCTTTCCCTTTTCAAACCTCTGATGTTTGTCCTTCTTAGAGCATGAGGCTTCATCTAATGGATCAAACTCTTTCTTAGGTTCGAATTTAGTGCTCCTCTTATCCTTTCCTTTTTGTGTCCTCCTTTCGTACGCATTCTTTGTATACCTAGCCAAGAGAGCTCGATTTGTGGAGGCTCTGATGGCTCCCATCTGTATCAGGTTGCCTTGTTCCTATATTAGAGATTTTTTGAAGGCATAAAGGGATGGCATTTTCCAATTAGGAGTTGTCAATCTCCCGGAGTGAAAGGTAGATACGAACACTGAGAATTGTGCTCCAAGTTTGCTCATAATTGAGAGCACCAGTTGCTCATCCTTCTTGTCAATCCCACACTACTTGCATTGCATGACAAGGGGTTTCAATTTTGAGAATAATTGCTAGATAATTTCGAAGTTGTTGGGTTGCAGAGAAATCAACTCATTCTCTAGAATATGGCCTCTCAGCATGGGTGACCATTTTTTGGAGTATCTATGTAAGGTAAGTCTCAATCTCACCTCTTCACCATTTAAGAGCAGCACCCGATCATGTAATCAATGCTAAGTGGACTATTTGAAATCATAAGAAATTGTTCAGTTGCAAGTAATATTAATGGGATATGGGGCATTTACTAAAGACTTACTCTGTGTAAATAATTCTAAAAATGATATATCATATGTTGGACTGCAAAAGCGCCTCAATGCTTAAATAAAACAATTAAGGGAGTTGTAGGGATTCTTTAGATATATCCCTTTAGGGAGTTGTGCAAGAATGATTGTTGTGGATTGATTTCTATTGAATCGATTTCTACAACAAGTTTATTTTATGTAGAGGTAGTGATTGTTGTTCTGAGTATCTTAATTTTGAGTGGGTTTTTGTAGATTAGATTTTCTTCACCTACCATGCAACAATTGGTTGTGTTGGTTTTGTTAAATGATGAATTACTTATCATTCATATGATAAAATAGTACATATTTAGCTAATATAATACCTTGTGGTTGGACATATAGCGGCATAGAACCTCTAAAACATTATGCACCTAGATTGATAATTTAAATGTGTTCTTGGGAACTTGTGAAATTAAATAATTATTTTTGGAATACTTTGGCCCATAACTTAATAAAAATGAGGTGAGACACAAGCAACGATTGTAGGGGATATCATTTTTTGTATTATCTACGTAAGTAAGTCTTAATCTCACTTCTTGACCCTTGTGAGCATTACCCAATGTAATGAGTGCTAAGTGGACTAGTCCAAATCATGATCAATTGGCTAGTTACAAGTAATACTCATGGGATATGGGACATATATTAAATACTTACTCTACGCAAATAATTCAAAAAATGATATATCATGTGTTGGATTGCAAAAGCCCCTCAATACTTAAATAAAAGAGTCGAGGAAGATATTATTGAATAGTTCATAAAGCACAATACTTGTTCATGTTTTGAAAATGTGATAGCAAGTTAAGTAGGCTTGGTTGTGGGAGAACTCTATAGTTATGTGTGCTTGAGCCAAAGGATTCTTGGGATGTGCATTGTGTAACCTCCCTAGAAGTTATTTTTACCAATTGCAAGCCATGTAGGTGATGATTGATGCAATTCGATTCATTTCGCTACTCTCAATGTTACTTCTTCATCCATGTGAACATCACTAGATGCAATGAGTGCTAAGTGGACTATTCAAAATCATGAGAAATTAAGTGTATGATTCAAAATCATGAGAAAGTTGCAACTAATATTCATGTCTACCTAGGCTCCAAGCTTAATGAAGGGATTATGTGGTTAAATGGGGGGGTTCCCTACAACATTCCCTTACCCTAAATTTAATCCTTATATACATGGAATATCCAAAGGCCACCAAATGTCATGATTATGCATCCTCAACAAGGCATACAATTATTAACATGTCAAACTGATTACTCCACGAAGTGGTGATGACATGCAGAGATATGAATGATTCAATGGGTGGGTGACATTCATAAGATAATACAGTACATCTTAGCCAATATAATACCGTGTGGTTGTAGATACAGTGCATAGCACATTTAAAGAATTATGCACCTGAACTAATCATTTACTATGTTCCTAGGAGCCTGTGACATTAACTAATTGTTTTTGGAATAATGTGGCTCATAACTTGATGAAATTGAGGTGACAAGTAAAAATTGTAGGAGATCATTTTTTATTGTGTACGTAAAGTAAGTCTCAGTCTCATGTCTTCACCCTTGTGAGGATCACCTAATGTAATGATTGCTAAGTGGACTATTCAAAATCATGAGAAATTGGTTAGTTGCAACTAATATTCATGGGATATGGTTCATATATTAAATATTTACTCTATGCAAATAATTCAAAAAAATGATATTATCATATGTTGGACTACTAAATCCCCTCAATGCATAAATAAAACAGTTAAGGGAGCTCTCACTAAATAGTTCATAAAAAACAATACTTGCTAAGGTTTGGAAAATGGGGTATCAAGTTATGTGGGCTTGATTGTGGGAATAACTCTATATTTAAGCATGCTTGAGCCAAGGAGTCTTGTGTGACCTCCCTAGAAATCCTTTTTACCAAGTGCAAGCGCTGTAGGTGATGATTGATGTAATTCAATTCAATTTTCTACTCTCTATCTTAATTATCCAATCATGTGAACATCACCAGATGCAATGAGTGCTAAGCGGACTATTCAAAATCATGAGAAAGTTGCAACTAATAACTCATGCTAACCTAGGCTCCAAGCTTAATGAAGGGCTTATGTGGATAAATGGGGGTGTTCCCTGCAACATTCACTCACCGTAACTTTAATACTTATGTACATGGAATATCCAAAGGCCGTCAAATGTCTCATTATGCATCTTCAACAAGACATACAATTATTAACATGTCAAATCATTTACTTCATGAAGTGGTGATGACATGCAAAGATACGAATGATCATGCAATGGATGGTTGACAATTTGTGTGCGGGTTTAATATTAGGTTTGTTATAGAAGGGTCCATTGTTGGTTTTATTACCTTTATGTTCCACTCTTGGACTGCTTGTGTTGTAGATGTTATATGAGGTATCACCTACAGCTTTCATGACACTCTATGGTGTTTCTAGGATACCTTTATTGGTGGCTCTTTGTTTTGTTCTCATGGTGGTTCTAATGTGTCTGTTGGTTTGTTTATAGTAGCACTTTGTGGCGACGCTAAATTTGACAATGGGGCATTGTAACAATAGGTGTTGTATCTTATGTGATCTTAAAGAAGTTCGACATGCATTGCAAAGGTTTGAGAATGCAAATAATTCAAAAAAATGATATTATCATATGTTGGACTGCTAAATCCCCTCAATGCATAAATAAAACAGTTAAGGGAGCTCTCACTAAATAGTTCATAAAAAACAATACTTGCTAAGGTTTGGAAAATGGGGTATCAAGTTATGTGGGCTTGATTGTGGGAATAACTCTATATTTAAGCATGCTTGATCCAAGGAGTCTTGTGTAACCTCCCTAGAAATCCTTTTTACCAAGTGCAAGCCTCGTAGGTGATGATTGATGTAATTCAATTCAATTTTCTACTCTCTATCTTAATTATTCAATCATGTGAACATCACCAGATGCAATGAGTGCTAAGCAGACTATTCAAAATCATGAGAAAGTTGCAACTAATAACTCATGCTAACCTAGGCTCCAAGCTTAATGAAGGGCTTATGTGGATAAATGGGGGTGTTCCCTGCAACATTCACTTACCGTAACTTTAATACTTATGTACATGGAATATCCAAAGGCCGTCAGATGTCTCACTATGCATCTTCAACAAGACATACAATTATTAACATGTCAAATCATTTACTTCATGAAGTGGTGATGACATGCAAAGATACGAATGATCATGCAATGGATGGTTGACAATTTGTGTGAGGGTTTAATATTAGGTTTGTTATAGAAGGGTCCATTGTTGGTTTTCTTTCCTTTGTGTTCCACTCTTCGAGTGCTTGTGTTGTAGATGTTATATGAGGTGTCACCTACAGCTTTCATGACACTCTATGGTGTTTCTAGGATACCTTTATTAGTGGCTCTTTGTTTTGTTCTCATGGTGGTTCTAATGTGTCTATTGGTTTGTTTATAGTGGCACTTTGTGGCAAGGCTAAATTTGACAATGGGGCATTGTAACAATAGGTGTTGTATCTTATGTGATCTTAAAGAAGTTCGACATGCATTGCAAAGGTTTGAGAAGGACATCATAGAGGTTCATTACAATGCCATTAATTCAAATTTTAGCTGGACTAGGTTGTAGGAAGGATGGAAAAGGAAACAACAAGCAGTGTTCAAAATAAGAGATCATTATGCTATGGTCTCTACTTTACAGTGTTTGGCACTAAAGGAATTAGAACAAGAAGTCGGCACTTATATGATTGTCACCCATAGGCAGTTTAATGAGCTAGAATCTTAGCTTGACTCTTTGAAGTTACTAATTTCTTGGATCGTGGTATGCCTTGGGTTGCCACGTGAGGTTCTTTTATCTCCTCCATCCTCATCCTTGGAAAGAGTAGGGGATCCATCCTCATGAGTTCACTCAAGAATGTGGATGCTCTAGGCACCCCTTCTCATGTCAGGGAAGTCCATGTGAAGTTGTGATACTGGCAACTCAACCAAAAGAGGACATGTAAGGAATAGGGGAAGCTATGGACTTCCAAGTTGGATTGATTGTTAATGCCCCTCGTATACAGAAAAATTAGATACATATTTGTATTGCTAATATCTATAGGGCAGTTTTATTTTTATCTCAATGTGTAAGGCAATGCACCTACAATCAAGCCCACTTAACTTCCTACCCCATTTGCAAAACCTATTATGATATCATATGCACTAGATTACAATATTGTTATAAAAATCATGAGAAATCATATGCACTAGATTGCAATAGGCTTTGATATAATATTTTGAACTCTACTATGCCTCTTTTTTAGTCTAAACTTTTTGTATTATTCTATTGTCTATTCAGCAAGAACTCTTTTTTATACGAAAATCTAATCATCATTATTAAAAATAAATTTAATAAAATGAAAGAAAAGATAGAGCTCACAATGCAAAAATTTAAGAACAATATCTAACCATATAATATAAATATAGATATCAATTGTATGTGAGAAGGGAGGTGCACTATAGCTCAATGTGGATGAGATGTGTAAAGTAAAAGATATTGATAAATTAAAATGTTAATATAAGTCAAAATGAAAAAGTACAGCCTAAGATCCATCCAAACCTTACAATCATTCAAGCATTAAAAGGGATCAAATCTTTTGAAGTGCAAACATTTTTTTAAATGTAAAACTTAACAAAAGGTTTTCTCCTCAAGGGATATGATCCCTCTTGGAAGTTGATAGATTCCAAGTTTAGATAGATCTATGTTGATATAATCTCAAATATAGTGCTCATATTATTCATGCAAATCTACACATTTTATCCATATTTACATTATATTAGGATTCAATATTCTCAACTAAGTATATAACATGGGAAGAAATCCCAAAATACCATATTCACAACTATATTAATAATACAAGAATAAGTTGCATACTCTCACCTACATTACTAAAAAGTAAGTACTAGTATTCATTGCAAGAAATAATATACTCTCAACCATATTATTCAAATTCATCATTTTCATATAAATTCATGCCAAAATAGTATACACCAATTATTAAGTTTTTATTCATTTCAAAAAAATTCATGTAGATTGTATTACTAATAATCTCATTATTTCAAAATTTTATGATCTTCACATAATATCCATTATATTAAAATTAAGGAGGGATCTAATTGCTTGAATTGTACATTTTTTTACCATTTAGACCTCTCTAGGGGCGATAAATAAATAGCATGTTATAGGTTTAATGCCTATTTGAGATCCAATGGCCCACAGTGCTATGGCCGCAGCATTAAATAACCTATAGCATGTTGCATATTGATGGTCCTCTTGGTACTTATAAATCTGGATTTAAACTGGATCTATGCTAATTTAATTTTTTTATTTAAGAAGAAGATATGTAATTTATATTTTTCATTTTTTATTTATTAATATTTTTTATTTATGTGGGCTAGCATAACTTGCCTAACATACAAGATCTCCCCAAAACTGGGTTGGAGAGCACCTTGCTTCTCTAGATGCAATAACATTTAAATTTTTAATTTATTTTAACTGATATAATTAGTGTGACATATATTATAGAGAAGTTGTAGAAAGACTCTCAGTGCAAAAATAATCAACTTAGATCTATCTTAAACTGAGATCCATCAAGAACCGAAACAAATGCAATTTTTTACTTGGGTAAGGAAGTTCTTACTATGAAGATTTAGGCTGAAGGCTATCATAGTTATTAGGTAATATGTTTTTATTAGAACAGATCAGCTTAGACATTGTCAACAAACAAATAATCCATAAACAAAAAGGTAGTATAGAGCTTAAGCAGTAGGAATATGCAATCTAAAATAACTTTTTTAATAAAAAATCATTTTACATAACATTACACAACATTATTATGGATTACATAACATTATTATTGTAAAGTATATGTGGGTTACAAAATCTCCTACCTACTGGATTGTAAAGCATATGGCTACATAAATACATCATAGACTCGTGTGCACCTACGATGCATTTCAGTCATTCGGTGACTGCATTGAAAACATGATTTAAAAAATAACAGAAAACATGATTTAGAAAATAACGGAATATGGATCATGTGAAGACCGTGGGAGACATTTAAATCATTTTGGACGGCAACGATAGCGAATGGAGGGTAACTTTAATCTACAACCTCAAACAATATTGCCAGACAGTAAACTGAAGCAGGAACAGAAGCAGGAACATGTTGAATCTCAATACCAATGTGGTCCCAGACTCCCAGGCTACACATATATGGAGTAGATCGGTCAAACCCAGAAAAAATTAATGTCATCATGGGATTCAATTTCCAGCCACTTGATTTCTGCAACACTGGGTGCGGGTGGATCTTTTCCTAGGAAGAAATGAAAAAAAAAATAGATTTGTGGCTTTTTTTCATACGGATTCGGGTCATGCATAGGACAAATACATAACTCCAAACTTATTAAACAACCATTTTCTCCACATTGATAAGAGGACAGTTGTATGTAACAACCAGGCTGTGTTCAAGGAAAAGGCAATAAATGCAGAAAACTGGACTAGTGGACTTTTCATTTAAAGTTTGCTGCAACTTTGGGTTCTAACATAACTCCAAACATGTTAGACAACCAATCTTTGAGATGTACTGGGCTGTAACATAACTCCAAACATATTAGACAACAATACTTTGAGCTGTACTGGTCAGAATATAGAACACTGTCATTCTCATTAGCTTTTAACTTCCATAATTTAGGTCAAGATTTGTCACCTTGTGTCTTACAGTCCTCGAATCTTATTTTTATCTCAAGATAAGATTGATTCATATCATTTATCTGGATATTCAGTTGAACTGCCACCATTTTCAAACTAAAAGTGGTAAGCAAATTGGGGGACTTTTTGCGGCTAAGACAAGGATGTCAGTTGAGGCACACAAACTAGATGATTAGACACCAGGGTTGTGGCTGTAAATATGTCCTTGTAAATATAAGTATTTCCAGCAAGGACCAATAAACCACCTTGCAAACCTTCAGATAAACAAGGTTTTTGTCACATATGCCTGGTAAAGCAATTGTAAAGTGATGACATCCAGAAGAAACATAGAAAGCTGACAAATTTCTCAGAAATTCTTTTGAGGCTGGTTTAACGAGTGTCTTACTCTTATTCTTTTGCTCTCTTTTTTTTCTTGTCTTTTTTTTCTTTTTTTACCAACCAGGAACCTGCACCTTCTACATGGGAATTGAGCCAGCTTTAGTTTGAATGTGAGAACGATCGGCAGCACCTCCCGCAAGAGAATACTACAGTCCCCGCAAGGAAAGTAACCTGGGCTTCCATCGGCTGGCTCATAAACTCAACCCCTCACCATAAGGTTTGAACATGAGACCTCATGAGGACCAAACCCCACAAAGGCCAACTGATCTACACCTCATGGCTATGGGTGTCTTACTTTATAGCAAACATTGAAAATATCTTTTGACAACAACCATTGAAAGCATGGATGCAATGGTCAGAATTTTTAAGCCCTGTTTTCTACAGTCATTGCCGTGTAAATCCATATATGGTCATATTGTACATTGATCTTGGCCATCCTTGACTGAACTTGACAAACATTTAGGTATATTGCAAGTTTTTTTTGTTCCTGTGTAAATGTGTAAATCTATATATGGTCATATTGTACATTGATCTTGGCCATCCTTGACTGAACTTGACAAACATTTAGGTATATTGCAAGTTATTTTTGTTCCGCATCTTAAATAAATATTCTACTTCATTTAGTATTTATTAATCTTGGCTACCATTGATGGAACTTGACATAAATTTAAGGCCAATGTAACTTGTAAGTTACTTTTGCTCTTTCATTCTTGGATGAATCTGAAAGTCAATTCTCCATTCGTTGTTTAATAAAGATAATGTTGAAGTTCGTCCAAAGATTGTTAGTTTAGTGCAAGGTCGTGTGTTCAGTTTGCCAAGTAATGAAATTGCAGACTTTTTAACTCGTCACTCATTTCGGCAGACTTTTTAACTCGTCACTCATTTCGATTTCATACAAATGTAGATGTGGGATAAAATAAAATTGCAGAATTTTCAGAAGAGAAACCATCTCCAAGCAAGAATTTCATCCTCCAAACCGACCATTCTTACACATAATATGATGATCAGACCTGAGCTCACCTGGAACACTTCTAATCATGAATCAATCTACAGTAGAGTGCTAAATCTCCAGGCATAAATACTCAAGAGATCATATCACGCTTTTGGGTTGACGTATGCTCCAAGGACCAAATCCCATTCCTTGGGAGCTTCAGTGGACAATGGTTGTTGGTGGACTTTCATGAATTAAGCATCCTGGGGACTTGCAAGATCAGAGGCAAGACAAGGCTAAAGAACGTCTTGAATTTCAGCACCCCTGGCCAACCCAACTGACGTTAGATGAGTTCAGGCTTCTATTTTCTCAACAAATTCTATTTTGATAATGCAGGGATAAGGTGACTGCTTCTTCTCCAAGATGGGACTTAAGCAACGGACGGGTTCTGCTGATGTCTAGAGCTCCTTGCTGCTTCCGTATTTCGTTTGCTCACATTCTGGCCATCTACTACCTTTTCCTGAGATTCACAAACTTGCATCCTAAACTTACATCCAAATTTCTTTGACATGAAGTTCCAAGGACTGCCGCCACTCGTACTGCTACCTTTTGCTCCCTTGGGCTTGTCAATTTTCTCTATTTCATGTCTCATTGTAGAACACTCTCTTTCAAGCTCATGCACACGCGTTCTCATAGTATCCATATCTATCCTAAGAACTTGATTCTCTTGTAAGGCATTGTTCCATCCATCCCCGCCGACAACAGGACCTGGCATTGCTATTTCTGAGGCAGGATTGATCTGTGAAGGACGAGCTGGATCAGTGCCATCTGCTGCAAGAAAGGCACCAGCAATTGCATTTCGCAGCTGGAGCTGCTCAAAGAAGAGGACTTGGACAACAACACGCAAAGGCAAGCGTTCATTTTGGGCAGCATGAGTGCAGGCTTCTAGAGTGAGCTTCTGGCAATCCATGATGCTACAGATATTCTCTCGCTCCTCTTCTGTCACCCATGGGTGAGCCTGAAAATCATGCCGAAACAGCATATTTAGCAGACATGTTTTATAATAAGAAGATTCAACTCAGCTGGAATATTTTCTCATTCATGTTAATAAAAATTGAAACAGAGAGTTGTCGTTACAGTAGAAACACCACAGCCTAAAAGAGTCCAACAAAAGATAAGCAGTAAGCCCCTTACACTAACATCAGCATTCCTGAAATCCATGGACTCAAAAAGTCTAAAATCCAAATCAGAATCAATGTACCAGGCAGATGCAAAGAAACAAAATCCCAAAGCCTAATAATCAACAGATCAGAAAGTCGAGTATGAAACCAAAATCCCATCAGAAAACCGAAGTTCCCATCAAAATGGTATTGCAAAACTAAAACTTATATTCAGAAGAATAACAGGACAACAGGAATAAAAGAACCCAAGCAGCCACAATTCTGATCCAGAAGCATCATTCAACATGGTCAAGAAAAAAAAACAGAGTAATTACCTAACATCTTATCTCTAAATCTTCAAAACAATGGTGATCAGAAAGAAATGCAGAAAATGAAATAACTAGCACAGTTCCATCTTGACCCTGGAACTATTGAGCACTAAGAGGGATAAAAAACCCTAGGTGCAAAACTCTGTGTACCTAAAAGAACAAAGCTTAAGATGGATCTATGCTAGTTTTATTTATTTATTTATTTATTTGTCTTCATCAGGATTTTCTTTTCATTTCCAATAGTATATAGTATATGCCGGGCATCAATTGTTTTTCATTTCATTTAATTAATGTTATCCAAGTATGTCCTAAGTAGACAGAGAATTCCACCCTGGGTTGTAAGAGCACATTGCTTTTCTCAGAGCAACCAGAAATATTCTTTGAACACCAGGAGAGACATTCAACATCTACCTCACAAATACCAAAAGTATAACCCAAAAGCAAGCAAAGAGAAGCTCGAGAAACATCAAGTCACCTGTCACCAAACAAGAGTGCAAAAACCAAACTCCCTGGTCAAAAAACTCAACTAGCTGCAAAGAAGAGACTCAGGAGATGTCCAGAACACCAAACCCAGAAAATGATCAATATTGAGATAAATCCAGATCTAAGAACTCCGACATCTCTGAAAAGGAGAACTCAGAAAACCAAAAACCTAAATAGGAACAATCATTCGGCGCTATGTTCAGAAGTACAAAATTCTTGGTTTCAAATTCAGATCACCCAACAAAGGAAATAAAATCAAATTCAAGAAATAACACTCATTCAGAAAGGATATTGAAACCATCAATCAGAAATTCCAAGATGTGAAAAATGGATTTAAATCCTGAGGGAGAAAACCTGCCCAGCACTAGAAATATCACTTAGTCCAGAAAAATACTGATAAAATAAACGAAGAAGTCCTCAAGAAAAGCACAATCTGAAGCAGGGAATCAACCAAGAACACAAATTCTGATTAAGAGATTCAACAAAAGCACCAGGAAAGTCAGCAGAAAGTTTCCCAACATATCAAACAGGTCCAACACACAGACTGATCAAGATTGCACATGGGCTGATGCAGATTAACGTTGTGTAGTTACCTTCAAATATATGTCAATGGCTCTATACAGCCCATCATCAAAAAGCCTTGCATAATCAGGCAAAGCATCAGCCAAAGACTGAAACTTGGCAGGTTTGAGATTCCCATCTGGAGCAACCTCAGCCAAATAACCATCTACTAGTTTACCGACCATCATAATAGGAGTCATTGAGGGTGATCCCATAAAACCACCCTCTTCAAATGCATTTGGATTAACCAGGGTGGACTCAGCACCTTGTTGACCAACCAAAAAATGCTGTAAAATCCTCTGAACACAGTCAATATCATAGAGAGTCTCAACAGTGTAAGAGTAGCTCGGTATTAGGAGATCATCTAAAGTGGCATGTTCAAGCTGTAAGCCAATTCTCCTCTCAAGACTTCTCTTGCATGAATCAGAAGCATTCAGTATATTTGCTGTCCGCAGGAATCCAAAGAGAAATTTCGTTGTATTACCAGCCCTATGATCAGGAAGGAGGCTCTCTATTGTTTCCAAAAGCTCCCTCTGGTCAGCCTCACAAGGAGCAGAGGTTAAGGACAGGCTTTTTGCTATCCCCTGCCGTCGTGTTAACCCAGGAATGAATTTCTTTGCATAGTGCATTACTGCCCCTGCAATGCTCTCTTGTCTGATTCCTTTAGCTTCCATTGCGGATATTACTCTTTTGTAGAAGGGTAAGCTCAACTCAGCAACATCTTCAAACCACCAATCTAAATGAGCTGTTCTTTGTCTTGCCCCAGTGTTAATTCCATTCCAAAGAACACCTCCTCTAGTACTCTGCATCCCTTGCATCCCCTGCATCCCCATTCCCTCGGTCATTGGCCAACCAAAGAGACTCGGATCTGTGCAGGCCTTCATAGCAATTGAATCAACACATTTCTTCACAATATTAAGTTCTTCAGCCAGTGGCATTAAACATTCACAGCTTTGTAGAGTCCGGACAGAATCCTTCCAACTTCTAAGCACTACATGGTTCAGGAACCCCTCAGTTTTCAGTATCAGATTGCCCTCTCCAAACTCTTCTGTCATTTCCAAATACTCTGCAGCGCAGCGAAGTGGGGTTACATTGTTGGGTGTAAGCTCCAGTTTGACACCATAGCAGAATTTTGCAGCAAGTTCAAATGCATCAGCGCCTCCCGGAATGTCTGGAAGGGTGATATGGAAATTCTGTTCCTCCTCATCGTCATCATCATCATTGGGAGCTTGGGAAATAAGTCTTGAAAGTTTTCCACTTCTTGAGATCAGAGGAAACTGTGTGTGTACATTGCAATCATACAGAATGCTAGATCAGGGAAAGGCATTATCACAAATAACATTAGACCTTAATTATGCTGCTATATTCAGGCTCCATAGACCTATTGACCTCAGAGCTCCATCGAAGACATTCCTTACGTTGAATGAGAAAACAACAAATATGCCAAAACAATTTCCACACCAAACAAAAAAGATTGGTAAGAGATAAAACCTTGTGTAGATGGAAAAACATTTCCTCCACCTCTATGATAATGTCACTTGGTAATCCAGTTGTGCAGAACCTGGCAGTCACACAGATCAGATGAATCAAGTTGATTGCAATTTCTGCAAATAAAAAGAGTTTAAAAGTCTTTTGGTCTGATTTATTCTAAAACTGATGATAACCGCAAAAAGGAAAGGAAAGGAAAAACAGAAACCATATAAATTTGCAATGATGCTAATAGCAGGAGCTAAAAAATCGAAAGAACAAAGCCAACGCCTGAATATTCGAAAAAAAACAATACAATGTAGTTGGAAATTCAAGGATTTATGCATACCATGCTTGTCCTCTGCGTTGAAACCCATCAGGCTTGGAACCCAATTTCTCAGAAGCCATTTTCAGTGCAAGATCCCTTCAACAATGCCGAATTTTCAGCACCAAATCCACAAGCTTCGCAGAATGAATGGACAATGATCCCCTGTAGGAAAAGTAATAAGTTATGCAATATCAAAAAATAGGTTTGAGCTGGAAGACTGTCCCCGTGTGATAACTAGTCGAAAAGAAATGACCCTGGCTGAATACAGGAGCAGAAAAGAATAGTAGGCAGGTTCATGTTCCATGGATCCTTCATAGGGCCATGGAAAAAAAAAAATATGAAGGGGCTTCAAGAGCTGAATGAAAATGTTTCAACTGAAATTTCCCAGCATTAAGGAGGGCAGAGATGGTAGCAGAAACAGTCAAGATCGGATTGCTTTCAGAGGGCAGAAAGTGAGTTAGCGGTCAATAAAACACGATGGCTTTTTTCGATACTAAAAGTAGCACAGCACAGGCACTAATTTGCAGGGGGGGGAAGACAAAACATATGAAACAATGGAAAAAACGAAAAGTGTAGGACTATTACAACTTCTAGTATTGAACTCGCATTGGTTCTCTAAAGATTCTGGACAAAAGCACCAGACAAAAGAGTTCTTCACAATTCTGGAAGAGAGGTCTCATCGGCCAAAGGTTTGTGATTAAATCAGAAAAAATGCATGAAAAATTGAACAGAGGGACTCAGAAATTCATCAGGGAAGCCAAGAAAACTAGACAATATCAGAGGATTCCCGCCTAGATCAGACAAGTCGTAAGGAATAGAATACACCGTAAACTATTTTTCTCTCTTTCTCTCTGGGTTTTCAACAGGCCTACCAGATCCCAAGGCAGGTGGGGACATAGCAATCAATTCTCGGCTTTTGTTAGGGGTTGATTAGCATCTGCTGCTATTATTGATGATAGTCTGTGTACAGTAGGAATTCCCCAACTTCGGACAAGCTGACAAGTTTGCTGCCCCTCCATCATCCAGAGGTTGCTTTGGCAGAGGTTGGCATTCATTGAATGAATCGTCATCGAAGCTGGAAGATCCTCTTCTCAAACACCCTTCTCCCTCTTTTTCTTTTTTTTTTAAGAATTGTAAGGCAGAAAAGCTAAAGCAAAAGCGCCAAAAATCACACCAAGAGAACCATCAGTTTACTTTTATGTAAAGAGACCTTTTTACGAAAGTTTTTTACACTAGGTAAACAGACTTTTTTCGTCACAAAGTTGATATGATAAGATTAGGAATAAGTTAAACGGTGAATAAATTTAATTTTACTAATCTCTTTGTTAGTTTAGATTGTTTGATATTTTGGGAAAATAAATAGATTAAGTAGAATTTTGATTGATAAAAATTTTGAGTTTGTTCAAAATTTTCAAGTAATAGATTATGTAGGGATTGTTTAATTCTGAAGTGATAAATTTCAAGTTATTTATTTATTAATATTTTATTTATATATATTAGTTATTTGTTATTTGTTATTTGTTACGAAGTATTGGTTATTTATTTATAATATTTCGAATTAGAATCAATATGGACATTACACTTGCCTCATCTTGGTCTATAGATGAAAAAACATAAATGGTAGTCTACCTTAAAATTCTAAAATACTAACACACCCACATAGTTTGTGGTTGGATAACAATTTTTTTGGTATATTCCTTTTTTTTATAATAGTGTATTTCAAATTTTGAACGAGTGCCATTAAGCTATCTACCAGACCATTTGCACCGGGCCCACCATACACCATCAAGTGATAACTTACTCTGTTAGTGTTATGTGAGACCAAAATTTTACAAAGACACTTAGAAAAAGAGTGAATAAGATCAATAATAATAGTAGTGAAAATTATGATAGCATGAATAGAGAAGCCCTATCACACTTCAAATTTGTGAGACATTTACTTAAGGTGAATTGGAGAACATTTTCTTCAAATTGATAATTCCCGCACGAAAAAGTTGGAATTAAATTGTCGCAAAATGGGTCATTGGGTCATTCAAACTCTTGGAGATAATGTGGGCGAATATGTTGTTGTTGTAGCCCATCCATTTATTTTCATTGTTTGTTTGTGATGAGTTTTATTTTGAGTTTTTCATTATATTTCCAGCTTCCCATTCAAAATCAAAATTATCAAGTATTTCCATTTTTTATTATATTTCCATTCAAAATCAAAATCATCAAGTATTCCCATTTTTCATTATATTTCCATCTTTCTATTCAAAATCAAACTCATGAAGCTTCCCATTCAAAATAAAAATAAAACTCATCACAAACAAACAATAAAAATAAATAGGTGGGCTACAGCAGCAACTTGTTTGAATGACCCATTTTGCAGACAACTTAATTCCAACTTTTTCGTACGGGAATTATCAATTTGAAGAAACTGTTTTGCAATTCAAGGTAAGTAAATGTTTCATAAATTTTATGTATGATAGGGTTATCCCATTCATGCTAACAGAATTTGCTCCACAGTCATAGAGAGGTTATAGAAAGGTTAGAATTTGTTACTCGTTCGAGTAAGCTATTATTATTATTGATCTCACCCACTCTTGCTCTAGCCCTCTCTGCAATTTTTTTCACGGAACAGTAATTAAGTGAGTAAGCTATCAATCAACGACATAGAGTGGGTCGTGGTGCAAATCCTCGGGTAGATAGCTTACTCCTAAAATCAATCTCAATGGTACATGTATCTCATCCCGTCCTTAGATGAAAAAACATAGGTCGTAGTCCACCCCAAATCTCAAATAAAGACTTTTATCTAAGTAATTAACAAACCTAAAAATAGGGATATGAAATATATAAAAGATGTTACACCAAGTTTTCTTTTGCTAACTTATTTATGTTAAAAGAGATGTTGCACTCTTAAAAGGTTATACACTATGGAGAGTATATTATTTTCTTTCTTTTTCCTAATTTCAATCCAATCTTTCATATGGGTTCAAAATATCTTATTTTTTGTTTTGAATGAATTAAACTTCAATATTGTGATTTTTAAGTGTAAATAAAAAATTTCTTATTTTAATGAATTATCCTACTTTATTTTATTTTTTTTCAAAGAAAAAAATGTTCCTTAATATAGAATTAGAATGAAAGTAAACAATTAGAATAAAAGTAAACAACATTTATAACTAGATCTACTTTAAAATCAACCATCAAAAATATATATCCATCTTTATTCACTTTGTTTGTGTAATAAAAAAAAATTAAATCAATATTATTCATCTTCATTCACTTATAACATCCTATAAACTTTCCAAGGAAAAAAAAAACATCCTATAAACTTAACATTATGTGAATAAGATAACTTCTCTTGCAAAGAAAACTCTTTTTCTATCACTAGGTCAAAGTTATTACCAACCCATGATAGGGTATAAAAAGGTTGTGTATCATATCATTGAGCTAGGATTCATGTGCATTATCTAGTAGCATTAAAGGTATAAAACACCAAGGGACTTTAAGATTTCTTTTATATTTGACATATTTAACATGGGAAGCAATTTCATTAGAGTAAGACTTTGACAACATGAAGTGACCTTGCTTAAAGTACTATATACTCATATTCCAATACTTGCAACAAACAATGATCCTCAAAGTCCAATAGAAATGGATTTATTAAATAGGGTGGGCCCTAGTTCAAATCGACATAAGTCCAATAAGATTTTTTAGGAGAACCTTTGCTCAAATCAACATGAATAAGGACTATAGTCATACTTCAATATCATTTCTCAAAATAACACTTATTCAAATTAATATTAACTCAATATCAAACAAAAATATCAATATAATATAACATCCTAATACTTTTATAAAAAGAAGAAGAAAAAATATTAACTAAAAACTGATACATAATTCGAAACTATAAAAATAATTTAAAATACAAAATGAAGCAAACACTCCTTTACATCCAAAAATAAATCAAAGATACGCACCTTACCCACTTTAGTATAAACCAAATCTTATTTCTCAAACGATAAATACACCCAAAAAATGAAATTCATCAGACATATTTTCATGGAGTCTTACCATATGTTATTTATGAATTTGAAGTTTATTCCTTTCTGATTCTCTAAAAGTGGTTTCCATGATCCCATCCCATGCATTCCTAAAATATCACTTCATTACTTTTGCATGTTTTAATAATTAGGGTTTTACGTAAAAATAATACTTACACCTACTCCTCTCTTCACATGGGCAAGGGTACCGCTACTCACGTTGTTGATGACACCACTAGTTTTTACATTCCCGAGATTATGGGGCAGTCCTCGGTCCTCTAGTAGAGGAGTAGAGTGTATATTATGCGTTTGAGTGTGATAAAAATACAATTAAAGATTATTCAATTTAAAGAATTAGTTTAATGCATCGTTATTATTAATGTTATATGATAATTTTTTAATTTAATTAAAATATCATTTCAGGAAGAATTTTTTCCTTAAAAATCAGCATTTATTATATATTATTTTTTGTTATATTAAAAAAAGTTCTTTAAATTTAAACACAATGATGGGTTAACCTGGTTGGAGTGGCAATCAATTTACATATTGTGAGTCTATCATTGGATCCTCCATGACAATAGGATGTGTGGTTTCGAGTGAGTTCCCCTTGTAATACGTATAGACACATCATTTTTGCAAGTGAGTCACACCGAATTTTGCATGAATGATAGAGAGAAGGAATGTGTTTCTAAGGATATGGTCTAAAGTGACATGATGGGTCATAAAGCAAGCATGTTTTAATGATTGCCAACCAACCACGCCTATTGTTATTTATTTATTTATAGCTTATGGGAAAGTAGACGTTGATTGTGTTATTTAATTACCTAGTGTTGCTAATATAGTTTCACATTGTTGAATGCATTACTAAAATAGTAGTAGGTATGAAACAAAACATAGATTTTTATAAATTTTTGAAGGTTTTTCTTAAATGTATTTTTTTTATAAAAATTAAATATAAGTTTTTAAATAGTTTTATTTAAATAAATATGGTCTTGATGTAGAAATAAAATATACATTACTAGAAGCTCTTGGATTCAAATCACTATAAGGGGGAAGTAACTAAGGGTTTTTCATGTTTAAAAAATATATGTATACATTACTAAAAAGTATTAATTCTTTTTCATTGTTTGACTTTACCAAATCATGCTTCTTCTTCACCCTCTTCGGAATTATTTCAAGGAAACATACATTCAATGTAGAAGTCGATTCCTTAGTAATGATTGCACTCATATTAACATCACGTCCGTTTAAGAGTGAGACAAAGAGGTTACGCTTAGATGTTTGTGCATCGTTTTCTTTGATCGCACCCACTAGGTTTAATCATTTGGTCCTTACACCAATTGGGTTTGTCTTCTATTTTTAATAATAATAAAAACTTGTCTTTCCGGGAAAGGTTCTTTTATATGGTTTGTCTCCAAACAAAGTCTACACCTAGAAAGTTGTATCATCTTTAATGATTTACTAGGTTTATTTAAAATCTTTTCAATCTAAATTAATTTACATGGTAAACCTTTAAGTGGGTCTAGTTTTTACACATTGTGGCATATAATTAGGTGAAAAACCTTTATCCTTTTAGGTTCTTTTAATAAATTGTGTGGCATATAATGAGGTGAAAAACCATTATCCTTTTAGGTTCGTTTAATAAATGGTGTACACAAGGACTTTTTATATTTTTTTTGTTTTTCTCTTTCCATAATAAGTAAACCTATCAGAGGACATGGTGATGACCATCAGAGGACATGGTGATGACCAAGGCACGAGTGCTGGTAAAGCTCAATGTGAGGAACAATTTAGTAGGCTCTTTGTTTATAACAAAACGGAATAGGGCGGGTCAATACAGCCTCACTGGATTCGATTGAGCTGCTCGCTGCCCTCCTCTAGGGTTTCGCCTTGATTCGTTTGCTTTAGATCGCCGCCATGACTGCTCCAGGGGGAGGGGATCCCCCTCCCTCCTCCCCTCTATCCACGGAAGAAGCCTTTCGCAGGCTGTTAGCTCCGTCTGGGATGAAACTGGCAGCCAAAGAGGCCTCGAAATTTGTTAAGAAACTAGAATCAATACCAGAAATTGCTTTGCCAGAGGAGCAAACCATTAAAATCGCCCTGGCACTAGCTGAAAGAGGTCTGGTTGGCCAGTTCATGGGGCTTTGGCCCTCAGCCAAAACCACGGATGATTGGATTCAACGTAATTGGAGGCCCCATCTGAAGAATAGTGTCACCTGCTATCCGGTTGGCAGAGGATTCTTTGTCTTCGAATTCATCTCAAAAGAGGATCGCGATCTTATCTTCCGAAGTGGCCCCTATTTCATGGGTTCCCAAGGACTTTATCTAAACAGGTGGACTCCGGACTTTGATCCTACAGTTGATGTCCCCAAAGAGGTACCGGTTTGGGTAAGGTTCCCCAATCTGCCGATCCATTGCTGGAACATTCAAGCCCTGGAAAAAATAGGAAATGCCCTAGGACGATTCATTGACAAAGCAGAGCATAAAGGCCAGTACTCTTGTGCTAGAATATGTGTTGAAGTTGATCTGGAGGCGGGACTCCCAGAAGACGTCAAACTCTCTGTAGGATCATGGTCTCATTTCCAGAAACTTGATTATGAACAACTTCCGTTTAAGTGTCGGCTCTGCCATGAACATGGCCATTTCCAACGCAACTGCCCAAAGGCCCAGACGGCAGAAGAAGGTGAAGGTTGGCAGAGGGTCAAAAAAGGCAAGGCCCCCGGCAAGCCAATCGAAAAAAGAGCTCCTAGCAACGCTCAGAAGTCAGACCCCAAAGCCCCTCCGAAGGATCCTGTCCAGACTCAAGCGATGACTCAACAGCTAGACACTGCGGCCCAAGGAGCAAGTCCCTCGGCTGCGAACGCCCCAGAAGTATCACCGGTTATTGTTATTCAGGAATCCTCGCCCACTAAACCAGCAATCCCAATGGAAACGCAAGACAGTCAAGGTGTCATTTCATTGGAGCCAGGAGAAATCCAGCCAGAACCTACAATCCCATTAGTTGGAAGCTCTCCTACCCACGGAGATTCTCGAGATGCAGAAGAGGATCCGTCAGCCATGGACTCTGACCCAGGAGGATACACTAATGAAGGATCCACTGAGTCCGGAAGTTCGCATGCAACCCCAATCAAGAAGCCAAGGGGCCGGAAATCCAACAAAAAGCAAAGGGAGGAAAGGTCTTATGCAGATATTCTGCAAGGCTCCCAGCAAACTCTTAAAACTATGGTGAACACAAGATCCAAGCAAGGCCAGGCCTCTAAAGGGGTCGTCCCCTCCAAAAGTAAATAATGCGGTACATCTCCTGGAACTGTACAGGTCTTGGCAGTCCACAAAAAGTTGAAGCAATGAAAGACCTAGTAAGAATCAATAAGCCAGAGATCCTGCTCGTCCAGGAGACAAAAATGGAGGATGGCTCTGCCCTCCATGCAGGAAATTTATTCTGGAAAAAAGGACCGGGGAAAGCTGCCAGTTCCAGGGGAGCCTCAGGAGGTCTAGCCACCTTCTGGGACTCCTCCAAATTTGAGCTAATCTCTGCTCACAGTACTACGCACTGGATCTACACCAATCTCAGCCACAAAGAATCAGGTCATCAAGTAAGTATGTTTAACCTCTATGTTCCAATCTTGTTAGCTGAAAAAAAAGCATGCTGGGAATCTATTGAATCGTTCTTAAGCCTCCAAAGTCCAGAAAACATTATCATTGCAGGAGATCTAAATGTCACACTGGCTGCAAATGAGAAAAAAGGTGGATCCATAGTCCGTGATCCTTCTCAGGAATGGGTTGAAGACACCATCTTAGGGTGGGATCTAGTTGACATAAAACCATCCAGTGGTAACTTTACTTGGACTAATAAAAGACTAGGGCCAGGGCACATCGTGGCCCGTCTAAACAGATTTCTAGTCCATTCCTCCTTCCTCAACCTGGGGCTTCATGCTTCGTCCAAAATTCTTCCTAACTGTATTTTCGATCATAAACCAATCCTCCTTGAGCTCTCTGTTGAGGAAAATATGGGTCCCATCCCCTTTAGGTTCAGTCCCCTTTGGATCCATCAAGAAGGCTTCTACCACATTGTCTCTAACTCCTGGAGCAAAAAGGTCACTGGAAACCCTTCCTTTATTTGGGAAGAAAAGCTTAGAAGGCTAAAACATGACCTCAAGAACTGGGCCAAGTCTCACTCCTCCCCGGTCTCTTGCAGGAAAGATGCCCAAGATGACTTGGAAAACCATCAAACTCTCATGGAATCTGTCCCTATCACTGAAAGCATAATCCAAAAAGAAAGTAACCTTTAGAAAGCTTATTATAAAGCCTGCAGAGTCGAAGAAGAGTATTGGCATAAAAAATCTCGAAGCCTCTGGCTAGTAAGCGGTGACAAAAACACCTCTTTCTTTCATAAACAAGCTAAAGCTAGGAAAAACTTCAAAATTGTGAAGGAAATTACTCATCAAGGCAACCTGGTTAAATATTTTGAAGGCATTAAACAGGCTGCTTTTTCCCACTTCCAAGACCTTTACACTGCTCCTACTGTTGATCTCATTGATACCAATGCTTACCCCCTCTCTTTGGTCCCCACAATAGTTCAAGCCTCTGACAATAATACTCTTGCTACTCCCGTTACTATGAAAGAACTCAAATCTGCTCTGGCCCATATGAAACCTGACAGTGCCCCTGGGCCAGATGGTTTCACAGCCAGATTTATCTCCAATTGCTGGGATATCATCAAATATGATTTGCTAAAGATGGTTAGGAACTCTCAAAATCACCATAAGCTGGGCGGGAGCACAAACTCCTCTTTCTTGGCCTTGATCCCAAAGGAGATAGGGGCCTCCAATTTTTCAAGGTTTCGGCCCATCTCCCTCTGCAACACCAGATACAAGCTGGTTACTAAGATTATTGCCAACAGGATTAAAAAAATTATGCCGAGAATCATTCCCGAGAACCAAGGAGGTTTCATAAAGGGAAGGAAAATTCTAGATAATGTTATTCTTGTTCAAGAGGCTATTCATTCTAGCTTCCTCCGAAAAGAGAAAGGCATGGTTGTGAAACTAGATCTAGCAAACGCTTTTGACAGAGTAAATCATGATTTCCTCATCGCAGTTATGGAGAAATTTGGTTTCTCCCCTGAGCTCATTGACTGGATCAAAGGATGCATCTGTACTCCTTGGGTAGCCCCTCTGGTCAACGGAAGACCGACAAAATTTTTCCAGGCATCAAGAGGGCTGCGCCAGGGCTGCCCCTTGTCTCCACTCCTCTATGCCATACAGGCCTCCATGTTCAGCGTCCAACTAAACAATTGTCAGCAAGATCTTTCCCTCCCTAGGCTCCACATGGCACAAAATGTAAAGGACATAAATCATGCCCAATTCACAGATGATACTCTGTTGTTGGGAGGAGCTGGTGTCCACTCTACAAAGAACTTCAAGAAGGAGCTAGATATCTATTTTCAGATCTCAAGAAGCAAGATCAACTTGCAAAAAAGCAAAATATACTCCTGGAACTGCTCTATGGCAGAAATAGGAAGAACCTCTATAGTTCTGGAAATGGAAAGCTTGCAGAACTGGGACTCCTTCACTTATCTAGGTGTCCCGATTTTTAAATCTTCTATCAAAACAAAGAACTGGAACCCTATCGTTGAAAATTTAAAAGCAAAGATCCAAAAGTGGGGGGCGAGCTGACTCACCCTAGCAGGAAAACTTGTTTTGTTGAAATCTATTCTGTCCAGTATCCCTATTTATCAATCTTCTATTCTTCTGGCCCCATCTTCTGTCATCAGCAAGATTGAAAGTCTCTTCAAAAAATTCCTGTGGGAAGGTGGGAAAGGAAATCTGAAAAAGCTCCATCTTGTTAGCTGGGACAAAGTTCAAAGACCCTACAGAGAAGTAGGCCTCCAAGTTAGAAGTATTCATGCTCAGAATTTAGCTATGGGAACCAAACTTCTCTGGCAGCTTGTCTCCGGGAAATCTAGCTGGAGCAAAAAGGTTCTGTGGAAAAAATATTTCTCCGGCCAGAGAATTCGTTGCCTAGACAAAAATGGCTCTCCAATCTATAAGCTCTATCTCAAAGCACTGGTTCATTTTAGGTCTTTATTGTATTGGATACCTGGTAACGGGAAAAAAATAAAAGTTTGGGAAGATTCAATCCTCGGGGAAGAGCCTTTGGGGCAAAACCTTGAAATTCAGAATATAAAACAATGGCTTAAGGATCAGCATGTCTTCACTCTTTGGGACCTTTCTGCCTGGGACAATGAAAACTACTGGATAGATTGGAAGTTTGGTGACCTCCCCATCGGGCTAGAAGAGGAGGCAAAGCTTCTGTCCAAGCTACTGCAAGGCAAAGCCCCCCTAAATCAAGCTACCTGTGATAAGAGAGGTTGGGGAACAAAAACTGGAAGTTTCACAGCGGCTGAAGGCTACCGGTCCTTAATGACGGTTCCTCATGCAGCCCCAAACCCTATCCAATGGAAGTTCGTTTGGTCTACCTTGTCCATCCCGAAAGTTGACCTGTTTTGCTGGAATATTGTGCACAGAAGTATCCTAACAGCGGAAAACCTAAGAAAGAGAGGCCTGGAAGGTCCCTCAAGATGCTCCCTGTGCAAGAGTGATGAAGAAAATATTGGCCATCTTCTGCTTTCCTGTCCTTTCTCCGAAGAAGTATGGAAAGAAGCTCTTCCCGTGAATCCTCCTAATTTTATTATGCCGGATTTAACTGTAGATCTGTTTACCAGATGGGATGATTACTCTCCCTTTCATCTCTCCAAAAAAGACCTCCTCAAATCTGTTTGGATGCTTCTCCCTAAGTTTATTTTCTGGAAACTATGGTTCGAAAGGAACAACCATCTGTTCAGAAATGTGGAGAACTCTCCCTCAAGGATCGCGATGAGAGCCAAAGCTCTCCTTGGAGAAGCATTGGACCACAAGCCTGCTCTCTGGAATGCTAGGCCTCTAGATGACAGGGAAACTACATGGCTTTCAGGACTCGCCTCTAGTGCTCAAAAAGTCTCCATTATCAGACCTCCAACTCTCGCTAATTGGGAAATACGAATGGAAGAAGCAGACTTTCTAAATTGGAGACTCTCGCTACAGGTTCACTGTCTGTTTTTTGATGGTGCCTCTAAGGGCAATCCAGGTCCTTCGGGTGGGGGAGGAGTGATCCTCATGCCCTCAGGCTCCATTCAATCCACCTTTGCTTGGGGGCTAGGAGTGGAAACTAATAATTTTGATGAATTTCATGCTCTGTGGCAGGGACTCCGGCAAGCAATAAGTCTAAACATTCGAAATATCTCAGTCTTTGGGGACTCCAAATTGGTGATTCAGGCCATGCGATCGAAGTCTCGTCCCCCCAGCCTCCACATGAACAGGATCGCCCAGAAAATTCAAACATTAGCTGGCAAGTTTCAAATCATAAGCTTCTATCACGTGCTTCGCCATCTTAACAAGCAAGCTGATATAGAAGCCAATTATGCCTCGCTCTTGAGCAGGAGCATCATCTCAATCAATGGTAATGAATCTTCCTGCAACATCCTGTGACTCTACCAAGTCTGACCGCGTCCTAGGTGATCTCTGCAAATACTGTACCTGTGATCATGTTTTCAGATTCCTTCTCGTGATCCTTTGGACAATAGTAAGGCCTGTTCGATGTTCAAGTGAAATCCGTGACCCTCTCGCCCATTCATGATCTATTTTAATCCAAGATATCAGCTATTCTCTCACTGTAAACTGCCCTTATCCTCTCGGTGGTGCTTCTGCTGTTGCCCTCACTGAATTATGGCCTCCCTGGGATCTTCCTCTTCGAAGAAGCCTACTTTGGAAGAACGTCTGGGCATTCTGGACCAATCAATGGGAAAACTCCAGACTCATCTTAAAGAAATGGGCAGATTGCCTACGCCCTCCTCTGGTTCGGAAGGGGAAAGTCTGGAATCCTTCAACAAAGATCTGTGTAAGCTCCGAGAAGAATTTGAATCCGCTTCAGAGGGACATACTGATTTCAAAGAAGACGTTTTCACCCAAATCAAAGATGCTGCGAACATGTTTGGAGACTTCGGACGAAGAATTGCAGCACTGGAGCTTGCCGTTAAGAAGATCCTCACCAAGATGGACATCAAATAACCAAATAATCATCTCTGAAGTTCACTCCACTGCAAATGTGCTTGCTACCTCCTCTATGATTAGCTACCGTAAATTTCTTTACTACTGTCATATTTCCTATGTTCCTATGCACTATCGGCCGTTAAGCTTTTTTGTAACAGTGTGGGTAAGCCTTTGTAACAGCTGGATTCCAATTTGTGTTAACTCTGATCATCAATGGACTCTGCTTCTCATGACAGAGCACTCTGTTTTGCTCAGGGAATCTCCTAGTGTAACACAGCCTCCGGAAGCTGATTTTTTGGACCACTATTAATCTATCCAACAGTTTTGGTAAAAAAAAAACAAAACGGAATAGGGCTAACACATAACAACTGTATTATGAAGGGATATCATTTTATTGCAACCAATCTCATATCTATGGACATCTGGTTGCAGACTGTACTCTACCCTTTTATTGAAGGTTTTGGGTTTCAAAGATGGCAAAGGACTCTAAGACGATGGAAGAAGATAATGGCCCTTGCAATGCAAGTGAGGGATTGGTTGGCAGATCGGAAGATAGCCACGTGCCTGATCAAGGACTAGATAGCACATAACTGACGAGGATTGGGCTTGACCCAAAGGTTGCGATACAAAGTGGCTCACTGAAGGTTATGCAAGTGATTTCACCACGCAATACCACTAATGGGAACACGAACGAAGATTATTGTGGTCCTCCCAATAAGATCCTCTTCTCAAACACCCTTCTCCCTCTTTTTCTTTTTTTTATAACAATTGTAAGGTAGAAAAGCTAAAGCAAAAGCGCCAAAAATCACACCAAGAGAACCATCAGTTTACTTTTATGTAAAGAGACCTTTTTACGAAAGTTTTTTACACTAGGTAAAGAGACTTTTTTCGTCAAAAAGTTGATATGATAAGATTAGGAATAAGTTAAACGGTGAATAAATTTAATTTTATTAATCTCTTTGTTAGTTTAGATTGTTTGATATTTTGGGAAAATAAATAGATTAAGTAGAATTTTGTTTGTTTGATAAAAAATTTGAGTTTGTTCAAAATTTTCAAGTTATAGATTATTTGGGGATTGTTTAATTCTGAAGTGATAAATTTCAAGTTATTTATTTATTAATATTATATATATAAAGTTATTTGTTATTTGTTATGAAGTATTGTTTATTTATTTATAATCGTTTATTTCGAATTAGAATTAATATGGACAGTACACTTCCTTCATCTTGGTCTATAGATGAAAAAACATAAATGGTAGTCTACCTCAAAATTCTAAAATACTAACACACCCACATAGTTTGTGGTTGGATAACAATTTTTTTTGTATATTCCTTTTTTTAATAATAGTTTATTTCGAATTTTGAACGACTGCCATTAAGCTATCTACCAAACTATTTGCAACGGGGCCCACCATACGCCATCAAGTGATAACTTACTCTGTTAGTGTTATGTGAGACCAAAAATTTACAAAGATAGTTAGAAAAAGAGTGAATAAGATCAATAATAATAGTAGTGAAAATTATGATAGCATGAATGGAAAAGCCCTATCACACTTCAAATTTGTGAAACATTTACTTAAACTGAATTGGAGAACATTTTCTTCAAATTGATAATTCCCCCACGAAAAAGTTGGAATTAAATTGTCTGCAAAATGGGTCATTCAGACTCTTGGAGATAATGTGCGCCAATAAGTTGTTGTTGTAGCCCACCTATTTATTTTCATTGTTTGTTTGTGATGAGTTTTATTTTGAGTTTTTCATTATATTTCCAGCTTCCCATTCAAAATCAAAATCATCAAGTTTCCCATTTTTCATTATATTTCTAGGTTTCTATTCAAAATCAAAATCATGAAGCTTCCCATTCAAAATAAAAATAAAACTCATCACAAACAAACAATGAAAATAAATAGGTGGGCTACAGCAGCAACTTATTCGCGCGAGTCTGAATGACCCATTTTGCAGACAACTTAATTCCAACTTTTTCGTACGGGAATTATCAATTTGAAGAAACTGTTCTGCAATTCAAGGTAAGTAAATGTTTCACAAATTTTATGTGTGATAGGGCTATCCCATTCATGCTATCAGAATTTGCTCCACAGTCATAGCAAGGTTATAGAAAGGTTAGAATTTGTTACTCGTTCCAGTAAGCTATTATTATTATTGATCTCACCACTCTTCTTCTAACCCTCTCTAACCCTCTCTGCAATTTTTTTGGTTTCATATAACAGTAACTAACTGAGTAAGTTATCACTCAACCGCGTAGAGTGGGTCTCGATGCAAATCTTCGGGTAGATAGCTTACTCCTAAAATCAATCTCAAGAGTACATGTGTCTCATCCCGTCCTTAGATGAAAAAGCATAAGTCGTAATCCACCCCAAATCCCAAATAAAGACTTTTATCTAAGTAATTAACAAACCTAAAATTAGGGATATGAAATATATAAAAGATGTTACACCAAGTTTTCTTTTGCTAACTTATTTGTATTAAAAAAGATGTTGCACTCTTAAAAGGTTATACACTCTGGAGAGTATATTTTTTTCTTTCTTTTTCCTAATTTCAATCCAATCTTTAATATGGGTTCAAAATATCTTATATTTTGTTTTGAATGAATTAAACTTTAATATTGTCATTTTTAAGTGTAAAGAAAAAAGTTCTTATTTTAATGAATTATCCTACTTTATTTTATTTTTTTTCAAAGAAAAAAATGTTCCTTAATATAGAATTAGAATAAAAGTAAACAATTAGAATAAAAGTAAACAACATTTATAACTAGATCTACTTAAAATCAACCATCAAAAATATATATCCATCTTTATTCACTTTGTTTGTGTAATAAAAAAAATTTAAATCAATATTATTCATCTTCATTCACTTATAACATCCTTCATTCAGGTTTATGTGGAACATCTTTTTTACTGATTACTTGAGTATCACTCCCTCCTTGGATCAGATTTTTGGGTTCCTGTTATGTTCTTTAGGAACATTGATGACTGTACTTGATTGTCTTCCTAAGAGAGGGTTCTCTTAGGTAGTGAACCCAAAGTGCTTTGAGTTTAAGTTTCTGTGCAAATGTATTGAGATTCAATGTAATCACTTGTTATTTTTGGGCTGATAGGATTGTATATTTGCTGATATACACAGGTAGGACTGTATATTATTTCTGCTGTACATGAACAGTTTTTTGTCGATTTACTTGAAGATGTAAAAAGTTCCTTTGATTCAATGAATACCAAGGAATGTATTTTTTTCGACTGAAAAAAAACATCCTATAAACTTAACATTATTTGAATAAGATAACTTTTCTTGCAAAGAAAACTCTTTTTCTATCACTTGGTCAAAGTTATTACCAACCCATGATAGGGTATAAAAAGGTTGTGTATCATATCTTTGAGCTAGGTTTCATGTGCATTATCTAGTAGCATTAAAGGTATAAAACACCAAGGGACTTTAAGATTTCTTTTATATTTGGCATATTTAACATGGGAAGCAATTTCATTAGAATAAGACTTTGACAACATGAAGTGACCTTGCTTAAAGTACTATATACTCATATTCCAATACTTGCAACAAACAATGATCCTCAAAGTCCAATAGAAATGGATTTCTTAAATAGGGTAGGCCCTAGTTCAAATCAACATATGTCCAATAGGATTTTTTAGGTGAACCTTTGCTCAAATCAACATGAATAAGGACTATAGTCATACTTCAATATCATTTCTCAAAATAACACTTATTCAAATTAACATTAACTCAATATCAAACAAAAATATCAATATAATATAACATCCTGATACTTTTATAAAAAGAAAAAAAAATATTAACTAAAAACTGATACATAATTCGAAACTATAAAAATAATTTAACATACAAAATGAAGCAAACACTCCTTTACATCCAAAAATAAATCAGAGATACCCACTTTACCCACTTTAGTATAAACCAAATCTTATTTCTCAAACAATAAATACACCAAAAAAATGAAATTCATGAGACATATTTTCATGGAGTCTTACCATATGTTATTTATGAATTTGAAGTTTATTCCTTTCTGATTCTCTAAAAGTGGTTTCCATGATCCCATGCATTCCTAAAATATCACTTCATTACTTTTGCATGTTTTAATAATTAGGGTTTTACGTAAAAATAATACTTACACCTACACCTCTCTTCACATGGGCAAGGGTACCGCTACTCACGTTGTTGATGACACCAGTAGTTTTTGCATTCCCGAGATTATGGGGCAGTCCTCAGTCCTCTAGTAGAGGAGTATAGTGTATATTATGTAAAATGCGTTTGAGTGTGATGAAAATACAATAAAAGATTATTCAATCTAAACAATTAGTTTAATGCATCGTTATTATTAATGTTATTTGATAATTTTTTAATTTAATTAAAATATCATTTTAGGAAGAATTTTTTCGTAGTCATTATGTTCCCTTGAGAACAAGCTAATGGAATGCAAAGGGATCTTGATGGCTCTCTCATGACCGACAAGGAAAGCACAAGCCACATTCTTAATCAAGTCTTGTAAGGTCTTTCAAGGGAAATCCATAGTTAGAAAACAAATCAAGTCTCATTCATTATTGTAGCTTTACTCTCTTTTTGATTATTTTCATTTCTTATTAATATTTGCATGCACATTGAATGTTATAATATTTGTACAATTCAGTTAGACATTAAAATGATGTATGAAACTCTTTTGTTTGTTGTATAATGGATTATACATAACAATTCGACTACTAAAGTTTACAAAGGTGTATATATTCTACCTTCTTTAGATTTTAACTTATGCCTTCTAAAAGGGAACACATGTGTGAAGTGATGTGATAAAGGCGAGATACATGCAAAATTGCACTATGGTATCCTAGTTGCGACGTGCAAGTTACTCTTATAGGGGGGTTTCAAATATTTGGAGCTGCCTTTTAAATTCAGTTGATGTTGTGAAAGATTGGTTGGCTTGGAAACCGGGAAATGGATTGGAGATCCAGGTGGGGGAGGATCCTATTATTGGCAAACCAAACCTCTATATCTTATTTGGTTACTTAGTAGTTGAACTTCGCTCAAAATGAATCATATATTTAGCTCAAGTTTTTAATATGGATGTGCATTCATAAGATCATCAAAGATGGAAATTATTTGAAGATCTGGCACTTTTGGAGGACCATCAGCCAGATTGGAGCCAATATATAAAAGGTCTTCATCATGTGGGTTATCATCTATTAGATGGTGATAATTCTATGCTCTGGTCTTGGAATGTAAATAATGGTCAAGTTATTGCTATATAAGATTATGAGTCTATCATATCCATTAAAGGAGCAATGGAGGTAAATTGGTGGAACTCTTGTCTTTGGAACTGAGAATTTCCTGTAAAACTCAAATGTTTTGCTTGGTTGGTTCCAGAAAGGAATCTTTTGAGTCCCAGTTTTTTATGTATGTGTGGGAAATATTTTGAAACCATTGACCATATTTTGTCATTTGTGATTTCATGCAGTTGGTTTGGAAGGAAGTGGAAAGAATGTTGAAAATTGTCAAGTTGTGGTGTGGTGATTCTTTTGAACCAGCTCTTCTGTAATGGCTATTGGTGGACAATAAGTGGGAAGATTTGACGGTTTACCTTTTCAGGTATTTATGGAAACATAGGAATAAGGTGTTATTTGAAGGTTTTATTTTAAATGTCAACAGGGTTAGTTTTTAGTCTACTACTTCATATATGGAAAGACATAAGAATAAAGGGATACAAAAAATCAATCACAATTCCCCTCCGACATTTGATAGTCAATTAAAAATTGGATTTTGTTTTGCACATCAAAGGATGGGTGAGATGTTTCAAGAGGTGGGATGGTGTTATTTTTAAGCCACAATCACTTTTTCGAATTGTGGATGGGCTACAGAGGGGAACTAACACAAGAAGTGAATTGTTTGCTTATTGTGGTTTAATATATTTTTCTCAACATAGGACTATCTCATCATTGCAAATTGTAGGAGACTCTATAGTAATAATAGTCTAGGATCATGATAAAGGTATGTTGCAAATGGTTCTCTTGGAAGGGTGGAAAAATAGAATAAGGATAATTGACGCAACATTTTAGTAGTTGCAGTATCACCACATTTATAGGGAATTTAATATTTAAGCGAATATCCTTTAAAAAAAACATTGGCATCTTTTGAAGGTATAATCTTCTTCGAAGAATGGGATGAATTAGGTTTGATATCCTAGGGTTCTACTCCTTTGTTCTACTTGATGGTTTTTGTTACTTTTGAGATTACTAGTCTTTGTGAAAATGTTACAGCTGAATCCAATGTAGGACATTATGGTGTCTTAGACCTCGTCATTGGTTTTAGGAATCAACTGATCTCTCTACAAACCTTGGGTATTTAAGTTGGAAATTACATGGTACCTACTTACAGTGTTGTGTTTCACTTCCAGTTGGCAATGTAGTGGTCAAAATAAAACATCTGGAATTCAATGTTTATGCCTCCTTTTGTAGTAGTTAAATGGAATATGTTTAATGATTCATAGGTTAAGAGTTTTAGCGACAAACACTGTCTTTGTATACTTGACTTACAATTGAAGATCAAGTATAGAAAATTTTCTTTGTGATAAAAAACCAATACACCCATTCAAATTGTACCTTCTCTATGGGAAAATAAATGTAAGTCACTAGAATTTTATCATTTAGTCTATTTTGTGAATTCAAAATAGATTCAGTGAATGTAGATGTGTACAACGTGAAACTTATGTTCATTTTTGTAGTAAACTTGGATATTTGAATAATATTCATCATTGTCATTATATATAGAAAGATAGAATGAATTTAAAATTTTAAAAATCTATATAATAATTATTTAAAATGTTGTATTTTATTGAAAAAATTTACGAAATTTATTTTTTATTTTTATTTTTTTTAAACTATATATCAAGTCTTTACAAGAATGTAGACAACTCCCCAATGGAGGTTATTATGTAATAGTGATAAAAAAGATATGTTTGGTGATTTGTCTCTCTTTCATTAGAGAATTGCTAATATGTTGGAGCTTAATCCTCATAGTCAAATTCTACTTTAATGTCGATAAATGGAGATGTCGCTACATCTAGAACAATTATGATTGCATCTACTTTAAAATTCACCCAAAAAAATATATATCCATCTTCATTCACTTTGTTTGTGTAATGAGTTTTTTTTTAATCAATTGTTCATCTTCATTCACTTATAACATCCTATAAACTTCACATTGTCCGAATAAGATAACTTCCCTTGCAAAGAAGGCTCTTTTTCCATCACTAAGTCAATGTTATCACCAACCCCATGATGGGGTACAAAAAGGTTTTGTATCATATCATTGAGCCAGGATTCATGTGCATTATCTAGTAGCATTAGAGGTATCAAATGACCAACTTCTTCCACCAAGGGAGTTTAAGTTTTCTTCTATTTTTGGCATGGGAATCAATTTCATTAGAGTAATACTTTGACACTATAAAGGCAATGTGCCATCCTATCCCCCAATACATAAGCATGAGTAATACCCCGTAAGATGAACCCGAGGTACAAAGGAGAGATATGAAATAGTTATTACCCAAGCAAGATAGGAGGGTTAAGACAGTGAAGAGAACAACAGTTGCGGTAGCGTCATTTCTCAAGCCCTTAGATCCAATGCCAACGACCCTGCTTAAAGTACTATATGCTCATACTCCAATACTTGCAACAAACAATGATCCTCAAAGTCCAATAGAAATGGATTTCTTAAGTAAGGTAGGCCTTGGTTCAAATCAACATAAGTTCAATAGGATTTTTTAGGTGAACCTTTGCTCAAATCAACATGAATAAGGACTATCCTCATACTCCAATATCGTTTCTTAAAAAAACATTTATTCCAATTAACATTAACTCAATATCAAACAAAAATATCAATATAATAGTAACATTCAAACTTGTATGACACTTTTATAAAAAAATAACACCAATAAATATGAAAAAAGAATTCCAAAAAACTAAAAACATTGATACATAAATTGAAACCATAAAACTAATTTAAAATACAAAATGAAGTTAACAACCCTTTACATCAAACAATAAATAAAAAAGAACCCCACTTTACCTATAAAGCAAATCTGGTTTCCCAAACAATAAATACACCAATTTCTTCATAAAAAAAAATTAAATCCATCAACATGTTTTCATTGGAGTCTTACCCTGTGTTATTTATGAATTTGAAGTTTATTCCTTTCTAATTCTCTAAAAGTGGTTTCCATGATCCCATGCATTCCTAAAATATCACTCTTCATCACTTTTGCATGTTTTGATCATTAGGGTTTTACGTAAAAATAATACTTGCACCTCTCTTCACATGGCCAAGGTACCGCCACTCACGTTGTTGATGACATGAGTAATTTTTGTATTCCCGAGATTATGGGGCCGTCCTCGAGAAGGGAATAATGTATATTATTGAACAATACATTACAATTATGTAAAATGCGTTTGAGTTTGGTAAAAACACAATGAAAGATTATTAAATTTAAAGAATTAGTTTAATGTATTGTTATTAATTAATTAATTAATTTTTAATTTAATAAATTAATTGATATATAAATTTATTAAAATATCATTTTAAAAAGTTTTTTTTTTTTAAATTAGCTTTTATAACAATTATTTTGGTTATATTTAAAAAAAACTCTTACCTTTAAACACAATTATAACCATGTAGCTTTACATAATGATGGCTTAAGCTGGTTGGAGAGGTAATCAATTTACATATTGTTAAAGTCTATCATTGGATCCTCTATGACAATTGGATGTGTGGTTTCTAGTTCCCCTTATAATATGTATATACACTATTAAAAAAAAGACACATCATTTTTGCAAGTGAGTCACACCGAATTTTGCATGAATGATAGAGAGAAGCAATGTCTTTCTAAGGGTATGGTCTAAAGTGACATGATGAGTCATAAAGCAAGCATGTTTTAATGATTGCCAACCACACCTATTGTTATTATTTATTATTTATTTGTAGAATAGGCTTATGGGAAGGTAGAGGTTGATTGTCTTATTTAATTGCTTGGTATTGCTAATTTAGTTTACATTGTTGACTGAATTACTAAATTGGTAGTAGGTAAGAATCAATACATTATTTTTTATAAAGTTTTAAAGTTTTTTTAAATGTGATTTTTTTATAAAATTAAATATAAGGTTTTAAATAGTTTCATTTAAATAGATATGGCGCTGAAGTAGGAAATAAAGATAATTTCATATATAATAATTTATTTTTAAAATTATAGTTTAAGTATTAAATTTGTAAATTAAATGAAAAGAATCTAGATTTGTCAAAATTCATATATATATAAATTAATATCTTAGAATTTTAGGGTTGGTTATTATTTATGTTTTTTTATTTTTGGAGGAGGATGAGAAAGTGTATTATCCAAATTGATTTTATGGTAATTCTTCGAAATTTCAATTATATATATGTTTGTGTGTGGCGGGGTAGCTTATGAATGAATAACTCAGAGTGGTTGCAGGAATAACTCGTAGGTGATGAATGGATAACCAACACCTCATGGCAGATAAGTAAGATCGCGAGAGATTAAAAAAGAATCTAAAAAATAAGTGAATGTTGATAAATAAATAACTCCTAGTTGATGCATGAATGCATGGATAACCTATAATTTGGAGTGGACTAGTAGTTGAGACATTGTAATTTGTGGTACTTTCACAAACAACAAATTAAGTAGTTGTGCTAGTATTCACTCAATTGAGTGTAAATTGGGTGGTTGAAGAGAATGTTGTTATTCCCTCTACTAGAGTTCAAATTTTGCTTTGTGACACTTGCTCCTTTAAAGTCTACTATACCTGAGTAACAAATGGTGAACCCATACTATTTTCCACTCCCCAGCAAGTCTAGAACTTGGGAGGATCAGACTCAGCTCTCGTTCTGATTTCTTGGTTTGGGACTATAATAAATTTGAAGGCTCTGTTTCAACAGAACTGGTTTATGAATTTATTGTACACACATCTCCCCCGACTGGCAGATCATTACATGCCTTGATTTGGTCTGGCATTCTTCCAAAAAAAAATCTGTTGTTTCATCTGGCTGGCCCTAGCAAATAAAATTCTTACATGGGACAATTTACAGAAAAGAGGATGGATAGGGCCCGACTATTGTGCTCTCCGTGGCTCTGGTGAAGACAGTGCTCAGCATTTATTTTCATCTTGCGCTATGTGGAGGAATGTCATTGTTAATCTGAGTGATCAATATTACTTTCTTCCTCCCCAGATGAGCGATAATCTCAGTACCTTTTTGGGTAATTGGATTGCAAGTTTCTCCAAACATTCGGTCTGCTGCTATCTTCCTTTTTTTGCTCTATGGGCTATCTGGAAAGAAAGGAATCGACCGTCTTTGAAGGAAAAAAGCCTTCTATTTTGAGCATGATCCAGCTGATTATATACTATTCTCAGATGTATCAGCCTTCTGGTATAAAGGTTAAAAAACCTAGAGCTGTTGGATCTGGTCCTGTTCTTGTTTTCCCCTTTGGTTTTTTTGATGGGGCAGCTGCCAATAATATTGGTGGAGTCGGTTTCTGTTTATACCTGAATGAGTCCCATTCATTTGAGTTTGCTATGGGGGCGGGTACTTGTACTAATACCAAAGCGAAACTGATAGCGCTTTGGGCGCTGCTGCACATCACTCAACTGATGGGGATTCCACTACTGAACATTTTTGGGGACTCTGCTGTCATCATCAACTGGGCAAAGGGTAATGCTGCCCTGAATCCGCCTGATCTTAGTCATTGGTGTACGGATACAAGAAGCCTCAGCTCTTGTTTCCATCACCTTTCCTTTGGCCATATATTCCGTGAACACAATCGGCTAGCAGACAGACTATCAAAATCTGCCCTGTCTTTGGCTCCAGGATGTGGTAAATACTTTGAATATCTTGATGGCCTTTTGGCCTCTCATGACACTTTTCAACTCTTTTGAGCTTGGTGCAGGAGCTTGTTCTTCTTTATTTTTTGTTTGCACCTCCTTGTTGATTATGGAGTGGGCACCTTTTGATAGCAGCTATGTGCTGTTGTGTTCTCGGTATGTTATGGTTTCCTGAGTCGGACTTCCCCTCCTACTTTGTCATGGTATGATGTATCGGTTGTTGCACTGTTAGTTCTTCCCCCTTGGCAGCTCCTGTGATGTGGGACTCATTCATGGTTTTTAGCAGAAAGGACTTCCTCTATGACTTTGCTTGATTGTAACCTATGATAGGGATGACACATCAGATGCCCTTTGATTCTATTTATTGAATAACAAGGACAAGCTTTTTTCTTCATGAAAAAAACAAATGGTGAACCACATTAAAACAAAAACATATTTTTAATTTTTTAATATATGACATTTGAAAAAAAATAGTTTTTAATTATTAAAATATTGTTATTTAAAATTAAAAATTATGATTAACTAATAAATCACAATTTCCACGTTTGAGGAATCAAATGTTGGTTAAATGCTCGTCTTTGAGGTGCAAAGCATGTGAATTTTTTTATTGTTTTATAATGTTCATTCTCATGTTTACTAATATGTCACCGTATAAAAGTTTGTGCTTTCTTTTTTCTCCAAGCTTGAATGTCGATTAAATCCAAGATTTCGCAAGACTTTGCAAATTTATTGTGTTGTATGATGTTGAGCACTCTCCTTTTTTTATATACAACATATTGGGAAAGTTTACAAATGTTTAAGATATATATTTAATCACTAATTTTAATAATCTTATAATCTTTTGGATTAGATATTTGAAGCGGAATTGGTAGTTTTATGGGTTTTTTTTGGTTTGTTTTACATAAGAATCTATATATCTATCAAATTTTTGGGGATTCCAAAGTCATCATAAATTGGGTCAATCAGGTGCATCACATTCACTCATTGGACTTGTCTCATTGGCTAAGTAGAGTCAAAAGTCTATTGAATTCATTCCCAAGGACCACTTTACATCATATTTACTGGGAATACAATAGTGAAACAAATGCATTATCAAAAAAGGTCATTGATGCTAAGCGTGGATATATACTTTTTGAGGAGCGGCTAAATGGGAATGTTATTGAATTAGGTGAATTGAGAGTTTAATAACTCTAATATCTGCCTTTTGACTCTGTTATGGGTATCTATTTTCCTTCTGTTGTATTACAAAAAACTATTTCAATCTTTAAGGACTATGTTTTGAAAATTATAGGTTAAATCTTATTGAAAATGGAATAGAATGCATGTAAAAATTAGTATAGTTATGACTATAAAGATATAATAATGGGCTGAATATGAAGGAAAACCACTATCTATCTAATAATAATAAAATGTTATTTTCTTATGAAAAAATATATAAGTTAAATAAATTTTATTTACTATAGTGAAATAAATGTTTAGTTGTTTATTAAGAATCTTATAAACTAATAATAAGTTTTTTGATTATTATACTTGCCACAACAGGTATATAGTAATCGGTTTCCCTTTGACCTTTTATTAGTTGCAGCTGACCAAAAATTTAAAATCTGTTTTCTAAAGTTTAGCTTTAGAGTTTGCCAAAAAATATTTTAAATTTTAATAAAAATATTTGCCTTTGCTATTTTGTCAACTTCTAATTGGCCAATCAGGAATGATGTCAGCTTTGGAGTTTGGTATCTGGTTTTCACTTGACACATGGCTACTATGACATCAACATTTATTTTATTATTATGTTATTTATAATTCAAAGAGTCAGCGGATCCATGACTTCCGAGGCCAATCATAAGTGTTGCATGGCAGCGGATCAGAATTCTGGTGAGCAGCTTCAGTTCCATATATCTTCATCGCTGGGATGCTACGATTTCTGTTGCATTTTGATCTTACCCTAAGCGCCTCATCCACATTTTCTAGATTTCCAAAAACCGAAGAAAATGCATTTCTAGCCATATTCAAAGTGCGATCAATTAGCCCCAAGCTCCCCAATTCATTGTTTGCAGCATAAATAAATTCGGCTTCCCTCAGCAACATTTGAACAATGTATGGATGTCCAGGTACCGTAGCTTGAATTGCCTGCAGCACCTTCAGTCTTCCCCATATATCATCATGGCGGTAATCTACAGAAGCTTCTTTATAATACAACACAATTTCTTTAGTGGACTTATACAATTTTGGGTCTGAAGCACGTAAAAAACTGTGCTGGTGCGACGCGAGAAGCCATTTCCTTTCCATGGGCTTCCCTGCGGATTTGAAACTTTGATAGAATTTTTCCATTGAAACTGACCCTGACCTTGATACAATTTCCTGAGAAAGCACTGAGGATGTTTTATCAATGTTCTCTGAATCTGAGACGTGAGATTCGAACTTGCATCTGCTATAGTTGCAATTGTCAATTCCCCATTCGCTTAGCGCTACTTCTCTTTCCTGAACAGGATGAATTGCATAGATATAAGGAAGAGTGATCTCCTCGCCGGCTTTCATGTCCCTTGCTGCAATCACAAACATGGATTTCCCAACATAAAATCTCGATGCAGATGGAATGCAAGAATGGTTAATGAACCCCGGAAGTAGATACATTGCACAGAAAATATTGGCCTCTGAAGGTTCGTTTTTATCTGGATACTGCACGCCTGTAGCATACAATCTCACACGATCTTGAAGTACTCCTCCTTCTGGCCATTCATTGATCTCAGTCTCTACATCCATTTCTGATCTTCTTTCTTCATAATTTTCAGGCCAATACAGATGCATATCAGGGACAGACGTCCCAGTCCGAGATAAGAAAAGAGTCCCGATTCGTTTTCGTAAAACATGGGATCGATTCACCTCAACCCTGAGTTTGTGATATAATACTTGAACTTCCTCTTTGGTAAGGGCATCCAATCGATGCATCCCTAGATGAATCTCATCTTCTTTCATGGTGTCCACAATGGGATCACACACAAGAACCAGCTCCCCTGCCATGCAATCCTGTGTGATAAACAATTCCCACTGACTTTTGCAAGATTCATCTGAAACCCTAATCTCGACCGGCCCTACAAAACTCGGCAAGGTCTCCGTTTTCCTACTTCTTTGCATACAAAGATACCTCTTGAACTGCCGGCGGAGTTTCAGTATATAAAGATCTCTGCATCTCTCCATGTTAGGACGATAGCGATCTAAATCAAGATCACCTTTGTCAAATTCCGATTTCCAAAGCAAGTAGGCTTCTTCATAGTTCTCAGTAACCTCAAGCAACTGAGCCCTGAGGATCCGGTGACGGGAGCCTCCATTAATCTGTAGAAACAGGACATCTGCCTGAGCATTTGCGTAGCACATTTTCTTGATGTATGCGTTTGCGCGATGAAAATGCAAATCCTTAATATTTTCAGAATCATTATGAGAGATGTTTCGAAGCGAATTTAGGGCGCGTGTGAACAAGTGAATAGCTGTGTCTGTGTCTTCAGCTTCAAAACCTCGTATCCCTTCCATGAACAAATCGGCCGCAGTGGGTACTCGAGGAATGGAAGGCACAGGGGCAATGTTATCTAAATTATCAATCCTAATGCAGAGGCAGCCATTATTTGTGCGCATCAGATGAGGATTTCTGATGGCCACCTTCAACCCACAAGGAAATTTGCACTGCTGTGATTGAGCGGAATAATTATAAGCAGAATCAGTCAAGCTAGTTATATCTATCGATAGGACGACTCCTCTATTCTCTCCATCGTCAAGAACTGTAAAGACACTTTCCACTAATAAAAGACAATCAACGCAGAGAGTTCCATACAATTCTTTTTTATTAAGATTGTGTTTTGCTTAAACTGTTTTTTATCTTGTTATACAAATTTGTTTGACAAGGATGACACAAGTGTATTGTTTTCATTTAATGGTATGGAAGTCTTTTAAGAATATAAAAATAACTCATAGTTAATAATTTAGCTTTAAACTATATACAATATCACAATAAAATATTTCTAAGTGGCAGGTATAAGTAGCCTTGCTGCTATTTCACTTGTTTATATTTATTTAACTAATTGATTTAAAATTTCAATAATTATTAATTATATTATAACCATTAATATAGTTAAAAGTATTATTTCTTTTTCATTGTTCGACTTTCCCAAATCATGTTTCTTCTACACCCTCTTTGGAATTATTTCAAAGAAACCTACAATGTAGAAGTCGATTCCTTAGTAATGATTGCACTCATATTAAAATCATATCCGTTTAAGAGTGAGACAAAGAGGTTACGCTTAGATGTTTGTGCATCGTTTTTGTTAATGGCACTCACTAGGTTTCATCATTTGGTCCTTAACACCAATTGGGGTTGTCTTCTATTTTTAATCCAAAAAAATTGTTTCCGGGAAAGGTTATTTTATATGGTTTGTCTCATAACAAAGTCTACGTTTAGAAAGTTGTATCCTCTTTATTGATTTAAGAGGTTTATTTAAAATCTTTTCAATATAAATTAATTTGCACGGTAAACCTTTAAGTGGGTCTAGTTTTTAGACATGGTGGCATATAATTAAGTGAAAAACCATTAGCCTTTTAGGTTCTTTTGATAAATGTACACAAGGACTTTTCAAATTTTTTGGTTTTTCTCTTCCCACAATAAGCAAACCTATCATACGATGGGGTGATGACTAAGGCACGAGTGCTGGTAAAACTTGATGTGAGGAAGGGTTTAGTAGACTCTTTGCTTATAGCAAAACAAAATAGGGGTCACATAGAACAACTGTATTATGGAGGGATATCATTTTATTACAACTAATCTCACATTTATGGACATCTGGTTGCAGATTGTACTCTACCTTTTTATCGAAGGTTCTGGGATTCAAAGATGGAAAAGGACTCTAAGACAATGGGAGAGGATAATGGCCCTTGCAATGCAAATGAGAGATTGGTTGGCAGATGAGCGGATAACCACGTGCATGATCAAGGACTAGATAGCACATAAGTGACAAGGATTTTGATTGACCCAAAGGTTGCGATACAAAGTGGCTCACCGATCAAGACCACTAATGGGAACACGCAAGGAAGATGATTGTGGTCCTCCTGATAAGATTGATGGTTCTGCACAACCGATGGAGACTCCTCCTCTGGAACTTGGTAAGTCATTTGAGACTCTAACACCCCTTTCATGTCCCCATTCTCTATAACACCATGGAGAAACCACTATCCCATTAGGTTCCTATGGGTTCAAGTGGAAATTAATTATTTAATATCCTAAAGAATTAATTTTGGCCTATACTTAACTTGTATAATTAATTTAGATCATGGAGGAGTAATGCAGAGTAACAATTTTTAATTTTTAATTATCTAATATTTATTTTATGAGTTGTAAATGGATCAGTTGGCTCAAGAGGGCGCTTGGATGGATGGATAAGGCCATAGGAGATGTTTCCCTCAAAGGATTAGGAAAAGCAACTAAAAGAAGAAAGGCGACTAAAAGCAGGAGAGCGACCTAAAAGCAAGAAAGCAAACTCAAAAGCAGAAAATAAATAATTTGTTGATTTGTGCAACTCAAGAAGGATTAGAAACAAGAATAAAAGCTACATAGGATAATTTTATCCAGTGAGAGTGCATTCATGAAGACGAGTGGGTCCTTATGCTAAAAGTAATGTCCAAAAATTAGCCAACTCATCTAGAATTTGAATTTTCATGAAGGCAACTCTAGAAGGAAGAAAAGCTAACAGAGTTCAATAAAAGGAAGATGAAAACTCCCTTTCACATATTTTGGTCATTTTGAGAATTCATATTGAGAGCTCTATGCATCTCAGAGGCTTGTGTGGTGTGCCCCTTACCAGCATTGGATGATGTGCCCCTTTGCATCATTAATGATCCAGTTGAGAGATTGATAGATCCTTCTATCGGAGTTTGAGGAAGAGGATGTATGGTCCTTTTCATGGAGATATGAGGTATCCATTAAAGTGATTTTCAAGTCTGATACGAGTTCCAAATAGTGTGATCAAGCTCCAACCTAACGAGGAATGAGACTACTTGCAACAGTGTTCCAATGCATAGAGTTTCAGTTAATGAGAAGGGATGATTGAAGGTTTGCGCCCCTTGTGAGTTATTGCAGCTATTCATGCACCTCGAATGAGATATAAGATGATGTTATTTTGCTTGTGCTTCTAATCCACTGATTGAACACCCTCCTCTTATTCTCAAATGCTCCAATTCCTTTACTATGTTGTAAAACTCCAAGTATAATGGATATTCTATAACTTTGGGCTCCAATATACTATTATTTGCCTCTATAAAGTCTAATAAAGCTTGTTGTTGTTCTATGGCATGTGTTTTTGCCTCATTTACAAATTTCGTTGCAAAATTCGTGGTGATTAAGTGTTATTTGGAAATCTTTGTTTTGGCACGGTTGCACTATAGTAGAGAGAAATTGACTAGTTTTTTGTTTTGGAATACCATGTTGTTTACTGTGCCTCTAAACTATGATATGAAGGTAAATCATGTTAAATCATATGTATTAGGGTCCATTCACACCCTTACAACAAAAAATAGGAATCTTACTGTGACATTCGAATTGTCCTGTAAACAGTCTCCTCCACTAGTCCTAGTTTCCAATCTTGCACCTAATATATTTCTTTTAAATAAAATATTTGACTACCAAGTCCATAGCTGCCTTACCTTGTTGGGGGTTGTAAAATGAATCTACCTATGATCTAGATACATCCAGCACAACACCAAAATCCATTGGGTTTCCACATAGTTTGTAGGGCCATTACCTTGAAGCCTTTGGATTAGCCAAAGGAGTCTAGCCAGGTATGAAGTACCCAAAAAATGTGCCACTGTCGAATGTATGGAATCAAGCCTTTCTTATTTATGTTTTGTAGACCTACAGGTGCATGCTAATTTCCATTTGAATTTATTACAACCCTATGTTGTTTGGGAGGGAGTTTAGAAAGGTTCCTAAGTGTTTGAATCCAAATGGGAAAAAACTAGTCTTGTTTTTATTTGTCTCTGAGCTAGTGTGTTTGAATCTCCATTTGGGTACATTACAGCCCCTGTCTTTCTCACCTTTCTTCTCTGGTGCTAATTTAGGGTATGGGACTATGATGGGAGGTCCTATGAACTCGGGTTGGGGAGAATGGGACTCAAAACCATTTCCTTTGTCCTCGTGTAAAGTTTTAAGCAGTGGTCCCTCATTAGTTTCTTTGGTTGTAGAAAGAAGGGGTGCACACTATGAATCTTCAAGAGTTATTACTTTTGATTTGGGATACCAGGTAGAGTTAGGGACTAGTGTTAAAAGCTATAATTTAAGGCCTCAAATAGGAATATCTAGATTGTTGAAAGGATCTTCCTATGAGGGACTAGGGATAAATCCAAGCCTTTGCACAAAAGATGGGGGAAGGTGGAGGTGGTCCTACTTTCATGTGGCTCAAGAGAAGTTGACCATCGATATATTTTATGGGAGACAATTATCCATAGATGTGGTACTTAGAGTATTCAACACTCCATCAAGGGTTACCCCATGTTTTTTCTCACCCTCAACTGTAGGGGTTTGGCTAGTAACCCAAGGTAAATGACCCTAAAGAGATTAGGAGATGTTCACTCTCTTGATCTAATTTTTATGCAAGAATGACGTGTGTACGTAAAAATATGGTAGAGGAGTTAGGTTGAATAATAGGGGGTTGGAACTTTATATTTGTAGATGCAAGGGCCATATTAGCAGATTTGATCACTAGATGGAGGGTCAAAACTTTACAACTCACTAATGCCAGGATTGTTTCCTCGGGACTTGGGTTGGTACTCTTTTCTCGAGATTTTGGAAAAGAGTTGTTAACACTAAACATCTATGGAAATTATATTGACCGGGTTGTTTATTGGGAGGATATTCTTAAAAATGATTATCTTCGGAAGGAGCTAGCCGTTCTCAGGGGAGGCTTAAAGTTATCTTTGGCCTATTCTGAGATTTGGGGAAAGCATGCACAAATGGATATGCTCAATGATTTTTAATGAAATCCTTTGACGATGTAGGGTTCATGAATATGGTCTCAATCAAACTTAACCCCACTGGTGCAATAAAAGAATTGGAGATGACCATCACAAAAAGGCTAGCTCAATTCCCGCCATTAGAGGGTTTCCTTAATCACACCTTCAGGATAAAACAATGGGTGGGTACAAGGGGTGAGTCTGATAACCTCCTCCCATTTCTAATATATGATGGAGGGAAGAGAACTCCGATCCAATTCGAATTATGCTTCAAATTATTGAATTATGACTACTATCTCTAGCTTGTTAAAAGCCTTTCATACATTCGATACATGTGAGTCTATCAATGTTGACAAGTCAAAGATCTATTTGATGGGAATTTCAAAGGCTAACAAGTTATACTTTCAATAAGTGTTTATTACCAACTTATTGGTTTAGAAGAGATGTTGAAATACCATGGTTTATGCCTTAAAGCAAACACTTATCTTAAATGTGATTGAAAATGGATTATTAACAAGCTCAAGAAGTGCATAAATATCTGGTACAACCGATGGTTAACAAAAAGTGGTAGAATGGTCTTGGAGTCAATGTCGGTGCATTGGATGTCATTCTTGTGGATTCCTAAAGGGATTTTAGAGAATTTGCGAAGATTGTGATTTCAATTTTTTTGGAAGGGAAAAAAAGAGAAATGTACGATGCCATGGGTCACATGGTAAATTTTTCCCCATCCAAAATCCCTTGGAGGATATTTTCTCTTCTCTCGGGATCTAGCTACAAAGTGTGTGTGGCGACTGAGAATTGGAGTGGGGTTGTGGTATCAAGTTATAGGATGGAAGTACATACATCCATAAAGTGTGGAATACTGGCTCAGACAGTCAAGGAAAAGTATTAATAATGTGTTGGTCTTTTGGAAATCCCTTGTGTTGGCTTGTCTAGTGATCAGGGAAGGTTTGGCGTGGAATATTGGAAATGGATTCAAGGTTCAATTGGGAGAAGATCCTTGGGTTGGCAGTGGGTGCACTCATAAGTTACCAACTCGTATGATCTAGGAACTTGGATCTTAGTGGTACTATAAACTAAATCAGATTGGAAACCGAATAAACTCAAACTTTTTGGGACAAGCATGGCTTATGACGGATGTTCTAGGTTTTGGAGGTGAAGATGCTCATATTTGGAGTACTTTTTTATTGAAGTTAAACGCTTTCCATATTCAATTAGTATCTCAAAGTGATATTCTGGTTTAGATTGGATCTCTATAAGGGAGGTACATTCTGAAAGCAAGATATCATTATATAAGTGTTGGGATGATATATATAGTGAGGTGTGGTGGTGGAAACAAGTATGGCAATTTAAATGCCCATCCAAAGCAAATATTTTTATGTGGTTATTACTAAGAAATAAATTGCTAACATAGGATCATATTATTGGAGCATATTTTCCATCTAGACCTGAGTCATGCATGCATGCAACCATGCAACCATACAACATGCATTCAACATTATCAACCTACTTAGTGTTTAGACCTTGTTAAGTTGACATCCTAGTACATAGCCTTGTCATTTTTAACCTCACTATCCACCATTGCACCCTCATCCATGATTTTAGGACCTCATGCACCCTTCTTCATGATTTTATCCATCCACCATTAGCTACATTCAGTTAATTGGGATAAAATCAATTAACTGGGCCACCATTCCTTGATTTCATCACTCTGGGAAGATAATGAGCTCCGATGACCACTGTTAGTCAAACTCCTAAATTCACACCTACATCATTAGTTATCATCAATTAACTCCCTCATGTGCCATCTAGGTCTACTTATATTCAGTTACACTCAGTTAACTCACATTAGAGGAAATTTGAGGTCTGAAATGGTCCTTATAAGAAAATGAGCCAACATTAATTTCTTAATGAGTTGGAATTAAAGAACCAATGGAATTTTAATAAAATGAGTCAATCATAATGGTTGACTTGACATATTTGTAATTGTTTTTTTGGTAATTTTTACATATATCCATGTGTTTTTACTCAAATTTTGAGCAGGGGCACTCGTTGGATGCATAATTAAATTTCACATTCAACATGTACCCACAATGCATGCTTTTGACAGACATCATCATCACATTTTTTCATTTATTTCTTGTTTTTGGGGAAGCGGGGTCCGTCAAAAGTATGCAATGTGGGTGCTCATTGGATGTAGAATTTAATTTGCATCCAATGAGTGCTCCCGCTCGAAATTTAAATAAAAACAAAGGGACATATGTTGAAAATACGAACACCAAAATAGATTTTGTCTTTCTTCCTAAAAAATTGATACATATTATATTTTATTATTTTAACTATTATTTTATTATTTTCCTTAGGAGGCCCAATTTAGCCCTCAAATTTCTTCTAATGGCACATTCAGGAGTTAGGACTAGTTCTCACGTCTAGTGATAGTTTCTATGCTAATTTAAGCCTTCCCAATGAGAGGATTCCAAATGCCTTCTTAGGCTAACAAAATTCTCCTTTGGAGATGTATTTATATTGTACTATCATTATTGATTAATAGGAAATATGGATTTTATTTAGTTTAGTTTCTTCTAATATGTATTTTGCTCAATATTTCTTCATTAGTTTTGCTGCAAATCTTTGTTGTTCATCTTAGTAGGATTACACTATGCTTTAAACCATTAGCTGTGGAATTTCTTGCTGCCATTAAGGCTATAGAAATCTAACATGGTATCAAAGAAAAGGGATCTTGGTAAATTCAATTAATACTCGATACATATTTTTAGAGTGTTTATTTTGCAGGTACAATAACTTCAAAATGGATTTGAAATCGATTCCTCCTCTATCACCATTCAATTATGTTGAGTGGAAATTGAAGATGGTTGCATATCTCAAGAGACATGAGATATTTTATTTGTCTATTGGAGTGGTGGCAATGCCAGAATCTGATGAAGATAAAAATGATTGGCTAAATGACTGTGATAATGCATATGGAAAAATGTTTTGGCAATGTCTCGTAAGATGTGGTATCTCATTGATTCTGTTGAGTATACATTCGAGCTCTGGTGCAATATAGATATAAATTATGGTTTTCCTAAAAAAGTAGATGGTACCTGGAGAGAATACAACACCTCCTCAAGTGTTATTCCTTCAAATATCTTGGCCTCAACACTGTTTGATGAAGTTGTTCAAGTTGAAGAAATGACATTGTTAACGCAAAAAATTGCTCACATAGCTCTACATGGTTAAAACCACATACATACATCATTTTCCTACCATATTTCCCTTACTTTTGACCTTCACAACTATGCTTTACCTTCATTTTCTCTCAAATAGCCCAAAAAATACCAAAAAGGGCCTAAAAATGCACAAAAGGGCTTAAAAACTCAAAAAGGGCTAAAAACCCAAAAACGGGCTAAAAACCCTAAATAGGGCTAAAATCCCTAACTAGGGCTTAAAACCCTAAATAGGGTTCCAAAACCCTAAAAGAGAGAAAAGGCCAAAGAACCTAAAAATATATTATAAAAGTAGTGTGAAGGTCTCCATCAACAAGATTCTTATCCCTTTTTTCATTATTCTATTCTGTGAGTACGGTGAGAAACCATTATTCTCAAAGTATTCACACCATTTTTGCTAATCATTCCATAGCCCCACCATCTCCCATCCAGTATGTTGAGACATCCTCCGTACCAACCAACCTATGGAGAGGCGATCCATTTCCAAGATCAAGCATGGTGGCCTATTTTCAGAAAAAGAGGGTATAATTTTTATGTTTTTGCTTTTATTTAGTGTAGTCGTATTTGTTTATTGATTTCATTTTACTAATATTGTTTATTGTTGTAGCTTTCTTCCATGAACTCTAGCCTATTGTATCATTGACAGAAGGGAGGTGCTTTTGCACGTAGCAGGGGTGAAAACCCCGCTACAGTTTTGGCGACCATACTAGTTTATCCTCTTGGATCCCTTGTTTTGTAGGTGTTTCTTTTTTTTTACTCACAACTGTCACTGATCAGACCCCCACTCGGCCGATCCGAACATGTACGACACCAGTGTTTGCCCCCCGGCTCTAGCCAGCTCAGTTTTTGAAAAATTTCCAGTTTCGGCCCAAGTCGCACCTTTCTGTAAAATAAATGTGACCCAGTCCCACATTTTTTCCCGAAAAGTGTGACCTAGTCCCACCTTTTTTCCTGTTAAGTGTGACTTTCCTCCTAGGGGCCTAGTCGTGCATGTTTTTGCTGTTTGAGAGACCCAATCGCCTCTATTTTTCCTATTTGAGCGACCCAGTCGCGACTATTCGCGACTATTCGCCTGTTAAGTGCGACCTTCTTGTTTCTAAGCCGATTTGCTTCTGTTTTACTACTTTGTCTGTATTTTATAAGTTGGAAATTACCTCACTTATTTGGCACCTCCTCCTCTACTCGATCATCACCCTCCGGGGTCTTCTGAGATATGATGGGGGGTTGAGTAAGTTTTATTAATAGGCATCCACTTCACTATTGTTCTCTTAAACTAAAAACAAGTGACTTTGGAGGTTAGAGGGAGTTGGAGACCATTGGGGTCTCATGGCATTAGCATCCTCCTTGTTGATCATCGGGCACTTGGGGTTTGAACTGTGGATCTACGGGTGGACTTGTTTCCACTTTGTTGAGGTCCCAACAATCCCTCTTTGATTTAAAGGATATGAAGTTGGGGTAGTCACGCTACCGGTTTGTAAACATAACAGTCAGTTTCCCTAACCTATTTCCAGACCCTTGTCTGTCTTGCACTTTGTTCAGATCTACTTTTACCTTTCAGACCTGCTTTGGTACAACCCTTTGCTCGTTTCTTGCAGGAAATCCATTGTTATTTATTTATTTCATATTTGAAAGTAAAAGCTTCATACACAAGTGCACACATACTCATACCAATAATCAAACAAGCTCGGTTCATGGCCCTAAGAAAACCCTAAAGTAACCAAATTTACTTAATAACATTTGGTTTCGGACATATGTCTCATCGACAACAACTGTGGGAAGTACTTTGGCTTTTCCCTAAAACTCATTGTGAGGAGTACCGTAGGAAACCCAAAGTAGATTTCCATTGAGAGGACCTGCCAAGAAAAATGGGAAACGACCCCCACCGGTTTGACTAGATACCCAACTGTGAGGAAAACCAAAGCGCTGTCTTTTGATAGTCTTGGTGGCCGAGTGACTCCTTTTGAGCAAATAGGAAGCCGATTTAAACCAAGGTCTGAATTCATTACCTGTTAGTGCTACAACCATCATTGCTTCACCACGGTATTCCCATCGACTTAGGGGGAACTCCCATCAGATTGTTTTTTTGGACCGTCACCATCGGAACCCTCTTCGACAACACTCCTCACCATCAGAAGGACACACATCCTCTGATTCTGATTCAGACTCCTACCACTCCAAACTAAATATGTTCACTGCACCATCTATCCCCATGGCTGGAACGAATCTCAATCCCTTCTTTAGAGGGGTAAGTGGCAGTGGACCTATGTCCCTCCCACCCATCATCATGGGTATCCCTGCCAGTGGTACCATCACCACTGCGCATGCCTCTGTAGGTATGCTACCCATTAGTGGCGACCCCGCACTGGCTACCATGATTCCTACTGTACCACCTTACATACCTGGGGGTAATGGCCCTTCCATGACCATTTCGACTATCCATGCTATGGGAAGTCAACCTCATATACCCCCAGCCATGCATGGATATCATACTCCTACAAATTTCGGTGCCATTGCTAGTCCATCTCGAGCCAACCTCTGGTCTAACCTACCATTTATGGTTCATCTTAACTTTTCAGATATGGCTAGGTTAACGAATGACCCAATCATTCATCAACCTCATTGGCCTCCCATACCGACCAAACTTCCTTTAGACATCCCAAAGTTTGAGGGAAAGGTGGGCGAGGACCCCCAAAACCATATCATGTCTTTACATTTACGGTGTTCATCAAACAACGTTATGGATGAATTTGTTAGACTGAGGCTATTACAATGCACACTTACAGGTGTTGCTACGAAATGGTATATCGAACTACCACATGCTTCCTACCTCGATTTCTTTTCACTTTTCTCCACGTTCCTCCAGTTATTTCAACTACCCGTTCAATATCATGAGGGAGTGGAGATCCTTCTATCCTGCTATCAAATACAACTACCCACATCACTGACCACATCCATGAGTGGCGGTGATGACGTAGCCTGTGCAAGATCCAAATGGACGAGAAGATCTTCCTTGACTAGTTTTTAAAGACCTTACTCCCACCCATATCCAAGGACGTCGCATCCGAGCGACCCCAATTTGAGGAGGAGGCCATCTTAAAGGCTCAACAGTTCGACCTAATCTACACCTAGTTTGGGCATTTGTATACCATCATACTAGATGCTTTCCATGTCGACACCTCCCTCCGTGATACATTGGGGGTGTCCCATGTTGCAGATGGTGTCATCGACTCTATCACACAACACCCTCAGTACTATGTGGCACCCCTTATAATTTCACCACACCCAAGAAACACCCATAGTGTTGCACAACCAAACCATCTCACCAATTACTCACAGATGATGGCTCAGTTCGGAGCCACCTCCTCCCATGCACATCCCGCGCCAAGTCAGCACACCCATGGGCCGACTTGGACGCCACAGTCATATTCGAGCAAAATGGTCGGATTTGCATCTCTCCCAGCTCCTCCAGTCTATTATGCACCACCAGCGCAGCACAATCCAGCTCCAGTCTCGTCCCCTCTGGTTTCCACAGGACATGTTTTCAGTCAGCATAACCTTCCCAGCCAATCCGCCCCTAACAACCAAGAAGGGCAGGGTAAGAAAAACCGAAGAAGAAATTGAGGTAATAATCAATCGCAAGGAGGAGACCAACAACCTGACCCCTCAAACAACAACGGTGCCAATCCACCGGCATAGAACCCCCTACATCCTGACCGACCAGGAAAGAACCCACGAGCAATTATCTATGTGGCCTGTGTAACACCTACGGTCACTATATGCATCTGTGCCCCCATATGGCTCACATCCGACAGTTTCTCCAAAATGAAGCTCAACAGGATGCCAATTTCGCAGCCTAGGCTCAGCCCAACCCATCACCATCAGGTATTTCACCTATGGTGCTCCAAAACCCATTACCGCACCAAGGATTGGTTGCAACCACACCATTGTCCCCACTTTCTCCCACATCTCCCGCCGTGACTCCACCTGCAGAGACTGGTGTCCATCACTTGATGACACTGTCAACCGAAGAAGTCAACCTCCAGACTAGGTGCAACCAGTACGACTCCACCATGGAAACCACTGAGCCATCATCGACATCTACTTGTAACACTTCCAGCATGCCCCTCCACTTACCTACACCCCCACTGATGGGGCGGCAAGAGTTCCACGGTTTCCTATACAATGTATCGCAAACAACGTGACTGCTCGAGATTCCCTAAATTATAGCATCATTGAGGACTTGTCCCAATCACCTACAACCATGTCCACTCTATAAGTGCTCAAAACTTGCCCGCCACAATGGAAAGCATTGTTATCCGCACGAGGTGTCGTGGATCCTGCTGAATCCAAGTTGATCACGTTTGATCAGGATCAAGGAGAACCCATAATGCCATCCACCATCGCCTTCCAAATTTCGGTCTCAATTTAGAATTTGGGGTGCATCAATGTATCACTGATGAAGGGGAATCCACCTATGTTATGTCAACTTTTGTCTTGCAGAAACTTGGGTCCCCTACCATCCAACCGTCCACTACCGCCCTTCGCGCCTATGATGGTCTCTCTACAAAGGCCCAGGGAATTGTTCTGAATGTTCCTATTTCATTAGATGGTAAATTTTTTTTGATTGACATTGAGGTGATTAACGCCCAACATGATTATAACCTCCTCCTGGGACGTAGCTACATGCATGCCATGAGAGCCATGGCATCCACCGTCTTTCGACTCCTTATGTTCCCTCATGCTGGAAAGATCGTGACGGTCGACCAGTTAACTTACTACAATCCACAAGGATAGGCCACACCAGAACACGTAATCCCTACCATTAATCCTACCATTGAGAACGTATCCATCCCGTTCTTATCTGCTGTGGGCCCGGGATTGTTTTCCAAAGCACCTATGGCAGACACCTTCCCATCTCTGCCGCCTCCACCCACACCAACTGACACAATAGAGTTGTGTACTATCTCATCTAGTACCATCCTGACCACACCGCAAAATCGGTCTCAACCCCAACCAATGTCACTCGAGAATTATTGGGGTTCATTCTCGATACACATGATTCCCTTCCTATTCCCACCATCTGACATCGTGAGTAATCCTGTCATGGATACTCTAAATTTACCTAATTTTACATTGGGGATTCCTGTGTGGTACCTTGAACCACCTACCCCACCTATGATGCCTCAGGTTGTGTTGACACCAGTCCAACCAATTGAGATATAGTCATACCTTGCTCTGGGCCCATTAAACATGACTTCCATCCCCAAAACTGCCCCTCCTTTCCCAAATAAGGTTGGGGGAAAGACCACCAAAGCAACAACCGAGCCTCGTCCGACTCCACCTTGCGCTTTGTGCGATGTCCATGGTCATGCAACCCAAAACTACCCAGAGATACCTATCCTTTGCACACACATAGACACTATGGATACAGCTGATGGTACGCCAATATTTATCATCCCAGCTCCACCAACAGTCAAGAACAATTCTTTGAGGACCAACTATCCGCGCACGATTTGGGGTTTGTACGACCACTATTTGCACCATTGCTCAGACTTGTCCGAGTATCAGACTATTCTTCACGACCTTCGAAAAAACTCTTGTGAGTCTAAATTCATCGTCATCGAGGAAATCCACCCTCCAGATTCATCCTTGAACACAACCACCACCATATCCATGATCTCTATTTCCAGCAGTCCTTCCTCCTCGTTGGCTGCGGGAGATCCACCTGATCTATCTCGACACCACTTTTGCGATTACAGAGAGATCATCAAAACCACCACCAGTTTTACCCCATTTCACTTAGCCCATGGCGTGGAGTCATTTCTTCCCATTGAATTCCAGATTCCTCCCTCGCGTCCTTTGCGCCAACTGCAGAGTCTCCAAGGAAAGACCAATTTCCTTTACTGAAGGTCCTATGCCTGAGTCGCTCACCATGTAGCAGTTGGGGAACAATTTTTATTTTTTGTTTTACATCATTTTTACTACGAGTCGGTGACCCACTCTAGTAGTTTCTCCACATCTAGTCACAGTGAGTCCATTATAGAACTCCGTTGCATCATTTGCACGTGAGCGGGTAGATATAATCCCTTCCCTTACGACGTTGGTGTCCCACTAGAGGGTGGGGTCCCACGTCTGCACATGCACATAGTATGATTCACGTATGATCTACCTACCACTATGCTAGCATACCGACAGGTTCCAAGACCTACCCTAGAGGTCGTCGCCTCTCTGTATCTCCCCGGTATTCCATACCCACACATGGATCATCCTCTACAAGGATCGAGAGCTACCACCATTGTGCAAAAAGATCACGGGTCGTGAAAAGATCTTCTAGAATTCCTACCTCCCTACTGATTCTTAGATCCATTTCCTGTAGTCACATCGATTTGCATGCCACCACATGAATCACACCTTCTACGTTGAGCTAGCTCCGTACCCATAGGCCTCCATTTGGTCTAGTTTTTACCCATTGCACCAGGGGCAACATCACTAACTACTAGTCAGTGTCATCCAGAGTCCATTTGAGACATCATTCGCACCATTGGGTTCGGTTTTTCGTCCTCTTTATTTTGATGAGACCCTTGTCTCGTGCTCTATAAGTAGGAATATTTCACCTTCTACAACCAGAAGTTGTTCCTATGGTCTGAATGGTTCAGATCCAGAACAAATGAGTGAACGACAAAGGATAAAGACCCTCCCTAGATGTTGTAGACACCTGGAATGCTGCTTCGGTAGTGAACCTGTGTACCTGCAACCAGATCAAACATGCAAACACATCAAATCTACCATAACATCATCTACTTATCCATGTTAGTGACTAAGGAATCTAACAACATGTACTTGCGAAATCAAAACAACAGTAATGTGGGGTGGAAATCAGCTTTGCATTAAGATGAATGGAGAAGTTTACAACCAATTAAGCCTTAGTGTTGACATGCATCTCCATGAAACCAACACTTCATCCCCATAAGCTCCAACTTTGCTCTCTATGCTCTCAAATGGCTTGGGCCAAGTGGTCAATCCAACAACATAACAACACCTCTATAGTTCTTCCTCTCAACCATGGACATGAGCTTGTATTTATAAGGCTCAATGGATAGGAATGGTTGAGAGATTTGTGGATGAGGTGGCCTATAAGATCCTATGATGGGGCATCTCGAGCTCAACTGACCCACAATGATAGGAATAAGGGAGGACATGAGGCTCATGATCTAGAAGCCTCGAGAAACTTCTCTTTTTCCCATTTTACCTAGGGTACCGCTTTTCTCCTCTTATGACATAGTGGTTTAGGTTAGAAACGCCTATGGACAAAAGGCCACAGGTGGTGGCACTGCTTATGGAAAATAGGATACAGGTGGTGCGAGCAAGGTATCGCTCATGGTTAACAGGGAAAGCACGGCGCTGAGTATTTTCATGTAAGATTGACAAGCAACATGGGTTTCCACTCCAAGTGCTGGGATTAAGGGAAAATATGTAAGTCAAAGGTCTTATCACATGGTGGTGACAGGATTTGGGTGTAACAGAATTCCCCCCAAAGCGTGAGTCTTAGAGGGATACGATAAATGAGAGCTTTGAGAGAACAAGTTGTCACTTTGAGGTGAAAATGTCAGCTCGATCGGAGCATGTCGTCCAGTAGGCATCCGTAGTACATCAATATTTTTGACTCATAGACACAAGTAACCAACTCATGGCTGCAAAACAATACAAGGAAGATCCATGGGAGGAATAAACACGCATGGCTACTAGAATACATTGTAAATCCATGTGATAGAGGACTCAAACTTGGACATAGCTACCAGACATACAATGTAGATCTATGTCATACAGATGCAAATTTGAGCATAGCCACGACCATATAAATGTGGATCCATGCTAGATATACAAAACTCCATCGCAACCTGGGGAAAAGCAATGAGCGCTTTAAACAAATACCCAGGGTCTTCGTCTCGTCTTTCACAAAGTACGATTCTATCCATGTGATTACAATGATCTGAATTTGAACATGGTAGAAACCACTTGATTACCGGCCAACGATGTGAACCGTTAACAAGTACGAGGGATATCACCATTGATGTCAATGATTCCCAAGGCACCCTAGTACAATCTACTAAGTGTGAATAAATGTCTCGATGTTGAACACCCAGTCGATTCTGTCGATCAAAGGTCAATGATGTGAACCTATGTTGAGAGCGAGAGAATCTGTCATTAAGGCATACCGATCTCAAGGTACTAAGTTTTTATTTCTAAGACTACTTCCCGGATGATGAGCTAATGTCGACGGGAATAGTCTCATTGAAGGAGGGCCATGATGAGTCCCACATCAACGACACAAAACTCGAAACATAGTTTTGGAATGATGTGAATGTAGTAACCATAGGACTGACTCAAAAGTACTAACATAGAGACAGTTTTGACTGCAGAGGTAAACTTCTTCAATTTCCCTTTGAACATCGGGTGGCACGACAAAAGACTTGGCAGCATGACTGAACGGGACAAACTCATGATACAACAATGGACAATGCATTCTTTTGAAAGACTCAAAGGAGTGGCATGACTCATGAAAGTGGATCATCATGGAGATAAGATGAATACCCAATTGACATAAATTATATGCAGACAAGTGCCATGTTCAAAGGTAATGACAAACTACTACCATTTATTTGCAAAATGATTCCCTTCCCATTTCCCCCATCATGATTGATGAGTGCCTCTTTTCTTTTTACAAGTTCAAAGAGGGTAACAAACACTCGGTATAGCTTGTTCGAAGACGAGTCCAAACTCATATGTTTTACAAACCTGAGAGAGGAGGGGTTCGTTCCCAAAATGGGTCTCTCAATGTTTAATTTAATGAGTCCAATGAAAGAAAACTCGTTATCGTTCATGTTTAGAGAGTCTGAATGATTATGGAATAAGACTCCAAAAGGGGTCCTTTTTTCGTATGATTTAGTCCCTAAGGCCCGAAAAAGTGTAAAATCATACCTTAGAGAACTCTTCCAGGCATGATTGGCTGGAGTGTTCCTTTTTCGTAAATAGTCTATCCGAATCGAAAAAGAGATAAGCTACCGTCAGAAAGACAAATCTTCAAATGCTTTAACGAGCGTGAAGAAGACAATATCACTCGACAATCTTTTTCGTATTTAGGGAGCCTAAAAAGAGTTTAAAGAGGACTCCATGAGGTTTCTTTACACAATGTTAATTTTTACGAGCTTGGAAAGAATCGGAAACGGACTCAATGATCTTTTCATGTTTAAGGAGCCTGAAAAGAGTTAAAAGAATACTCCATGATGTTTCTTTACACAATGTCATTTTTACGAGCCTAGAAAGAATCGAAAACGAGCTTAGACCTTTGATACTAGGTTTCAAGAGCGTGAACAAAGTGTCGTAACAAACTCTCATCGACTTTTTCTATTTTATGGTAGTACGAAAAAGTCATAAACAAACTCCCAAAACTTTACTGCTATGGTTCTTCTATCCTGCAATCGACTCAAAAAACAAGTGTTAAATGTGCTAATAACTAACATTAAGGGATTACGATTGATAAATTTTGAGTAAAAAGTGATTTTAGATCAAAACTATAGCATGGAAAACCCAAAAATGTGTATAAAAGTAATGTAAATAGTGAAAAATCAAATTATTTTACTATTTACCCATAGAGGAGAGCATTTGGAGCACTTTCCTAGTCAGACCTTTAGTTGTTGATATCAGGAGTTTCCACAATCGGTTTCGAGCGCCGTTAGTTCTAGGTAACAGTCAAAACCCTACTCTTCCTTTTCATAGTCTCAATTTTGATTTTTGATGGGGGTTTGGGCCTGTATGGCAAGCCCTAAAACCATGGGAACGGGCACCATGCTTATCCTTTGCGGGATATGCGGTACCTCGCTAGAACCGCACCGAAAACAAGGCTCACAGGTGGTGCCACCGCCTGTCTTCAACGACGCACATGTGGTGCCGACCGTGAATATTTAAAATTGATAACACAAGCAAAAATAGATCCTTTCTTTGAATTTAAATGATTAAGGATGATTCTAATATGTGTTATAATTTTTTTGGCAAACTTTTGCTGGTAAAAAATGGTGATATGGAAAGAAATACAACATGACAATGATGACACTTTCACTAAAAGGAATGTGGGTTGCATGGCCGCATTACGAGACTGTGGGCTCCTGAAATTCTTTCGGACTCCAAGCATGGTATCACATGAGCGGTTACTAGAGCACATACTTCGGATGTGGAATCTGGAGCAGCAACACTTTGAGGTTGGGGCTCATATTCTAACAGTAGAGGTAGAGGACATCTACTTCTTAACTGGACTCTCGAGACGGGGTGCCCCCATATCACTGATAGGTTCCTAAGGAGGGGATATTACCACATAGGAGTTGATAGACCGTCACTGTATCCCAGGGACGAGGACATCGGGGAAGAAAATCTCCATAAAGTCAGTGATGGATGGACCTCTACGGACTGTCTTATTTACTATGTAGAGAGTGGCTAGGAGTCAGGGAGTGCACCAAGATTATAGGGAACACATGCTGTATGCCATAGAGGCCATGGCACCTATAGCATTCAACTGGGTGGAAGCCCTGCTTCCGATATTCAAGGATCAGCTGACTAAGTGTCAGTAGGGGTAACTGAAGCAGTTTGGCTTTGGTTCCATTCTAGCCTGCTTCTTCTTCGAGCGGGTACCACAGATGAGACCTTAGGTGGTCTTCATAGAGTTGAGAGCGCGGGACCCCCGTATGCAAAGCTGGGTCCGAATTATGGTTCGTACTGGTGCGGGCAGGGGAAAAGTGAAGTTTGGTGACCCATTCTTCAGATGGCTCCGAGATCAGATCCTCATGGTGGAGGATTATGCTTATGTGGGTATGGACTTCAGTGGAAACCTCAAACTACCACTCCCAGCTGGAGGACAATGGGGTGACATCGGTAAGAAGCAGGAAACCCTAAAATGGACAATTTTTTTTAATGTTTTTTAATATTTTTTATGTTAAGTAATGAGACCTGAATATTTTCATGCAGACTTTGGAGCAACACGATCTGGGGGAGCTTCCCCATTGGATAGACGAGCTGGAGCCCGCTTTGTACTGCAAGGAAATGATATCACCGGGGAGTTAGAGGAAAACCTGTAGTGGTTGACCTTAGACATCCTTGACGCTTCCATTGATGACCTCCCTCTGAGGTATCAGAGACCTACAACGGGAGTACTAGGTCGATTTAGTAGGCTGTTACATAGAGTAGCCCGGGCAGTGATGTGCTACCACGAGCATCACTAGACATTGTGTGTATGAGATATCTACTGAAAGCTGATAACTTCAAGATTTTGTATGGTGATTTTTGCCTGAAAGCCTACATGCTTCAGATGAGGTCTCGTGACCTAATTTTTTGTAAACATGTTCATATATATATATATATATATATACAAACTTTTACCTGGTGTTTATATGTCTTAAATGGTAAATTTATTTTACATGAGTTTTATGTGTCTTTAATTGTTTATTTACAATGAACCATATTTGATTTAACGTCATCAATGGACAATATGCCAATCTAGGATGTAATTAGCTAATGAGTCAGCAACTACATTATGTTCCCTAGGGATATGCCTATAAGTGATGGTTTCAAATGATCTTTCTAACAAACATACCCTCCGAAAGAGGAAGAGAAGCACAGGATTTCTAATGGTATAAACATGGTTTAAATGACAAACCATGAGTTGTGAGTCCATCAAGACTACTAGATTGCAAACATATTGGGAGACAGCTTCAGTTAGAATACCTATGACTACTCGATACTTGGCGATGTTATTGGTAGCGAGACTAATACAAACCGCTCTTGAACTGACCAAATTTTCAGCCGGGGAATAGAGGACCCAAGCAACTAAGGCAAGATTGAAGGTGTGGTGGCAAGCACCATCAGCGAAGCCATAGAAAACCATCTGCTCTGCATGACCAAAACATGGTATAAACAGATGCAGACACTAAACTCAAAACCATATTGAAAATACTAAAAGTACACTGAAAGTCAATCAATATACATATATACAATATACTATCCAAGAAAGACCTAGGCATAGTACCTCTTCAAGTACAACCCATTGCGAGGTTTCCCTAAAGGATTCCATCGTAGTCAACGAGCTCGTAGGCCCCTTTCTATAAAATTTTAGAAATGACGAAAGGACCGTACCACATGGACTCGAACTTTCCTTTCCCTAGTTTGTCATATCTCTGGTCATAAGTCAAAACTAGGTCACCCTCGTTAAAGGCACGAGGTTGGATGGATTTATCATACTGTGCCTTGACACATTTCTTATGTGCCTCATTAGCCAAGGCAGCATCTCTTCGAGTCTCGTCAAGGTTATTCAGGTACAAAAATATTTCTTCCTTTACAGAAGTGTCTAGGAGAAGTTTGACGACAAGTTGTAAAGATGGAATTTGACATTGAATTGGTAAGACAACTTCGAGTCCATAGACAAGCTGGAATGGTGTGAAACCAGTAGCTGTTTTCACTGAAGTCCTATAAGCCCAAATAACGGAGAAAAGAATGTGGTGCCAGTTGGAATTATGATCTCCAACCATCCGACGAAGCATAGTTTTCAAAACTTTGTTAATGGCCTCTACCCGACCATTAGCTTGTGGATAATATGGTGTAGAGTTTTCATGGCGAAAACCTAGCTTGGCACTCAGTTCCTCCATCATTTGATTACAAAAATGTGATCCGTGATCAGTAACAATGGACTGCGGGACTCCAAATCTAGCTATGATATGATTGAACAAGAAGAGAGTAGTAGTCTTACCATCTTTTGCATATGTAGGCATGGCCTCAGCCCATTTTGTAAAATAGTCAATGGATATGATGATGTAACCATGCCCCCCAGCTGAGGTAGGATTACAATGCATAAAATCAATCCCCAATTTGGCAAACGGGCCAATGGAAATGACAGGGTGTAGCGGAGCAATATGGGTGCGCTTTTTGGGATAAAAATGTTGACAAGGGGGGAATTTCTTAATAGCCTTATGACAGTCTTTGAAGACTGAGGGCCGAAAATAGCCAGCGGGAAGGATTTTTTGGGCTGTAGCCATCCCAGATAAATGACCGCCACATGCTCTAGAGTGGCAATCATTCAACAGATGTTCAGCCTCCTCATGGGTGAGGCATCACCGAATAATAGAATCAATCCCACGTCTATACAAGGTATCATTCAGGATGAGGTAGTATTTCGTGTGGTGACGGATACGGCAGCGATCGTCACAGGATAAATGTGGCTGAAATCGTTGTGTTTGGAGATAAATAAGCAAATCGCCATACCATGGACCAATAGTGCTAATCAGGAACAGGAATTCATCCAGAAATGAATCATCGGGCTCAGATTTCGTCGAAGCATAGGGAAGATCACACATGAGCTTGGCAAAGACCAGGTATTTATTTGATGTGGCTTTGGCGAATTCCAGATCAAACTCCTGTAGTATGAATATCCATTGGGAGTACTTGCCCCCGAGCACGTGACGAGTCAGGATGTAATACATAGGGTTCTGGTTTGCCAATACCGTGGTTGTGCGGAGCAAAATGTAGTGAGGAAATTTTTGTACAGCAATGACCGTGTCCAATGCTAACTTCTCCACGCGTGAATATCAGGTTTCAGAATCCATAAGATTCTTACTCACATAGTAAATCACGTGCTCCTGACCATTGGGATTTTCCTGCACCAAAACCATAGCAATGGTAGTAGTGGAGGCAGAAATATACAAGAGAAATTCCTTTGAATAATCTGGGGGGTGTATCACGGGTGAATGAGTCAGAGCGTGTTTGAGATTATCAAAGGTGCGTTGGGCTTGGTCATCCCAAAAGAACGGGGTGTCCTTTCTAAGGAGACGCATATAACCATGCGTTTTCTCTGCGAATTTGCACATGAAAAGACAGAGAAAGTTTGCCTTCCCTTGCAAACTTTGGAGTTCAAGGAGATTAGTTGGGGCTAGTAGAGCTAAAATGGAGGCAATTTTCAAGGGGTCAATATGGATGCCATCCGTAGAGACCACAAAGCCTAACAAACGTCCCGTCTCAACGTAGAAAACACATTTATACAGATTGAGCCATATATTATAATGACGACATCTTAGGAAAATGTCTCTAAGATGATCAGGGTGGTCCTCCTGTTACTGTGAATGAGCAGGGAGGTCATCAAGGTATAGTTCAACAATATGTTTAATATTGTGAAATGCATAGGACATTGCACGCTGGAATGTGGCTCCAACATTTTTCAATCCAAAAGGTAACTTCTTATATGCAAAGGTTCCCCATGGGATCATGAATGTTGTCTTGTGCTGATCGCTGGGTAATATCTCAATCTGATTATAACCAGAATCCATCCATAAATGAGAAGATGACACTTCCAGCACAGTTGTTGATAATCTGATCGATGTGCGGAGTAGGAAAGTTGTCCTTGGGACAAGCTTTATTCAAATCCCTAAAGTCGATACAGACTCTAATGGTGCCCTGCTTTTTATTGATAGGGACAACGTTTGATACCCATTCCGTCAGGGATACAGGATAAATAAACCCAGCTTTGAGAAGTTTCTCTATTTCAGCTTTAATAGCTACGGCCTTCGATGGATGGACTTGCCTTAGTTTTTGCCTGATAGGCTTGGCCATGGGATAGGTTTTAATCTCGTGGACCACAATGGATGGGTAAATCCCAGACATTTCTTCATAGGACCAGGAAAAAACATCAAGGAATTCTTTGAAAAGTGCCTTATATGCTTCAGATTCATCTGGCGAGCAATTCTGCCCAACATGAACATGCTCGATGGTACCAGGCTTGGCTGATATGTCAATAAGATTCATCTGAGTAATGTTGCAATGGTTTCCTTCAGAATATGTGTCTTGCAACAATATGGGACTTTGGGGTACGTTGACAATATCAGTAGGAAACATGGATGCGTAATCATTGTTAACCAAACTGGTGTTGGGGAGGAACATGGATCTATGATGGTGATCCTCCCAAATGGACTCATCCGTACTCATGATCTCCATAATGGACTCGTTGGAAGGAAAAGTCTCTAAGAGATAATCTAGAACATGAAGAGATGGTTCTAACCAGTAAGGTCAATGGTAAGGATCCGAAGCCACTAGATGAAGGTCATTAGTGTGATCATCGGAAAGGGTTTGAATGGTGTCATATATTGCTTCGTGTGAACTCAACGAGGTGGAATCAACAACTTGTTTTACCTTAGGCTCACAATCAAATGGGGTAATCATATGGACTATCGCGGTATCTGTTTTAGGAGGAGTGGATGGAAAAATACCCATAAGGGATGAATCCTTCAACATGCCTACCCCAATCGACTGGTAAAGAGGAGGGGACTGGCCTAACATGGGGATGTTATTAGCCATAGAGGTAGTAACATCTGGCGTATAGAAATAAAGGTGGTCAATGGTAACAATTCTCCCTAGATGCGGAAATTGGACTGTTCGAAATACTGTTGAAGCAATAGCAGTCATGGCATAAAACCAATTTCTTCCTAGAAGGAGGTTGTAATCTAACGGGGCATCTACCACTTCTACTTGAATAGAAATGGTTTTTCCCCCAAGCTCGACTGTGAGGGCTGATATGAGACCATGGGGTTGTAAACCTCGTCCATCAAAGGCCTTTAGATTCGTAGGTGATGTTACTGTTATACCAAAATCCTGTCATCATCATGTTTTAAGACTTTTCACATACCTACTTGCCCTGAATCCTAGCACTTGGAGTGGAAACCCATGATAATTTTCAATCTTTCATGAAAATTCCCAGCACCGTGCTTCCTTTATTGTCCAGGAGTGGTACCTTGTTCGCACCGCTTATCTCCTATTTCCCACAAGCGGTGCCACCACTTATGGCCCCTAGTCCATAAGCGTTTCTTACCAGAACTGCTCTGTCATTGAACGAGAAATGCGGTACCCTGGGTAAAAAGGGAAAAAGAGAAGTTTATCGAGGCTTCTAGATGATAAGCCTCGTGTCCTCCCTTATCCCTACTATTGTGGGTCAGTTAAGCTCGAGATCCCTCATCCTAAGATCTTAGAGGCCACTTCACCCACTAATCTCTCAACCTACCCTATCCATTAAGCCTTATAAATATGAGCTCATAGCCATGGTTGAGGGGAGAAATATTAAGGTATTGTTATGCTGTTGGATTGATTACTTGGCCCAATACCATTTGGGAGAGCATAGAGAGCTAGAGTTAGAGCTTTTGGGGATGAGAATGTTTGGTTTCATGGAGATGCATGTCAACACTAAGGTTTGGTTGTAAACTTCTTCATATTTCTTTAATGCAAGTTGATTTCTATCCCACATATATTGTTGTTGTTTGATTTCACATGTATGGTGTTAGATTCCTTAGTCCTTAACATAGATTAGTAGATTATATTATGGTAGTTTCGATATGTTTGTGTGTTGAAGCTTTATTGCAGGTACACAGGGTAACGATCGAAGCATCACATTCCAGGTATCTACGGCGTCTAGGGAGAGTCTTCAACCTCTGTCCTCTATTTGTTCTGGATCTGAACCATTCATACCAGTGGAACACCTTGCTATCCGCAGGAGGTGAAATATTCCAGCTAACAAATCTGGCGACTCCGCTGGGGAATAATGTATCAGTTGTTCTGATCTTCCTCAGTCTGCAACTCTTGTCTGAATCTAGGCTCTTTCTTCAACTCTCTTCAGTCAGATCTACTTTCTGACTTAGTCTATTTGGGTTTGAAACTTCCTGATCTATTCAGATCTGTGTCATTTCAACCTTTTATGCTCCTTTTTCATACTCAATCTAGCAGTATTCACCTTGATCTAGTCTTTTTCTGACTTCATCCATCGTTCTCTTTGTGTTTTGGTCATCTACAGAGAACCACGCCTATGCTATGTATGAGGAGCGGTGCCACCGCCTGAACAAAGTGGGTAGTACGCGGTGCCACCGCCTGTATCCCGTTGGTGAGAAGCGGTGCTGGGTTAGAAACGCTCTGTCAACACTTGAGAAGAGCGGTGCCAGGTAGGCATCATTCCAAAGCCTTTTTTTCCTCATTTTTTTGTATAAAAATTTGAGTTTTGTTGCTTTCAGTTTTGCTTATTAGACTTGTGTTACAGAGTCTAATGTTTGTGTCTTGATAATTTTATAGTTTAAAATTGATTTGAGTGGAAATTCAAAAGTTTGATTAGGTCTTTTGATTGTCCATCCGCTTCTATGCTTGCTAGTTGTGTTTGCGAAAGGATTTCTTGTTTTCTGAAAGCTTAGGGTATTAGTAAGATCTCTTTCGTTTCTGTTATATAAACTAAAAGAAGAACACTGGATTAACTTCTAGGTTTCATTTCTTATTTGCATAGTAACCTTCTTTTTCCTTCCTTTGAAAAAGAAATTTTTTGACTGAGACTAGGATATCATCATTGAGCGTTGAACATTGGTTTTCTGATTTCCTTTATAAGCTTTTAGGATCTACATGTTCTTTCGTCTCTTATGCATTTAGAACTATCTCAATCAAAATAAAAGAAATGGTAGTTTTAAGTTAGATTTGCTTATGTTTTGAGAAAATTGAAAAAATAGAGTGCATTTGCATATAGGTGTGCTTCTTGTTTTTCTTTTAGGAAAATAGATTCTTCCCCTTCTCATTGCTTTTAGAAAAGAGAAATCAGTTTGGAAAATGTATTGCTTGTCTTTGTTTTTGTGTTCATGACTGTTGTTTGGAAATATTTTTTGGTTTTGAAACAAAAGAAAATACTCTCTTCCCTCCCATAAGTAGGCATACTGAACGGTAAAGTGAACATTTGCACAAGCATACTGCATGGTTTTACTTTTGTGTCAAAACATCATGCATTCACCTAACTGCCCACTTTAAAATTAACGGTAGTTATAGGTTAAAATTTACGTAGCAACTGGAGTGATAGGTTAGAGATGTGTTCGGGCATCGTTAAGCATAGGAGCTATCGTTATTTGTTAGCATTACATTTCTGGACTTGCGCAGTTCTTCCATGTACCATAGGTATATCGAACGACCTTTCATGTACCCTTGAGGTATATAGAAAGGTACTTCACGTGCTCGATTGTATAGCAGAAGGCCGCTTGTTTACGGTTATGCATTAGATAGCACTAGTACTGATTCGAGCTCCCACGTACCTTGAGTATATCGGGAGACCCCACTAGGATGCCTTATCTATCTAAGAAAAGCCCTTTGGCCGCCTTGCTTGGAGCCATACACCGAAAACAACATTTGGGGAGATTAATACGCATGTACTCTCGAGGTATATCGCGAGTGGCACCTTCTTGACAATCCTGGTGAGAGACCTGACCTTTTGAACTCCTCCTATCATTTTAAGTGTGCTTGTTTTGACCTATAGCTTGTGTAGGGAAGTTTTTTGGTGTGTTTTCTAGATTTTCAGACCCTAGGTTAGATAGGAACTGTACAAAATGGCTGAGTTAAGACAGTCCTGAAGAGTACGAGGCTTGCCACCCAATTTTACTCCTGGTTCAAGAGAAAATCCAATGGAATCTATTGACCAAGGAGCTACTACCACCTCCCAAGTGGGAGATAATGTGGTTGCGGAAAGTGGAGTACCATATTCTTCACACCCACCTCTTTTGGTCCAACAAACTTCTAGGGGAAATACATCGTTCCATTCTCCCATGGAATGTCATGTTGACGATACAATCTGTCCGTATTATGGTCCCAATGCTCCATTTTGGGATGCCTCTATAGGACATGCCATTGCCTCATTTGGCACTCGTTTAAACTATTCTGAAGATGAAGAAATTCGTAGGCAATACCATGCTACCATTCTCTATGCACATGAGATTGATAAGCAGATAGATGAACTATTCAGACCAACACCATCACGTTCCACATCTGTTCCTCTGGGATATCGTTCACTTTCCGATTCTATGAGACCCATAGAACTGATTATAGATTATGCATTAACACCACATAACCAAGGTCAAATTACCACCCCTATCACCTCTCATGTTATGTCTGTTCCTAATCCTACCCAGGTCTTTTGCACTTAGGGCTCAACCTTCAATTCCCGTTTTGTCAGTACCTTCTAGTGCCGGGGGGCAACCCCCGGCACGACCTATGTTATCTAGCACCAGAATTGTACCTAGTCAAGGGCAGGCCTCTAACATAGAACCATCTACAGTTTATGTCCCTCCCACCCATACTAATGTGGTGAATCCCCTATCTAGTTCAGGTTAGCCCTCGGAGGCACAACCTGTAACCGTTCAGTATTCTGGAGGTTATGGTTATCAAATACCTATAGGTAATCATCCACCTAATCCTACAGGAATGCCTTATGCTAGAATTCCATACTCTAGTAACACTTTTACGCCATGGGGGCAACCCAACTGGTCTTACATGCCAGTTACGGGGGGGATACCTATATATACTGCAAGAGGTGCCAGAGGACCACCTTACGGAGGTCCTCCCCCTAAGGGGCCTAATGGTCCTGGAGGATTTCGCAACTTTCCTCCTTATGGTCCTAGTGGTCTTAGTGGTCCCGGGGGGCCTGGTAGCTTTCCTCCTTATGGATCTGGAGGGTCTGGTGGCCCTCCGCCTAGTGGTTCCGGAGGCTCTGGAGGTTTACCTCTTGGTGGTTCTGTAGGGTCTGGTGGTCCTGGTGGCCCTCGTGGTCCTAACAGTCCTGATCCCAGAAATCAACCCCCTATGGGCGGATTTTCCGGTAATTCTTCGTCACAGTAACCTATTTTTTAGTCAACTTATGGTCCTACTGGTAATTATATGCCATATCAATATTACCAGTATGTGCAACCCAACTAACAGTTACCTTTCCTAGCAAATTTGGACTTGCTTGATTTGTCCAAGTTGATTAATGACCCCATTCGACACAATCCCTCGTGGCCTCCCATTCCAGTAAAGTTACCATCGGATATCCCGAAATTCGATGGTAAGCAGGGAGATTATTCGAAGAACCATGTTATGACATTTCATTTGTGGTGTTCTTCCAACTCCCTCATGGATGATTCCGTTCGGTTACGACTCTTTCAGCGAACTTTGACTGGTACGGCCACGAAGTGGTACATTGAACTCCCACAACAATCGTTTGTGGATTTTGGCTTGTTGGCAACGGGGTTTCTTACACACTTTCAGCTCCCTATTCGTTATGAAACGAGCACTGATATTTTAACCTCTCTGTGAGAGAACACCTCCACCCACATTTTTGATCATATTCATGAGTGGAGAAGGCGGAGAAGGTTTATTAAGGCCCCCATTATGGATCAATTACTAGCTGATTGGTTCACTAAATCCTTGTTGCCTCCTATTTCCTGAGATGTGGTTAGGGGCGGTGTCGTTACCAAAGAGCAGGCTATTAGTCGGGCTCAGTACCTAGAATTGGTCTATTCCCAATCTGGAACTCTTTATGACCTGATTCCTCAAGCTCCTTGCCCCAACACCGATCCTGCCAAGCCACTAGTAGAAGTACCTGTTGATGGGATTGTTGGTTCAATCCAGTCCCCGTCCACAGCGAAACCTGCCAAGCAAACCCAAACTGCCACCCCTACTCCTTCGACTCCTAATATTTTCACTGAGGTCAATTCTATTCAAAGTACTCAAACCTCAGGTAATAATAATAAGAAAGGTAAAAATCGAAATAAAAAACCTGGAAACCAACAAGAGACTCCACGACCAACCAACAGTGATAACGAAAAAGAGAAAAGAAAGGCAAAATATCCCTATCTGCTATGCGGTGGTGACCATTTTTCAAAAGTGTGTCCTCGTCGGGACGAAATCTCCCAGTTTCAGAAGTCCAATCCCGCACCCGCAGTACTTACACATCCTTTTCCCTCTCAACAATAGCTAATAGACCACATGTCTAATCAGGGTAACTCCAGTTCATCAGAGGAAGTTCATATGATGTCCTCAGATACCATCAATCTGCAAACTCGAAGTCAGAATTATGACAAAACCACAGATAAGAAACAAGATCAATCTTCTTCAGGGAAAGTTCCCTCTACTAGTTCTCCGGAATCCTCGTCTAATGTCCCCTTATCTATCGAGAATCCTACTTTCGACATGATTTTGTGCCCACCTAAGAGTACTCTTTGGAAGGCTTTCTTTAATCCAAATGCTTGAGCTGCTCAATTTTATAATGTAGTTCAAGATCTCGCTCAGGAACCTTGTGTGATGTCTACCTCAGAGGTACTCTAAAGTTTCCCTACATAGTGCAAGAACTTGTTGACAACATTAGGAGCTTTAGACCCGCATAACATTAACTTTATTCATTTCAATGTTGAGAACTACAAGCCTAGATTACCAAATAAACTTGCTTTTTAGATCATTACGAAAGTAGTGGGAAATAAAGTCTTTCGAATTGTACTAGATGAAGGAGCTTTGACCTTGGTGTTGTCTCTGACTTGTTGGAAGGCTCTCAGCTCTCCCGAGCTTGTCACATCACCTACGACCCTTAAAGACTTTGACGGATGGGGTTTTCAACCCCATGGTCTCACATTAGCCCTAGCGGTCGAGCTGGGGGAAAAATTGTTTCCATCCAAGTAGAAGTGGTATATGCCCCTTTAGATTACAACCTCCTTCTAGGAAGGAATTGGTTCTATGCCATGACTGTTGTTTCCTCAACAGTATTCCGAACAGTCCAATTCCCACATCTAGGGAGAATTGTTACTATTGATTAGCTTGATTTCTGTACGCCGGATGTTACTACCTCCACGGCTAATAACATCCACATGTTAGGCCAGTCCCGTCGTCCTTACCAGTCGATTGGGGTAGGCATGTTGAAGGATTCATCCCTTATGGGGATTTTTCCATCCACTCCTCCTAGCACGGATACCACGACAGTCCATATGATCGCCTCATTTGATTATGAGCCTAAGGGCAAATGTGTTGCTGAGTCCACCTTGTTGAGTCCACACAAAGATATGTATGATACCATTCAAACCTTTTCCGATGATAACACTGATGGCCTTCATCTAGTGGCTTCAGATCCTTACCATTTACCGTACTGGCTAGAACCTTCTCTTCCTGTTCTAGATTATATCTCTGAGACTTTCCCTTCCGATGAGTCCATTATGGAGATCATGAATATGGATGAGCCCATTTGGGAGGATCACCATCATAGATCCATGTTCCTCCGCAACACCAGTTCAGTTAGCCATGATTTTGCATCCTTGTTTCCTACTGATATTGTCAACGTTTCCCAAAGTCCTATATTGTTGCAAGATACAGATTCTGAAGGAAACCATTGCAACATTACTCAAACAAACCTGATTGACATATCAGCCAAGCTTGATGTTATTGAGCATGTTCATGTTGGGCAGAACTGCTCGGCAGATGAATCTGAAGCATATAAGGCACTTTTTAAGGAATTCCGTGATATTTTTTCCTAGTCCTATGAAGAAATGCCAGGGATTGACCCATCCATTGTGGTCCATGAGATTAAAACCTATTGCACGGCTAAACCTGTCAGGAAGAAACTTAGTTAGGTCCATCCTCGAAAGGCCGCAACTATTAAAGCTGAAATTGAGAAACTTCTCAAAGCTGGGTTTATTTATCCTGTACCCCTGATGGAATGGGTATCGAATGTTGTCCCTATCAATAAAACACATGGCACCATTAGAATCTGTATCGATTTTAGGGATTTGAATAAAGCTTGTCCCAAGGACAACTTTTCGACTCCACACATCGATCAAATTATTGACAACTATGCTGGAAGTGTCATCTTTTCATTCATAGATGGCTTGTCTGGCTATAAAGAGAGTGCGTTTGCTAGAAAGATCATTTGAAACTGTTACTTATAGGCATATCCCTAGGGAACATAATGTAGTGGCTGAATCATTGGCTAATTACATCCTAGATTGGTATATTGCCCATTCATGAGATCAAATCAAACATGGTACATTGTAAATAAACATTCAAAGACACATAAAAATCATAGAAAATGCATTTTCCATTTGAAACATATAAACACCGTGTAAAATTCTGTATATATATATACTAAAAAGTTTACAAAAAATAGGTCCCAAGACCTCATCTGAAGTACGTAGGATTTCAGGCAAAATCATTATACAAAATCCTGAAGCTGTCAGATTTCAGTACATATCTCATACACTAGTCGTGCTCATGATAGCACATCACTGCTCGAGCAACTCTACGTAGCAGCCTACTGAATCGACCCAATACTCCCAATGTGTATCTCTGATATCTCATTGAGAGGTCATCTATGTCAGCATTTGGGATATCCAAGGCCAACCTTTCCAGGTTTTCCTCCAGCTCCCCGGTGATATCATCACCCCGTGATACAAAGCGAGCTCCAGCTCGCCTATCCAATGGAGATGCTCCTCCAAGTCGCGCTGCTCCCACATCTACATGAGAATATATAGGTCTCATCACTTAACATTAAAAATACAAAACATTAAAAACATAAAAACATTTTCATCCATTTTAGGGTTTCTTACTTCTTATCGATGTCACCCCACTGTCCGCCAGGTGGGAGTGGTAGGTCAGGATCTGCAGTGAAGTTCGTGCGTATGTAAGCATAATCCTCAACCATGAGGATCTGATCTCGTAGCCATCTGAAGAATGAATCACCGAACTTCACCCTTCCCCTACCAGCTCCTGTGCGAGCCATGACCTGGACCCACCTCAACATACAGCGGTCCTGTGCTCTCAGACTTCGGAAGACCACCGGAGGTCTCATCTGTGGAACCCACTCGAAGAAGAAGCAGGCTAAAATGGAACCAGATCCAAACTACTTTAGCTCTCCCTGCCGACACTTAGTCAGCTGATCCTTGAATATTGGAAGCATCGCTTTCGCCTAGTTGAACACCATGGGTGCCATAGCCTCTATGGCGTACAACATGTGTGCCCTAGAAGCCTAGTGCACACCTTGACTCCTGGCCACCCTCTGCATGGTAAATAGGACGGTCTGTAGGGCCCTATCCATCATTGCTTTGATGGGGATCTTCTTCCCTGATGTACTTGCCCCTAGTGCATAGTGACAATCTATAAGCTCTCGAGTGGTAATATCCCCTCCATGGGATCCTGTCAGTGAGATGGGGGCACCCCGTCTCGAGAGACCTATCAAGAAGTAGATGTCCTCTAATTCCATCATAATGATATGGGCCCCCACTTCGAAATACTGCTGCTCTCTATTCCACATCTATAGTATGTGTTCCAGTAACCGTTCATGTGACACCATGCTTGGGGTCCGGAAGAACTTCAGGATCCCACAGTCCCATAATGCGGCAATACAACCCGCATTTCTTTCAGCAGCAACATCCTCATTGTCATGCATTCTTTCTTTCCATATCACCATGTTTTGAGCAACCTAGACCTGCCAAAAATAATAATGGCATGCATTAGAATCATCCTTAAATCATTAAAAATCAAAGGAATGGATTTATTTTGCTTATACTATCAGTTTAAATTCTCCACAACTGGCACCGCCTGTGCACCATTGGAGACATGTGGTGGCACTACCTGTCCACTGTGTTATGGGCGCGGTTCTCGGGTAGTACCGCATATCCCGCAAGGTTTTAGGGCTTGCCATCTGAGCCCAAAACCCCACCAAATATCAAAATAAATGCTATGAAATGAAAGAGAAGGGTCTTAGCTATTACCTGCAACTGACAATGCTGAAAACGGACGGTGGAAACTCTCGGTATCAGCTACTGAAGATCTGGCTAAGAAAATGCTCCAAGTGCTCTCTGCTAGAGGTAAATAGTGAAATGATTTGGTTTTTTACTATTTACATGACTTATATAGGCATTTTTGGGTCTGACATACTATAGTTTTGATATAAAATAATATTTTAGTCAAAGTTTATCTGTCGTAATCCCTTAATGCTAGTTATAAATGCATTTAACACTTGTTTCAGAGTCGCTTGCAGGATAAGAGAACTATAGTAAGAAGCTTTGGAAAGTTTGTTTATGGCTCTTTTGCACTTTCATAAAATGGAAAAAGTCAATGAGCGTTTATCATGACACTTTCTCACGCTTGTTAAAATCTAGTATTAAAGGTCTGAGTCCATTTCAAGTTTCTTTCTAGGCTCGTAAAACTCAACATTGTGTAAAAAAGCGTCATGGAGTCCCCTTTTCACCTCTTTTTCAGGTTCCTTAAAAATGAAAAATTCATCGAGTCCATTTCCAATTCTTTCCAGGCTCGTAAAATATGACATTGTGTAAAGAAACCTCATGGAGTTCTCTTTAAAATCTTTTCAGGCTCCCTAAATACAAAAAGATCGTCGAGCGATCTTGTCTTCTTCACATTCTTTAAAGTGTTTGAAGAGTCATCCATCCGACGATAGTTATCTCTTTTTCGATTCGGATAGGACTATTTACGAAAAAGGAACACTCCAGCCAATGATGACTGGAAGAGTTCTCTAAGGTATGATTTTACACTTTTTCGGGCCTTAGAGACTAAATCATACAAAAAAGGACCCCTTTGGAGTCTTCTTCCGTATTCGTTCAGACTCTCTAAACATGAACGATACCAAGTTTTCTTTTAGTGGACTCGTTAAATTAAACATTGAGAGACCTGTTTTTGGGAACGAACCCCTCCTCTCTCAGGTTCGTAAAATATATGAGTCTGGACTTGTCTTCCGACAAGCTATATCGAGTGTTTGTTACCCTCTTTGAATTCGTAAAACCGAAAAGAGGCACTCATCGATCATGATGGGAGAAATGGGAAGGGAATCATCTTGTAAATAATGGCAGTTGTTTGTCATTACCTTTGAACATGGCACTTGTCTACACATCATGTCAGTTAATTGGGTATTCAGCTGATCTCTGTGACGATCCACTTTCATGAGTCATGTCACTCCTTTGAGTCTTTCAAAAGAATGCATTGTCCATTGTTGCATTATGTGTCTGTCCCATTTAGTCATGCTGCCAAGTCTTTTTGTCGTGTCGCCCAATGTTCAAAGGGGATTTGAAGAAGTTTTACCTCTACAGTCTACACAGTCTTTGTGTCAGTATCTTTGAGTCAGTCATATGGTTACTACATTCACATCATTCCAGAACTATGTTCCAAGTTTCATGTCCTCGATGTGGGACTCATCCTCCTTCGACGAGACTATTCCTATCGAGATCAGCTCATCATCTGGGAAATAGTCTTAGAAACAATATTTAGTACCTTGAGATCTGTATGCCTTAATCAAAGATTCTCTCGCTCTCAACATAGGTTCACATCATTGACCTTTGATCAATAGAATCAATTGGGTGTTCGACCTCAGGACATCTATTCGCACTCAGTAGATTGTACTAGGGTACCTTGGGAATCATTGACATTAATGGTGATCTTCCTTGCACTTGTTAACGGTTCACATCATTGGCCGGTAATCAAGTGGTTTCTACCGTGTTCGACTTTAGATCATTGTAATCACATGGATAGAATCGTACTTTGTGGAAGCCGAGACGAATACCCTGGGTATTTGTTTAAAGAGTTCATTGCTTTTCCCCAGGTTGCGATGGAGTTTTGTATATCTAGCATGGATCCACATTTGTATGGTCGTGGCTATGCTCAAATTTGTGTTTATATGACATAGATATACGTTGTATGTCTGGTAGCTATGTCCAAGTTTGATTCCTCTATCACATGGATCTACATTGTATTCTAGTAGCCATGCTTGTTTATTCCTCTCATGGATCTGCCTTGTATTGGTTGGCAGCCATGAGTTTGGTTACTTGTGTCTATGAGTCAACATACTGATGTACTAAAAATGCCTACTTGACAACATGCTCTGATCAAGCCAACATTTTCATCTCATGGCGACGACTTGTTCTCTCAAAGCTCTCGTTTATCGTATCCCTCTAAGACTCATGCTTTGGGGGGCATCCTGTTATACCAAAATCCTGTCACCATCATGTGATAAGAATTTTGACATACGTAGTTTCCCTGAATCCCAGCACTTGGAGTGGAAACCCATGCTAATTGTCAATCTTTCATGAAAATTCCCATTATCGCACTTCCTTTGTTGTCCATGAGTGGTACCTTGTTCACACCGCCTATCTCCTGTTGCCCACAAGCGGTGCCACCGCTTATGGCCCCTAGTCCATAAGCGTTTCTGACCAGAACCTCTCTGTCATTAAAGGATAAATGTGGTACACTGGGTAAAAAGGGAAAAAGAGAAGTTTCTCAAGGCTTCTAGATGATAAGCCTCGTGTCCTCCTTTATCCCTACTGTTGTGGGTCAGTTAAGCTCGAGATCCCTCATCCTAGGATCTTAGAGGCCGCCTCACCCACTAATCTCTCAACCTATCCTATCCATTAAGCCTTATAAGAATGAGCTCATAGCCATGTTTGAGGGGAGAACTCTTAAGGTATTGTTATGCTATTGGATTTATTACTTGGCCCAAGACCATTTAGGAGAGCATAGAGAGCTAGAGTTTGAGCTTTTGGGGATGAGAATGTTTGGTTTCATGGAGATGCATGTCAACACTAAGGCTTGGTTGTAAACTTCTTCATATTTTTTTAATGCAAGTTGATTTCTGTCCCACATATATTGTTGTTGTTTGATTTCACATGTATGTTGTTATATTCCTTAGTCCCTAACATAGATTAGTAGATTATATTCTAGCAGTTTCGATATGTTTGTGTGTTGAAGCTTTATTGTAGGTACACAGAGTAATGATAGAAGCATCACATTCCAGGTATATATGGCATCTAGGGAGAGTCTTCAACCTCTGTCCTCTATTTGTTCTAAATTTGAACCATTCAGACCAATGGAACACCTTGTTGTCCACAAGAGGTGAAATATTCCAGCTAATAGTTACAAGCTTGGGAGAGCCGAGAGCTTTCCAACAAGACAGAGACAAAACCAAGGTCGAACCTCCTTCATCTAGTACTGTTCTAAAAACCTTCTTTCCAACTACTTTCGTAATGATTTGAAAAACAAGTTTATGAGGTAACTTAGACTTATAGTTCTTAGTATTGAAATGAATCAAATTAGTATTATCTAGGTCTAAAGCTCCTAATTCCGTTAATAATTTTTTGCGTTGTATAGGACAACTTTGGAGTACTTCTAAGGTAGACATTGCACAAGGTGCCTGAGCGATATCTTCAACTAGATTATAAAATTGAGCAGCTCGGGCATTAGGGTTAAATACAGCCTTCTGAAGAGTACTCTTGGGTGGACGCAAAAACATGTCGAGAGTAGGCTTCTCGATGGTTAGGGGGACAGTAGATGAGGATTTCGGAGAACCAGTAGAGGGAGCTTTCCCTGAAGAAGAATGGTCTTCTTTCTTGTCTATGGGTTTGTCATAATTATGACTACGAGTTTGTAGAATAATGGTATCCGAGGACATCATACAAATTTCCTCTAACAAACTAGAGTTACCTTGATTAGACATGTGGTCTATCAGTTGTTGTTGAGAGTGAAAATGATCCGTGAGTATTGCGGGTGTAGGATTTGATTTCAGAAATTGGGAGATTTTGTTCCAAAGGGGATAGTCTTTTGTGAAATGGTCACCTCCACATAGCAGACATGGATATTTTTCTTTTCTCTTCTCTTTTATTGTTATCATTATTGGTTGGTCTTGGATTCTCCTGTTGGTTTCTGGGTTTTTTATTCTTATTTTTACCTTTCTTTTTATTATTACCCGAGGTTTGAGTACTTTGAATAGAATTGACCTCAGTGGAAACCTTAGGAGTCGAAGGAGTAGTGGTGGCAGTCTGGGTTTGCTTGGCAGGTTTTGCTACTGACGGGGACTGGATTGAACCAACAATCCCATCAACAAGTACCTCTACTGGTGGCTTTGCGGGATCGGTGCTTGGGCAAGAAGCTTGAGGAATCAAGTCATAAAGAGTTCCAGACTGGGAATAGACCAATTCTAGATACTGGGCTCGACTAATAGCTTGCTCTTTAGTAACGGAACCGCCCATAGCCACATCTCAGGCAATTGGAAGCAATAAAGATTTGGTGAACCAATCAGCTAATAACTGATCCGGAATAGGGGTCTTTATAATCCTTCTCCGCCTTCTCCACTCATGGATATGATCGGATATGTGGGTGGAGGTGTTCTATCATAGAGAATTTAAGAGATCAGTACCCATTTCATAACAGATAGGAAGCTGAAAGTGTGTAAGAAACATGGTTGCCAAGGAGCCAAAATCCACAAACAAATGTTGTGGAAGTTCAATGTACCATTTAGCAGCTATACGGGTCAAAGTTCGCTGAAAAATTCGTAACCGAACTGAATCATCCATGAAGGAGTTTGAAGAACACCAAAGATGGAATGTCATGACATGGTTTTTTGGATTGTCTCCTTGCTTCCCATCGAACTTTGGGATGTCCGATGGTAACTTTACCGGAATGGGAGGCCACGAGGGATTGTGTCGAATGGGGTCATTAATCAACTTGGACAAGTCAGGAAAGTCCAAAGTTGCTAGGAAAGGTAACTGATGGTTAGGTTGCACATACTGGTAATATTGATATGGCATTTAATTACTAGTAGGACTGTAAGTGTTAGGATATTTAGACACTTAGGAGTTAGTTAAGATCAACTTGTGTAATAGATC